>OY754967.1:8808157-9408157 GCA_963576475.1 Molanna angustata
AGAGTGAAAAATTCAAATAAACGTAAACTAACTTAAAAAATAAAAAGAAATATTAAATTAAAAACATTTTGATTATTGGGAAGGTAACGGACATAATCGAATATCTGGTCTTAAATATGTACCATTCTGGGTTTGAACTTTTACAACTCGAATGACGTTATCTTTTCCCGGATATATTTCCTTGACTATGTCAAGTGGCCAAGATAATTTAGGGAGATTTTCCTCTCTAATAATAACTATTTGGCCAGGTGTAATGGGTTTTGTGTACGTATTCCACTTTTCACGCATTTGTTAAGAGGTGAGATATTCTACATGCCATCGTTTCCAGATGACTGTACTAATTTATCGATCAACTCATATCGTTGAATGCGGTTATTGAAATATCATCAACGTTGTAAGCGGGTTGGTAATTTAGCGGAGTTAAATTTAAAAAATGCGCAGGGGTTAATGCGGCAGGATCTAAAGGATCATTGCTTAATACACAAAGCGGTCTAGAGTTCAATAAAGCCTCTATTTGAATCAATACGGTATTCATTTCCTCGTAAGTTAATACTTGTGAGCCTATGACTTTAAATAAATGTGTTTTAATACACTTAATATTGCTTTCCATATACCACCCATATATGAGGAGAATACGGAGATTTATTCGAAATTCTATTTTTCTAGGCGTCAATTCATGAAGTATTGCTTTATTATATTCATCGCGAACTAAACAAACTTATATAATTCATTTAAAATTTTACGAGCTCCAACAAAATTTTCTTCCACCGTCACTTACAATGAGAGTAACAGGTCCTCTTCTGGCTATAAAACGTTTAAATGCAGCTAAGAACATTTCAGATGAGAGATCTGAAACTAATTCTATATTATGTAAAGCTTTTGTTGCTAGGCAAACAAATAAACAAACATATGCCTTTTGCTTTTTAACGCCTCTTCTCTTGCCAGAGTTACAAACACTGGACCCATGTAATCTACTCCACATTTTGCGAAACATTTTATTTCATTTACTCGAAAATCGGGGTAAATTGGCCCATTAACGGGAAGGTTCCTTTTGGTTTGTTTTAAAACAAATGTTGCAAGAATGAACAATCTTACGAACCAAACTACGACCAGATAAAATCCAGTACTTCTGTCGTAATAATGCTAACAATAATGCAGGGCCTGTATGATAATGTAAATAATGATAATATTCAATAAGTAACTGAACAATACGATCTTAGAAGGCAATAAAATTGGATGTTTCGTTTCATACATTGATGATGAATTTTGAATTCGACCACCAACTCTAAGGATATTATTATTTAAAAATGGTAAAAGTTTGCGTAATACAGGACTTACTCAATTTAATCTGTTCAAGAGAATGTATATCTTTAGAAAAATGGTTTATTCTGAATGCATTTAATTAGATGATTTTCAGCAGTTTCTAAGTCTGAGACCGTAATCATTCCAGACTTATTAAGTTTTTCTTGTAAAACGAAGACGTAAACAAGTATGTTTAATAATTTACTCCATTTAGAGATCCTGTTAGCGAAATAAATCCCGATATCTTTTCAATATATAATGGGTTCTAAGTGAGTATCAGATATACAAATGTGCAAAATTTGAAAATAATCGAATGAGTACTAGAATGAGTCTATAATCGATAAAGTAAAATAAAACACGCCGCACCTACATAGCACATAGTAGGTACCTACACAACGTTATTTACACTATCTTAATGATGTAAATACATCATACATAGTACATAGCGCAAACGCACACACTAAATACAATGTCATAAAACTTCAAATACAATCTCAGTGTTAAACTTCTTGAATATCTGCAATAAAAAAATAGCCTTTAAATTGCGAATTCCTAACTCCCACTCCTCACTACACCAATAAAAATAACATAACTAAATTAAAAATTAATTCAATATTTTTTAATATTCTAGGTACTTTACTTTCCGACTATATTTCTAATTTATATATGTAATTGAATAATAATCTTTGTTCGAAAAACACTGCCATAGTAAAGTTACAACTCTTAAGATGTAATAATTTGGAAAGAATCAAGTTCATGGACATAATTCTATGTATCCAGCTCATTTTCAGGAGACATATTGACAGAAATTATTCATTGTTTTGTTTAAGATTAAATCATAGTAGTAGTAACTTTTATTTAGACGTAAAAAATACAAATTAATATATCTAATGTAACAAAAGATTTTTTTTTTGATACAATAATAATTATGGTACAGAGTATGACACTAATTATTAAAACATGTTAAAGTATAGAGAAAATAATATTTTTTAACTATGTAGGTATGTGTTCAGCACCTAGCCTTCGAAGGTGGCAAGACTTGTGGTTTCTTTGTGTTTGGTGGCAAACTATTATATATTTTGAGACCTTAAATATACATATAATAGTTATTTTTAATACCTTTTATGGTATGAACAATTTTGTGTACTTGTTAATCTCGTTTTTGGAAAAATATTGATTGAAACACAGAAAAGTTAATTAAAATGGAAAAAAAAATACGCACTTTCGTATTTTTGTTTAGAAAAAAATACCCATACAATACCAATAGAATTTTGATGCGGATAGCTTTTGTGTAGGTACCTACATACACACGTACTAAACCATTATTTAAGAGCTGTATATAAAATATTCAAATGAATATCTTTATTCACTAGAATCCACACACTTGTAAAAATAACGTCCAATCTCAAATTTAATGGCTTTTATCCAAAAGAGAATTTTTATGAACACACTATAAAAAAGGTTTTTGCCAAAAGCATTAGACATGTAAACCCATAAATTTGCCAATATAGTACGAAGGGAAAAGGCACATATAGGTAGCAAAAGCTCCACCGATAAAACAATGAAAAAACACACTTTTATTCAACTCATTTCAAACTGTTTTTTTACGACAAAAACTTTTATTATTATTTGTATTGCTTAACGGCTAATGCGTGACTCGACATAGGATATCAACATTTCGACGAGTTGCCTAGTTAATATATATTTTGATTAGATCTTCACATTTCTCTCCCTACAAACTTCTATCAAAGTGCGAGAACCGTAGATTAATTTCCAAATAAAGTTTCAAAGGCGAAAAATAAAAACGTCGGGTCTAAGTAATTTGAGAAGTATGCCAAACATAAAAATCATGTTGAAATTTCATTTTGTCTTTGATTTTTTTAAGCAACGCGGACTCGATAAAATAAATATTATCTCTGAATTAATTTGACGAAATACAATTTGCAAATATTGAAGTTTTTACGAACGATCGGGATAATTCTTTGCCTCAGCCAAAACATAAAATACTAAATTTCATAAAATTAGGAATAAATGACTACTAAGATACAAAAATAATTGGGTTGGAAACTGAGCAGTGCGAGAGGTTAAGAAAGGAGTATCATTTAAGAATTATTAGACAAGTATAACAGCTTTAATCTTTTTTAGAAATTTGAATCTATGGAGATGTAATATCATCACTAAAGGTGTTGATATTGTGACGAAGTAGTGTTATGAATGATACTATACATACAGTAGTGAAAGTAAATGAATGTTACAACGTTGACGTATCTTAGGTCAGCAAAGAAGATTTCGGTAAGTGGAAACATGATCATATTTTGTAAATAAATTTTGCATGGCTAAACATGGCTATATCAGTCAGTAAAACAATAAGTATTACTATAACCAAACAACCTTCAAGGTGTAAACTGTTGATTATAAGCCCGTGGAACAAGTAATGAGTTTCAAATATTTAGAAGAGATCTGCAGCCATAACGACCTATACACTGAGGTCCGCGAACAAGTCAATAAAGCATCTGTCGTATCTGGATGTTTGAAAAATATGATCTGGAAAAATAAACACATGCGTATTGACAGTAAGGTCAGAATATATTAGACATGCGTGCGACTGATCATGACGTATGCTATGGAAACGCGAGCAGACACTATGAAACAAAGGGCTCTTAAGAACAACAGAAATGAAGGTTCTAAGGTCAATACTGGTAAAACTCTCCGAGATCGTGTTCGCAATGTTCAAATAAGGAAAACATGTGAAATAGAGGACATCGTTCGATGGAGTAGAACCAGAAGAAGGCATTGGAGGGATTTGCATATATAGCGCCGAATGAAATCCCTTCTGGCCGCCGCCGTCTACCCGGAAGACCACCCCAGAGATGGAAGTATAGCTGGACTTCGTCATCCCAGGAGGCATAGATTCTGAAGAACAGACCAACTAGGTCTACTAGAAGAAGAAGAAGAAGAAAATTTGCAATATTATATAATTATGTACCCCCAGGAAATAGTGGCCCAGGAAGTAGATCAATAAAATAGAAAGATAACTGATGATATACTTCTAAAGAGGACTCAAGTTAAATTGATTTTCAAAAACATGTGAAAGAGAAGAAGATATCAAAGAAAGGTGCGTCAATTTATATTTGTTAGTGAATCACATCCCGTTTTTAAAATTACAGCTCTTTGTATATTACTGATAGCCGGTGTTTAATTTAAAATATGCCCGCTCTAATTAATTGATATTTAAGAAAAAAATCATTTTTTTTATTTAATTTCTTCTTGATTTTTATTATGCCTACACATTTAGACTTAAATAAATTCATATCATTATTCAGAGACTGAAATGAGTTCGTTGTAAATTAAAAGGAAAAATAATAGCAATCAGTCATATTAAGCACCATTCATATCTTAAGGCCAATTCGTATCATAAAATTGTGAAATTCATCCAAGGAAAAACCGGGCCAAGTAAATATTAAACTAAATTTTTTTTGGAAACCTCACTCTTAGGGCGTATTCCTAAGAGTGAGGTTTCTAAAGATATTTAGCATTTCAGTAATGTTTGTTCTCATGACTTAGAATGACGATTACACTCAATAACTCGAAGAAAGGAAGGACGGTCATGGACAGATCGAAAGGCTACGGTGATCGTGGATCCTGTATTAATGGAGACTTCGGGATCTCTTAACCTCTACTTTACATATTTACGACGAGCTTCTTGGGGTTTTCTGGATAAAATATGCCTAAAATATTGAATAAATAAATGATTTCATTATTTCTCTTATCACAAACAAAATAAAACATTATAATATGTAGAAGATGATAAAAAATAATAAAAATGAATATATAATTTATGAAAATTTATAAGATAATTCAGATGGGTGGATGACAGAGCAGTTAGCGCGCTGAGCTAGTAATCCAGTGGTCGCGAGTTCGAATCCTGCCTCGACCGATTTCGTTCACCTATAGCACAAGCATTTATGCTTTATTTAGGGAATGTAGGAAGATGTATATGTACTTGTTTAACAAGGACATTATCATTTTTATATAAAAAAAATATATATGTGGAAATAAATAAATAAAAATCCCACAATGCAACACCTGTTTGTCAATACATATAACAAATTGATAAAAAGGTGTTCTATCTACATAATATATGGAGTATAAGCTGTAAGTAGATAATCGATCATCAAACATGCAACAAATAACATAGGATAGGTAGGTATTTATTTCACTAAATAAACACTTCGTGAATTGACTTCGTAAGTGATGGTGAAATTTTTGTTGGATCTGAACCGATCTCTGCATGACACGCTGGCGGTCTGAAGCTAAGAACTCCGCATTAGTACGGACTGTGTTTAATTATATCCGCACACTATTTATCGTCCAGCGACATTAACTTTAAAAGCACCCTTAACGTTAGCATTAAGAAACACACCATATTATTTACAACTTACGACCTAGACGCAAGACATTTTATTAGGATTTGACGTGATTCAAATTATTAACGTGTACGGTTTTTCATATTAAATCGGTGTGATTTTAAGAACACACTGGTGTAAGTTTGCACGTGGTATTTGTGTGCATAAAAAAACTTTAAAATAACGTGTTTACGTGATAATTTTTAACCTTATTCCCTCGGTTAAGGGTTATAACAATTAATCAGAACGAGTTAAAACAGTAATCACTATACTTTTTACGTCATCGTTACAGTAAACGAGACTTTTTTATGAATAATAATTTCGAATTTATTTTGATATATCATAAATTATGGTAAAATTTACTTTGTAAAGTTAATTTTTAAATATTACGTGATCAAAATGAATGTCAGCTGTCATAAACGTACTATTATTATGTTCATCTAAAGCACAAGCATTTAATGCCTAGCTTAGAGAATGTATGAGGATGCATAATGTACATAGGTTATTGTTACAAGGATTACTCACATCTACAAAATATCCTTGTGTTGACTTTGATGGGATATCGTTTAATTTTAATTTTACTTTTATTTTATTTAGAGGACAACATACAGCATATAATAAATTATATAAAATTAAGATTATTAATATTTGATTAATAATAAAGCCAATTGCATACCTTTTTGAATAGTTAAAGAGACGTCGAAGTTTTTACAATTATTTGCAGAATAAGTTCCATATTTTTTTTTTCAAAAAAAGCGTTTCAAAGTAAAAAACACTTTGTGATAATTCTTTAATTCTAACCGTTGTCGAGCTGTCTTTTCAAGCTGTAAGTAGTAGGTTCAGTTTTTGATAATCTTTTTTATTAATTGACATGCCCTCTAACTAGAAACATAAAAAAAACAGACCCTTAGACCTCTAATCCGTAAAAAAATTGATAAAATAGCCAATTTTTTTTTTTTTTAATCTTTTAAATTCAATATCTCCATAACGGTTAAGTTTCGGACATCATATTATGGAATTAAATCCATCAGAAATGACCTGAATAATAACGTCCTTTAATATTCAGTACGACTTACCCTGTAACCCTGTATAATTATGCGTCGCATTGTTTTCCGATTGCAAGTGTTATACCTTTTTGAATAGTTAAAGAGACGTAGAAGTTTTTACAATTATTTTCAGAATAAGTTCCATAATTTTTTTTTCAAAAAAAAAAGCGCTTCAAAGTCAATAACACTTTGTGATAATTCTTTAATTCTTACCGTTGTCGAGCTGTCTTTTCAAGTTGTTAGTAGTAGGTTCAGTTTTTGTTAATCATTTTTATTAATTGACATGCCCTCTAACTAGATACATAAAAAACGGACCCTAAGACCTCTAATCCGTAAAAAATTGATAAAATAGCCAATTTTTTTTTAAATCTTTTAAATTCAATATCTCCATAACGGTTAAGTTTCGGACATCAAATTGTAGAATCAAATCTATCAAAAATGACCTGAATAATAACGTCCTTTAATATTCAGTATGACTTACCCTGTAACCCTGTATATGTATATTCTACAGAAAGAAGAAAAGTATTACTCAATTATACTCTCGTACGTTTTCAAAATCTTTTGTCTCCGCTCTACATTTGTTTAATTATTTGCAACTTGAGCATATATATTCATCTCTGCATAACAAAATGTCAAGAATTATATTTTGTTGAAAATCTTGAAGATTCCTCAAGGTATATGAAGTCACATTCACTTTGGATAACGAATTCGCCTTTAATATACATACATTGAAGGTCTGAGGCTTCCTTAAGATTTGCGTGTGAATACGGATATAAGTTTCGTTGCGAACACTTTTTCCTCGGTCAAAATTTCCATTTAAGTCGGTTAATTTATGTTTCTCTTTGCGTGCTGCCTGCTCAGAACTCAATGTGCTGATATCGCGGTCGTGGCAGCCACGAAGACACGAGGATTCCTTCAGTGAATTATTTAACGAAGAATTAAATAAATAAACGTTTTATTATCATTTAATCGCTAGGTGAAACCTATAAACCTATGTTTATGCAGTTTAGACTTTCGTGTTTGAATAGCAATAATAATATTGTAATTTGCTACTAGTGAAGATTAAAACGTCTGCCTTGAAACAAAAAAAAAACTCAGGTTGGTTTTGCCTTTCAAATTATAAATTTAAGCAAATGAATCTTCTTCTTCTCGTGTGATGTCAGGTCTCCCCGATGTTAGAGGCCACCACAGAGAAAGCCTCCCTGTTCTGGGCAGTGTAAAACAGCTCTTCCACAGTTCTCATACCGGTCCGTTCCCGGTATAAGAATGTTTCGAAGCCAGGAAAGCCTTCCTCGGACCCCTCTATGACCTTAGATCATCCCTTTCATAATGAGGGATGCTATATTTTACACCTCTTAAAATATGACCGATGTACGATAGATACTTAACATGGAATAATGAATAGAAAAAGCTTAGTAAATTTTATAAAATTTGTAGAATTAACACTGAAATATAATTTAACAAATAAGTTACTTTCTTAACCTATTCTTTTTACCCCATTCAATTTGACGTCTCATTTTCCTAGCACTACAATCACACTTGCTTCTATGTAAATTTTAAGTATCGATAATTTTGATTTGATTTTTATTCTCCTCTACTAATAGTGGAGAGATAAAATTTTGAAGTATTTTTACTCCTCACTAAGACAAGGTGATATAGTGGGGAGTTATGATTTCGCAATTTTTAAGGGTATTTTTTTTTGCAGATTATCAACTAGTATCATGCTGAGATTGTATTCTGAAAGTTTCATCACAATGTATCTGTGTGTGTGTGCTATGTACGGCGTGTTCATTTTTTACTTTATCGATTATAGACTAAAGTACTCATTCGATTCTATTCAAATTTTGCAAATATGTATACCTAATACTCGATTAGATCCCATTAGATTTTGAACGATATATGAATAGTGCTTCTCAATTTTTTTAACTGTCAAATATTTCAAAGTGACCCCAAGCTCAGGAAACTTAAAATTTTAAATTTTTGTTTTCAAATTCGTAAAAAGGCACATCACTTTCATAAAATGGCATTGAAGAGTTATCAAGTTTTCATAATAAAATATTTAAATAAAAAATAATTTAACAAACTCATTTCATGAAAATGTTGGAAATTTTCCATACAAAATTTGAATACTTTATAGAATGACTTGTTAGTGAGGAGTTTAGCGTTGGCCACAACCCACTCGTTTTTACTTAAAAGTCCCAACGCTGTTCATGTCGATTTTTGCCTTGATATTTTTTTGCGTATCGCATTTGGCATACTATGCGTGGCCTTTCTATGAAATTTTATCTCCTCATTTAATCTACTAAATATTTATATCATATAAATAAAGTCCTCAGGTTAGTTTTTCCTTAAATAATCGATTCGATAAATGATTAAAATATACCTACTGCTATTTTTATTGATAATAACATCTCAATAGAGACGAAGTTTGGATATTATAGAAGAACCAGGAACTCAGGCACCTACAGGGCTTACGACCTGTCGTCGGCTAGTTTACGTGATATGATAGTACAGTATCACGAAGGGTTTTACTACTGATGTTCGAAGGAGGTTTTTACTCTCCACACTATGGAATAGGGGAGAGTCATGATTTCGCAAAATTTAAGCGTATTTTTTTTACATCAATTTCTCAATGGGTATCATGTAGAGAATGCACACTATGAGTTTCGTCGTGATGTGTTTGTGTGTATGGCGTATACGCTGTACGCCGTACGCCGTACGCCGTAGCATTTATCTTTTTTGTGTCCTCTCTACAGCCCAAACTATAAGTCTGATCGAC
The DNA here is from genome assembly GCA_963576475.1 of Molanna angustata. NCBI lineage: Eukaryota > Metazoa > Arthropoda > Insecta > Trichoptera > Molannidae > Molanna > Molanna angustata. The sequence continues at coordinate 8,817,691 of OY754967.1, forward strand.
TTCATATTAACATCATATGTGTAAAGTGCAAAGACCTAGAGCTGATTAGTTTTCCATAGACAACTTTTGATTTCTTCTCTATGAATTCATCATTTACGTTGTTTTTTTTTTGTGTCCTCTCTGCAGCCCAAACTATAAGTCCGATTGACTTCATATTGATATCACATGTGTTAAGTCCATAAACTTAGAGCTGATTAGTTTTCCATAGACAACGGTTCATTTTTTCCCAATGTTTCTTTATGATTTCATCTATTAAAACTGAAAAAATGCTCTCACGACCTGGAAGTTAGAGATATTTTAATTTGGTTTCAACTATTTATACAACACCAAGAATCTTCATAAAATTGTATTCAAAGTTGGTCAATGTTAAAAGAAAAATATTCAACGGTTTCAAAAATTATATTTTATTTAATGGATATTTGTATGAAACTTATATGTAACAAGAGAATTTTTTTATATTTGGCAATGTTCAGTTCATTGATTTCATATTGATATAAGAATATTAATAGCTTGAACTTAGAACTGATTAGCTTTTCATAGATATCATAAAATTTCTTCATATGATATCACGTGTCAACATTGTCAAAATGCTCTAACGCTCTTTGAAACAAAATTTATCTGCTTTTTTTAAAATATTTCATACAACATAAGCATTCTTCACTATACTGCATTAATAGTTTGTTTATCTTAACATAAAAATATACTATCGGAAGAAAATTTACATTCCTGATAGTAACATTTAGTATGAATAAAAATGTAATTAGATAAATTTCTATGTATGGAAAAGTTCAGTAATTTGATTTCATGTTATAATGTAAAGAGCTTGAACATAGAACTGATTAGCTTTCCATAAATAACAAAAAAAATCTTCATATGATATCACCTGTCAAAATTTGGAAAATGCTCTCGCGTTCTTTAGAACAAAATTTATCTGCTTTTTTTAAAATATTTCATACAACAAAAGCATTCTTCCCTATACTGCATTAATAGTTTGTCTATCTTAACATTAAAATATACTATCGGAAGAAAATTTATATTCCTGATAGTAACATTTAGTATGAATAAAAATGTAATTAGATAAATTTCTATGTATGGAAAAGTTCAGTAATTTGATATCATGTTATAATGTAAAGAGCTTGAACATAGAACTGATTAGCTTTCCATAAATAACAAAAAAAATCTTCATATGATATCACCTGTCAAAATTTGGAAAATGCTCTCGCGTTCTTTAGAACAAAATTTATCTGCTTTTTTTAAAATATTTCATACAACATAAGCATTCTTCACTATACTGCATTAATAGTTTGTTTATCTTAACATAAAAATATACTATCGGAAGAAAATTTACATTCTTGATAGTAACATTTAGTATGAATAAAAATGTAATTAGATAAATTTCTATGTATGGAAAAGTTCAGTAATTTGATTTCATGTTATAATGTAAAAAGCTTGAACATAGAACTGATTAGCTTTCCATAAACAACAAAAAAAATCTTCATATGATATCACCTGTCAAAATTTGGAAAATGCTCTCGCGTTCTTTAGAACAAAATTTATCTGCTTTTTTTAAAATATTTCATACAACATAAGCATTCTTCACTATACTGCATTAATAGTTTGTTTATCTTAACATAAAAATATACTATCGGAAGAAAATTTACATTCCTGATAGTAACATTTAGTATGAATAAAAATGTAATTAGATAAATTTCTATGTATGGAAAAGTTCTGTAATTTGATTTCATGTTATAATGTAAAGAGCTTGAACATAGAACTGATTAGCTTTCCATAAATAACAAAAAAAATCTTCATATGATATCACCTGTCAAAATTTGGAAAATGCTCTCGCGTTCTTTAGAACAAAATTTATCTGCTTTTTTTAAAATATTTCATACAAAATAAGCATTCTTCACTATACTGCATTAATAGTTTGTTTATCTTAACATAAAAATATACTATCGGAAGAAAATTTACATTCCTGATAGTAACATTTAGTATGAATAAAAATGTAATTAGATAAATTTCTATGTATGTAAAAGTTCAGTAATTTGATTTCATGTTATAATGTAAAGAGCTTGAACATAGAACTGATTAGCTTTCCATAAACAACAAAAAAAATCTTCATATGATATCACCTGTCAAAATTTGGAAAATGCTCTCGCGTTCTTTAGAACAAAATTTATCTGCTTTTTTTAAAATATTTCATACAACATAAGCATTCTTCACTATACTGCATTAATAGTTTGTTTATCTTAACATAAAAATATACTATCGGAAGAAAATTTACATTCCTGATAGTAACATTTAGTATGAATAAAAATGTAATTAGATAAATTTCTATGTATGGAAAAGTTCTGTAATTTGATATCATGTTATAATGTAAAGAGCTTGAACATAGAACTATGGAATAGGGGAGAGTCATGATTTCGCAAAATTTAAGCGTATTTTTTTTACATCAATTTCTCAATGGGTATCATGTAGAGAATGCACACTATGAGTTTCGTCGTGATGTGTTTGTGTGTATGGCGTATACGCTGTACGCCGTACGCCGTACGCCGTAGCATTTATCTTTTTTGTGTCCTCTCTACAGCCCAAACTATAAGTCTGATCGACTTCATATTAACATCATATGTGTAAAGTGCAAAGACCTAGAGCTGATTAGTTTTCCATAGACAACTTTTGATTTCTTCTCTATGAATTCATCATTTACGTTGTTTTTTTTTTGTGTCCTCTCTGCAGCCCAAACTATAAGTCCGATTGACTTCATATTGATATCACATGTGTTAAGTCCATAAACTTAGAGCTGATTAGTTTTCCATAGACAACGGTTCATTTTTTCCCAATGTTTCTTTATGATTTCATCTATTAAAACTGAAAAAATGCTCTCACGACCTGGAAGTTAGAGATATTTTAATTTGGTTTCAACTATTTATACAACACCAAGAATCTTCATAAAATTGTATTCAAAGTTGGTCAATGTTAAAAGAAAAATATTCAACGGTTTCAAAAATTATATTTTATTTAATGGATATTTGTATGAAACTTATATGTAACAAGAGAATTTTTTTATATTTGGCAATGTTCAGTTCATTGATTTCATATTGATATAAGAATATTAATAGCTTGAACTTAGAACTGATTAGCTTTTCATAGATATCATAAAATTTCTTCATATGATATCACGTGTCAACATTGTCAAAATGCTCTAACGCTCTTTGAAACAAAATTTATCTGCTTTTTACTCTCCACACTATGGAATAGGGGAGAGTCATGATTTCGCAAAATTTAAGCGTATTTTTTTTACATCAATTTCTCAATGGGTATCATGTAGAGAATGCACACTATGAGTTTCGTCGTGATGTGTTTGTGTGTATGGCGTATACGCTGTACGCCGTACGCCGTACGCCGTACGCCGTACGCCGTAGCATTTATCTTTTTTGTGTCCTCTCTACAGCCCAAACTATAAGTCTGATCGACTTCATATTAACATCATATGTGTAAAGTGCAAAGACCTAGAGCTGATTAGTTTTCCATAGACAACTTTTGATTTCTTCTCTATGAATTCATCATTTACGTTGTTTTTTTTTTGTGTCCTCTCTGCAGCCCAAACTATAAGTCCGATTGACTTCATATTGATATCACATGTGTTAAGTCCATAAACTTAGAGCTGATTAGTTTTCCATAGACAACGGTTCATTTTTTCCCAATGTTTCTTTATGATTTCATCTATTAAAACTGAAAAAATGCTCTCACGACCTGGAAATTAGAGATATTTTAATTTGGTTTCAACTATTTATACAACACCAAGAATCTTCATAAAATTGTATTCAAAGTTGGTCAATGTTAAAAGAAAAATATTCAACGGTTTCAAAAATTATATTTTATTTAATGGATATTTGTATGAAACTTATATGTAACAAGAGAATTTTTTTATATTTGGCAATGTTCAGTTCATTGATTTCATATTGATATAAGAATATTAATAGCTTGAACTTAGAACTGATTAGCTTTTCATAGATATCATAAAATTTCTTCATATGATATCACGTGTCAACATTGTCAAAATGCTCTAACGCTCTTTGAAACAAAATTTATCTGCTTTTTTTAAAATATTTCATACAACATAAGCAGTCTTCACTATACTGCATTAATAGTTTGTCTATCTTAACATAAAAATATACTATCGGAAGAAAATTTATATTCCTGTTAGTAACATTTAGTATGAATAAAAATGTAATTAGATAAATTTCTATGTATGGAAAAGTTCAGTAATTTGATTTCATGTTATAATGTAAAGAGCTTGAACATAGAACTGATTAGCTTTCCATAAATAACAAAAAAAATCTTCATATGATATCACCTGTCAAAATTTGGAAAATGCTCTCGCGTTCTTTAGAACAAAATTTATCTGCTTTTTTTAAAATATTTCATACAACATAAGCATTCTTCACTATACTGCATTAATAGTTTGTTTATCTTAACATAAAAATATACTATCGGAAGAAAATTTATATTCCTGATAGTAACATTTAGTATGAATAAAAATGTAATTAGATAAATTTCTATGTATGGAAACGTTCAGTAATTTGATTTCATGTTATAATGTAAAGAACTTGAACATAGAACTGATTAGCTTTCCATAAATCAAAAAAAAATCTTCATATAATATCACGTGTCAAAATTTTGAAAATGCCTTCGCGTTCTTTAAAACAAAATTTATCTGCTTTTTTAAAAATATTTCATACAACATAAGCATTCTTCACTATACTGCATTAAAAGTTTGTTTATCTTAACATAAAAATATACTATCGGAAGAAAATTTATATTCCTGATAGTAACATTTAGTATGAATAAAAATGTAATTAGATAAATTTCTATGTATGGAAAAGTTCAGTAATTTGATTTCATGTTATAATGTAAAGAGCTTGAACATAGAACTGATTAACTTTCCATAAATAACAAAAAAAATCTTCATATGATATCACCTGTCAAAATTTGGAAAATGCTCTCGCGTTCTTTAGAACAAAATTTATCTGCTTTTTTTTAAATATTTCATACAACATAAGCATTCTTCACTATACTGCATTAATAGTTTGTTTATCTTAACATAAAAATATACTATCGGAAGAAAATTTATATTCCTGATAGTAACGTTTAGTATGAATAAAAATGTAATTAGATAAATTTCTATGTATGGAAAAGTTCAGTAATTTGATTTCATGTTATAATGTAAAAAGCTAGAACATAGAACTGATTAGCTTTCCATAAACAACAAAAAAAATCTTCATATGATATCACCTGTCAAAATTTGGAAAATGCTCTCGCGTTCTTTAGAACAAAATTTATCTGCTTTTTTTTAAATATTTCATACAACATAAGCATTCTTCACTATACTGCATTAATAGTTTGTTTATCTTAACATAAAAATATACTATCGGAAGAAAATTTATATTCCTGATAGTAACATTTAGTATGAATAAAAATGTAATTAGATAAATTTCTATGTATGGAAACGTTCAGTAATTTGATTTCATGTTATAATGTAAAGAACTTGAACATAGAACTGATTAGCTTTCCATAAATCAAAAAAAAATCTTCATATAATATCACGTGTCAAAATTTTGAAAATGCCTTCGCGTTCTTTAAAACAAAATTTATCTGCTTTTTTAAAAATATTTCATACAACATAAGCATTCTTCACTATACTGCATTAAAAGTTTGTTTATCTTAACATAAAAATATACTATCGGAAGAAAATTTATATTCCTGATAGTAACATTTAGTATGAATAAAAATGTAATTAGATAAATTTCTATGTATGGAAAAGTTCAGTAATTTGATTTCATGTTATAATGTAAAGAGCTTGAACATAGAACTGATTAACTTTCCATAAATAACAAAAAAAATCTTCATATGATATCACCTGTCAAAATTTGGAAAATGCTCTCGCGTTCTTTAGAACAAAATTTATCTGCTTTTTTTTAAATATTTCATACAACATAAGCATTCTTCACTATACTGCATTAATAGTTTGTTTATCTTAACATAAAAATATACTATCGGAAGAAAATTTATATTCCTGATAGTAACGTTTAGTATGAATAAAAATGTAATTAGATAAATTTCTATGTATGGAAAAGTTCAGTAATTTGATTTCATGTTATAATGTAAAAAGCTAGAACATAGAACTGATTAGCTTTCCATAAACAACAAAAAAAATCTTCATATGATATCACCTGTCAAAATTTGGAAAATGCTCTCGCGTTCTTTAGAACAAAATTTATCTGCTTTTTTTTAAATATTTCATACAACATAAGCATTCTTCACTATACTGTATTAATAGTTTGTTTATCTTAACATAAAAATATACTATCGGAAGAAAATTTACATTCCTGATAGTAACATTTAGTATGAATAAAAATGTAATTAGATAAATTTCTATGTATGGAAAAGTTCAGTAATTTGATTTCATGTTATAATGTAAAGAGCTTGAACATAGAACTGATTAACTTTCCATAAATAACAAAAAAAATCTTCATATGATATCACCTGTCAAAATTTGGAAAATGCTCTCGCGTTCTTTAGAACAAAATTTATCTGCTTTTTTTTAAATATTTCATACAACATAAGCATTCTTCACTATACTGCATTAATAGTTTGTTTATCTTAACATAAAAATATACTATCGGAAGAAAATTTATATTCCTGATAGTAACGTTTAGTATGAATAAAAATGTAATTAGATAAATTTCTATGTATGGAAAAGTTCAGTAATTTGATTTCATGTTATAATGTAAAAAGCTAGAACATAGAACTGATTAGCTTTCCATAAACAACAAAAAAAATCTTCATATGATATCACCTGTCAAAATTTGGAAAATGCTCTCGCGTTCTTTAGAACAAAATTTATCTGCTTTTTTTAGAATATTTCATACAACATAAGCATTCTTCACTATACTGCATTAATAGTTTGTTTATCTTAACATAAAAATATACTATCGGAAGAAAATTTACATTCCTGATAGTAACATTTAGTATGAATAAAAATGTAATTAGATAAATTTCTATGTATGGAAAAGTTCAGTAATTTGATTTCATGTTATAATGTAAAGAGCTTGAACATAGAACTGATTAGCTTTCCATAAATAACAAAAAAAATCTTCATATGATATCACCTGTCAAAATTTGGAAAATGCTCTCGCGTTCTTTAGAACAAAATTTATCTGCTTTTTTTAAAATATTTCATACAACATAAGCATTCTTCCCTATACTGCATTAATAGTTTGTCTATCTTAACATAAAAATATACTATCGGAAGAAAATTTATATTCCTGGTAGTAACATTTAGTATGAATAAAAATGTAATTAGATAAATTTCTATGTATGGAAAAGTTCAGTAATTTGATTTCATGTTATAATGTAAAGAGCTTGAACATAGAACTGATTAGCTTTCCATAAATAACAAAAAAAATCTTCATATGATATCACCTGTCAAAATTTGGAAAATGCTCTCGCGTTCTTTAGAACAAAATTTATCTGCTTTTTTTAAAATATTTCATACAACATAAGCATTCTTCCCTATACTGCATTAATAGTTTGTCTATCTTAACATAAAAATATACTATCGGAAGAAAATTTATATTCCTGGTAGTAACATTTAGTATGAATAAAAATGTAATTAGATAAATTTCTATGTATGGAAAAGTTCAGTAATTTGATTTCATGTTATAATGTAAAGAGCTTGAACATAGAACTGATTAGCTTTCCATAAATAACAAAAAAATTCTTCATATGATATCACCTGTCAAAATTTGGAAAATACTCTCGCGTTCTTTAGAACAAAATTTATCTGCTTTTTTTAAAATATTTCATACAACATAAGCATTCTTCACTATACTGCATTAATAGTTTGTTTATCTTAACATAAAAATATACTATCGGAAGAAAATTTACATTCCTGATAGTAACATTTAGTATGAATAAAAATGTAATTAGATAAATTTCTATGTATGGAAAAGTTCTGTAATTTGATATCATGTTATAATGTAAAGAGCTTGAACATAGAACTGATTAGCTTTCCATAAATAACAAAAAAAATCTTCATATGATATCACCTGTCAAAATTTGGAAAATGCTCTTGCGTTCTTTAAAACAAAATTTATCTGCTTTTTTTAAAATATTTCATACAACATAAGCATTCTACACCATACTGCATTAAAAGATTGTCTATCTTATCATAAAATATACTATCGGAAGAAAAATTATATACTAGAAAAAACAGTTTATTATTATTACTCTCCACACTATGGAATAGGGGAGAGTCATGATTTCGCAAAATTTAAGCGTATTTTTTTTACATCAATTTCTCAATGGGTATCATGTAGAGAATGCACACTATGAGTTTCGTCGTGATGTGTTTGTGTGTATGGCGTATACGCTGTACGCCGTACGCCGTACGCCGTAGCATTTATCTTTTTTGTGTCCTCTCTACAGCCCAAACTATAAGTCTGATCGACTTCATATTAACATCATATGTGTAAAGTGCAAAGACCTAGAGCTGATTAGTTTTCCATAGACAACTTTTGATTTCTTCTCTATGAATTCATCATTTACGTTGTTTTTTTTTTGTGTCCTCTCTGCAGCCCAAACTATAAGTCCGATTGACTTCATATTGATATCACATGTGTTAAGTCCATAAACTTAGAGCTGATTAGTTTTCCATAGACAACGGTTCATTTTTTCCCAATGTTTCTTTATGATTTCATCTATTAAAACTGAAAAAATGCTCTCACGACCTGGAAGTTAGAGATATTTTAATTTGGTTTCAACTATTTATACAACACCAAGAATCTTCATAAAATTGTATTCAAAGTTGGTCAATGTTAAAAGAAAAATATTCAACGGTTTCAAAAATTATATTTTATTTAATGGATATTTGTATGAAACTTATATGTAACAAGAGAATTTTTTTATATTTGGCAATGTTCAGTTCATTGATTTCATATTGATATAAGAATATTAATAGCTTGAACTTAGAACTGATTAGCTTTTCATAGATATCATAAAATTTCTTCATATGATATCACGTGTCAACATTGTCAAAATGCTCTAACGCTCTTTGAAACAAAATTTATCTGCTTTTTTTAAAATATTTCATACAACATAAGCATTCTTCACTATACTGCATTAATAGTTTGTTTATCTTAACATAAAAATATACTATCGGAAGAAAATTTACATTCCTGATAGTAACATTTAGTATGAATAAAAATGTAATTAGATAAATTTCTATGTATGGAAAAGTTCAGTAATTTGATTTCATGTTATAATGTAAAGAGCTTGAACATAGAACTGATTAGCTTTCCATAAATAACAAAAAAAATCTTCATATGATATCACCTGTCAAAATTTGGAAAATGCTCTCGCGTTCTTTAGAACAAAATTTATCTGCTTTTTTTAAAATATTTCATACAACAAAAGCATTCTTCCCTATACTGCATTAATAGTTTGTCTATCTTAACATTAAAATATACTATCGGAAGAAAATTTATATTCCTGATAGTAACATTTAGTATGAATAAAAATGTAATTAGATAAATTTCTATGTATGGAAAAGTTCAGTAATTTGATATCATGTTATAATGTAAAGAGCTTGAACATAGAACTGATTAGCTTTCCATAAATAACAAAAAAAATCTTCATATGATATCACCTGTCAAAATTTGGAAAATGCTCTCGCGTTCTTTAGAACAAAATTTATCTGCTTTTTTTAAAATATTTCATACAACATAAGCATTCTTCACTATACTGCATTAATAGTTTGTTTATCTTAACATAAAAATATACTATCGGAAGAAAATTTACATTCTTGATAGTAACATTTAGTATGAATAAAAATGTAATTAGATAAATTTCTATGTATGGAAAAGTTCAGTAATTTGATTTCATGTTATAATGTAAAAAGCTTGAACATAGAACTGATTAGCTTTCCATAAACAACAAAAAAAATCTTCATATGATATCACCTGTCAAAATTTGGAAAATGCTCTCGCGTTCTTTAGAACAAAATTTATCTGCTTTTTTTAAAATATTTCATACAACATAAGCATTCTTCACTATACTGCATTAATAGTTTGTTTATCTTAACATAAAAATATACTATCGGAAGAAAATTTACATTCCTGATAGTAACATTTAGTATGAATAAAAATGTAATTAGATAAATTTCTATGTATGGAAAAGTTCTGTAATTTGATTTCATGTTATAATGTAAAGAGCTTGAACATAGAACTGATTAGCTTTCCATAAATAACAAAAAAAATCTTCATATGATATCACCTGTCAAAATTTGGAAAATGCTCTCGCGTTCTTTAGAACAAAATTTATCTGCTTTTTTTAAAATATTTCATACAAAATAAGCATTCTTCACTATACTGCATTAATAGTTTGTTTATCTTAACATAAAAATATACTATCGGAAGAAAATTTACATTCCTGATAGTAACATTTAGTATGAATAAAAATGTAATTAGATAAATTTCTATGTATGTAAAAGTTCAGTAATTTGATTTCATGTTATAATGTAAAGAGCTTGAACATAGAACTGATTAGCTTTCCATAAACAACAAAAAAAATCTTCATATGATATCACCTGTCAAAATTTGGAAAATGCTCTCGCGTTCTTTAGAACAAAATTTATCTGCTTTTTTTAAAATATTTCATACAACATAAGCATTCTTCACTATACTGCATTAATAGTTTGTTTATCTTAACATAAAAATATACTATCGGAAGAAAATTTACATTCCTGATAGTAACATTTAGTATGAATAAAAATGTAATTAGATAAATTTCTATGTATGGAAAAGTTCTGTAATTTGATATCATGTTATAATGTAAAGAGCTTGAACATAGAACTGATTAGCTTTCCATAAATAACAAAAAAAATCTTCATATGATATCACCTGTCAAAATTTGGAAAATGCTCTTGCGTTCTTTAAAACAAAATTTATCTGCTTTTTTTAAAATATTTCATACAACATAAGCATTCTACACCATACTGCATTAAAAGATTGTCTATCTTATCATAAAATATACTATCGGAAGAAAAATTATATACTAGAAAAAACAGTTTATTATTATTACTCTCCACACTATGGAATAGGGGAGAGTCATGATTTCGCAAAATTTAAGCGTATTTTTTTTACATCAATTTCTCAATGGGTATCATGTAGAGAATGCACACTATGAGTTTCGTCGTGATGTGTTTGTGTGTATGGCGTATACGCTGTACGCCGTACGCCGTACGCCGTAGCATTTATCTTTTTTGTGTCCTCTCTACAGCCCAAACTATAAGTCTGATCGACTTCATATTAACATCATATGTGTAAAGTGCAAAGACCTAGAGCTGATTAGTTTTCCATAGACAACTTTTGATTTCTTCTCTATGAATTCATCATTTACGTTGTTTTTTTTTTGTGTCCTCTCTGCAGCCCAAACTATAAGTCCGATTGACTTCATATTGATATCACATGTGTTAAGTCCATAAACTTAGAGCTGATTAGTTTTCCATAGACAACGGTTCATTTTTTCCCAATGTTTCTTTATGATTTCATCTATTAAAACTGAAAAAATGCTCTCACGACCTGGAAGTTAGAGATATTTTAATTTGGTTTCAACTATTTATACAACACCAAGAATCTTCATAAAATTGTATTCAAAGTTGGTCAATGTTAAAAGAAAAATATTCAACGGTTTCAAAAATTATATTTTATTTAATGGATATTTGTATGAAACTTATATGTAACAAGAGAATTTTTTTATATTTGGCAATGTTCAGTTCATTGATTTCATATTGATATAAGAATATTAATAGCTTGAACTTAGAACTGATTAGCTTTTCATAGATATCATAAAATTTCTTCATATGATATCACGTGTCAACATTGTCAAAATGCTCTAACGCTCTTTGAAACAAAATTTATCTGCTTTTTACTCTCCACACTATGGAATAGGGGAGAGTCATGATTTCGCAAAATTTAAGCGTATTTTTTTTACATCAATTTCTCAATGGGTATCATGTAGAGAATGCACACTATGAGTTTCGTCGTGATGTGTTTGTGTGTATGGCGTATACGCTGTACGCCGTACGCCGTACGCCGTACGCCGTACGCCGTAGCATTTATCTTTTTTGTGTCCTCTCTACAGCCCAAACTATAAGTCTGATCGACTTCATATTAACATCATATGTGTAAAGTGCAAAGACCTAGAGCTGATTAGTTTTCCATAGACAACTTTTGATTTCTTCTCTATGAATTCATCATTTACGTTGTTTTTTTTTTGTGTCCTCTCTGCAGCCCAAACTATAAGTCCGATTGACTTCATATTGATATCACATGTGTTAAGTCCATAAACTTAGAGCTGATTAGTTTTCCATAGACAACGGTTCATTTTTTCCCAATGTTTCTTTATGATTTCATCTATTAAAACTGAAAAAATGCTCTCACGACCTGGAAATTAGAGATATTTTAATTTGGTTTCAACTATTTATACAACACCAAGAATCTTCATAAAATTGTATTCAAAGTTGGTCAATGTTAAAAGAAAAATATTCAACGGTTTCAAAAATTATATTTTATTTAATGGATATTTGTATGAAACTTATATGTAACAAGAGAATTTTTTTATATTTGGCAATGTTCAGTTCATTGATTTCATATTGATATAAGAATATTAATAGCTTGAACTTAGAACTGATTAGCTTTTCATAGATATCATAAAATTTCTTCATATGATATCACGTGTCAACATTGTCAAAATGCTCTAACGCTCTTTGAAACAAAATTTATCTGCTTTTTTTAAAATATTTCATACAACATAAGCAGTCTTCACTATACTGCATTAATAGTTTGTCTATCTTAACATAAAAATATACTATCGGAAGAAAATTTATATTCCTGTTAGTAACATTTAGTATGAATAAAAATGTAATTAGATAAATTTCTATGTATGGAAAAGTTCAGTAATTTGATTTCATGTTATAATGTAAAGAGCTTGAACATAGAACTGATTAGCTTTCCATAAATAACAAAAAAAATCTTCATATGATATCACCTGTCAAAATTTGGAAAATGCTCTCGCGTTCTTTAGAACAAAATTTATCTGCTTTTTTTAAAATATTTCATACAACATAAGCATTCTTCACTATACTGCATTAATAGTTTGTTTATCTTAACATAAAAATATACTATCGGAAGAAAATTTATATTCCTGATAGTAACATTTAGTATGAATAAAAATGTAATTAGATAAATTTCTATGTATGGAAACGTTCAGTAATTTGATTTCATGTTATAATGTAAAGAACTTGAACATAGAACTGATTAGCTTTCCATAAATCAAAAAAAAATCTTCATATAATATCACGTGTCAAAATTTTGAAAATGCCTTCGCGTTCTTTAAAACAAAATTTATCTGCTTTTTTAAAAATATTTCATACAACATAAGCATTCTTCACTATACTGCATTAAAAGTTTGTTTATCTTAACATAAAAATATACTATCGGAAGAAAATTTATATTCCTGATAGTAACATTTAGTATGAATAAAAATGTAATTAGATAAATTTCTATGTATGGAAAAGTTCAGTAATTTGATTTCATGTTATAATGTAAAGAGCTTGAACATAGAACTGATTAACTTTCCATAAATAACAAAAAAAATCTTCATATGATATCACCTGTCAAAATTTGGAAAATGCTCTCGCGTTCTTTAGAACAAAATTTATCTGCTTTTTTTTAAATATTTCATACAACATAAGCATTCTTCACTATACTGCATTAATAGTTTGTTTATCTTAACATAAAAATATACTATCGGAAGAAAATTTATATTCCTGATAGTAACGTTTAGTATGAATAAAAATGTAATTAGATAAATTTCTATGTATGGAAAAGTTCAGTAATTTGATTTCATGTTATAATGTAAAAAGCTAGAACATAGAACTGATTAGCTTTCCATAAACAACAAAAAAAATCTTCATATGATATCACCTGTCAAAATTTGGAAAATGCTCTCGCGTTCTTTAGAACAAAATTTATCTGCTTTTTTTTAAATATTTCATACAACATAAGCATTCTTCACTATACTGTATTAATAGTTTGTTTATCTTAACATAAAAATATACTATCGGAAGAAAATTTACATTCCTGATAGTAACATTTAGTATGAATAAAAATGTAATTAGATAAATTTCTATGTATGGAAAAGTTCAGTAATTTGATTTCATGTTATAATGTAAAGAGCTTGAACATAGAACTGATTAACTTTCCATAAATAACAAAAAAAATCTTCATATGATATCACCTGTCAAAATTTGGAAAATGCTCTCGCGTTCTTTAGAACAAAATTTATCTGCTTTTTTTAAAATATTTCATACAACATAAGCATTCTTCCCTATACTGCATTAATAGTTTGTCTATCTTAACATAAAAATATACTATCGGAAGAAAATTTATATTCCTGGTAGTAACATTTAGTATGAATAAAAATGTAATTAGATAAATTTCTATGTATGGAAAAGTTCAGTAATTTGATTTCATGTTATAATGTAAAGAGCTTGAACATAGAACTGATTAGCTTTCCATAAATAACAAAAAAAATCTTCATATGATATCACCTGTCAAAATTTGGAAAATGCTCTCGCGTTCTTTAGAACAAAATTTATCTGCTTTTTTTAAAATATTTCATACAACATAAGCATTCTTCCCTATACTGCATTAATAGTTTGTCTATCTTAACATAAAAATATACTATCGGAAGAAAATTTATATTCCTGGTAGTAACATTTAGTATGAATAAAAATGTAATTAGATAAATTTCTATGTATGGAAAAGTTCAGTAATTTGATTTCATGTTATAATGTAAAGAGCTTGAACATAGAACTGATTAGCTTTCCATAAATAACAAAAAAATTCTTCATATGATATCACCTGTCAAAATTTGGAAAATACTCTCGCGTTCTTTAGAACAAAATTTATCTGCTTTTTTTAAAATATTTCATACAACATAAGCATTCTTCACTATACTGCATTAATAGTTTGTTTATCTTAACATAAAAATATACTATCGGAAGAAAATTTACATTCCTGATAGTAACATTTAGTATGAATAAAAATGTAATTAGATAAATTTCTATGTATGGAAAAGTTCTGTAATTTGATATCATGTTATAATGTAAAGAGCTTGAACATAGAACTGATTAGCTTTCCATAAATAACAAAAAAAATCTTCATATGATATCACCTGTCAAAATTTGGAAAATGCTCTTGCGTTCTTTAAAACAAAATTTATCTGCTTTTTTTAAAATATTTCATACAACATAAGCATTCTACACCATACTGCATTAAAAGATTGTCTATCTTATCATAAAATATACTATCGGAAGAAAAATTATATACTAGAAAAAACAGTTTATTATTATTACTCTCCACACTATGGAATAGGGGAGAGTCATGATTTCGCAAAATTTAAGCGTATTTTTTTTACATCAATTTCTCAATGGGTATCATGTAGAGAATGCACACTATGAGTTTCGTCGTGATGTGTTTGTGTGTATGGCGTATACGCTGTACGCCGTACGCCGTACGCCGTAGCATTTATCTTTTTTGTGTCCTCTCTACAGCCCAAACTATAAGTCTGATCGACTTCATATTAACATCATATGTGTAAAGTGCAAAGACCTAGAGCTGATTAGTTTTCCATAGACAACTTTTGATTTCTTCTCTATGAATTCATCATTTACGTAGTTTTTTTTTTGTGTCCTCTCTGCAGCCCAAACTATAAGTCCGATTGACTTCATATTGATATCACATGTGTTAAGTCCATAAACTTAGAGCTGATTAGTTTTCCATAGACAACGGTTCATTTTTTCCCAATGTTTCTTTATGATTTCATCTATTAAAACTGAAAAAATGCTCTCACGACCTGGAAGTTAGAGATATTTTAATTTGGTTTCAACTATTTATACAACACCAAGAATCTTCATAAAATTGTATTCAAAGTTGGTCAATGTTAAAAGAAAAATATTCAACGGTTTCAAAAATTATATTTTATTTAATGGATATTTGTATGAAACTTATATGTAACAAGAGAATTTTTTTATATTTGGCAATGTTCAGTTCATTGATTTCATATTGATATAAGAATATTAATAGCTTGAACTTAGAACTGATTAGCTTTTCATAGATATCATAAAATTTCTTCATATGATATCACGTGTCAACATTGTCAAAATGCTCTAACGCTCTTTGAAACAAAATTTATCTGCTTTTTACTCTCCACACTATGGAATAGGGGAGAGTCATGATTTCGCAAAATTTAAGCGTATTTTTTTTACATCAATTTCTCAATGGGTATCATGTAGAGAATGCACACTATGAGTTTCGTCGTGATGTGTTTGTGTGTATGGCGTATACGCTGTACGCCGTACGCCGTACGCCGTACGCCGTACGCCGTACGCCGTAGCATTTATCTTTTTTGTGTCCTCTCTACAGCCCAAACTATAAGTCTGATCGACTTCATATTAACATCATATGTGTAAAGTGCAAAGACCTAGAGCTGATTAGTTTTCCATAGACAACTTTTGATTTCTTCTCTATGAATTCATCATTTACGTTGTTTTTTTTTTGTGTCCTCTCTGCAGCCCAAACTATAAGTCCGATTGACTTCATATTGATATCACATGTGTTAAGTCCATAAACTTAGAGCTGATTAGTTTTCCATAGACAACGGTTCATTTTTTCCCAATGTTTCTTTATGATTTCATCTATTAAAACTGAAAAAATGCTCTCACGACCTGGAAATTAGAGATATTTTAATTTGGTTTCAACTATTTATACAACACCAAGAATCTTCATAAAATTGTATTCAAAGTTGGTCAATGTTAAAAGAAAAATATTCAACGGTTTCAAAAATTATATTTTATTTAATGGATATTTGTATGAAACTTATATGTAACAAGAGAATTTTTTTATATTTGGCAATGTTCAGTTCATTGATTTCATATTGATATAAGAATATTAATAGCTTGAACTTAGAACTGATTAGCTTTTCATAGATATCATAAAATTTCTTCATATGATATCACGTGTCAACATTGTCAAAATGCTCTAACGCTCTTTGAAACAAAATTTATCTGCTTTTTTTAAAATATTTCATACAACATAAGCAGTCTTCACTATACTGCATTAATAGTTTGTCTATCTTAACATAAAAATATACTATCGGAAGAAAATTTATATTCCTGTTAGTAACATTTAGTATGAATAAAAATGTAATTAGATAAATTTCTATGTATGGAAAAGTTCAGTAATTTGATTTCATGTTATAATGTAAAGAGCTTGAACATAGAACTGATTAGCTTTCCATAAATAACAAAAAAAATCTTCATATGATATCACCTGTCAAAATTTGGAAAATGCTCTCGCGTTCTTTAGAACAAAATTTATCTGCTTTTTTTAAAATATTTCATACAACATAAGCATTCTTCACTATACTGCATTAATAGTTTGTTTATCTTAACATAAAAATATACTATCGGAAGAAAATTTATATTCCTGATAGTAACATTTAGTATGAATAAAAATGTAATTAGATAAATTTCTATGTATGGAAACGTTCAGTAATTTGATTTCATGTTATAATGTAAAGAACTTGAACATAGAACTGATTAGCTTTCCATAAATCAAAAAAAAATCTTCATATAATATCACGTGTCAAAATTTTGAAAATGCCTTCGCGTTCTTTAAAACAAAATTTATCTGCTTTTTTAAAAATATTTCATACAACATAAGCATTCTTCACTATACTGCATTAAAAGTTTGTTTATCTTAACATAAAAATATACTATCGGAAGAAAATTTATATTCCTGATAGTAACATTTAGTATGAATAAAAATGTAATTAGATAAATTTCTATGTATGGAAAAGTTCAGTAATTTGATTTCATGTTATAATGTAAAGAGCTTGAACATAGAACTGATTAACTTTCCATAAATAACAAAAAAAATCTTCATATGATATCACCTGTCAAAATTTGGAAAATGCTCTCGCGTTCTTTAGAACAAAATTTATCTGCTTTTTTTTAAATATTTCATACAACATAAGCATTCTTCACTATACTGCATTAATAGTTTGTTTATCTTAACATAAAAATATACTATCGGAAGAAAATTTATATTCCTGATAGTAACGTTTAGTATGAATAAAAATGTAATTAGATAAATTTCTATGTATGGAAAAGTTCAGTAATTTGATTTCATGTTATAATGTAAAAAGCTAGAACATAGAACTGATTAGCTTTCCATAAACAACAAAAAAAATCTTCATATGATATCACCTGTCAAAATTTGGAAAATGCTCTCGCGTTCTTTAGAACAAAATTTATCTGCTTTTTTTTAAATATTTCATACAACATAAGCATTCTTCACTATACTGTATTAATAGTTTGTTTATCTTAACATAAAAATATACTATCGGAAGAAAATTTACATTCCTGATAGTAACATTTAGTATGAATAAAAATGTAATTAGATAAATTTCTATGTATGGAAAAGTTCAGTAATTTGATTTCATGTTATAATGTAAAGAGCTTGAACATAGAACTGATTAACTTTCCATAAATAACAAAAAAAATCTTCATATGATATCACCTGTCAAAATTTGGAAAATGCTCTCGCGTTCTTTAGAACAAAATTTATCTGCTTTTTTTTAAATATTTCATACAACATAAGCATTCTTCACTATACTGCATTAATAGTTTGTTTATCTTAACATAAAAATATACTATCGGAAGAAAATTTATATTCCTGATAGTAACGTTTAGTATGAATAAAAATGTAATTAGATAAATTTCTATGTATGGAAAAGTTCAGTAATTTGATTTCATGTTATAATGTAAAAAGCTAGAACATAGAACTGATTAGCTTTCCATAAACAACAAAAAAAATCTTCATATGATATCACCTGTCAAAATTTGGAAAATGCTCTCGCGTTCTTTAGAACAAAATTTATCTGCTTTTTTTTAAATATTTCATACAACATAAGCATTCTTCACTATACTGTATTAATAGTTTGTTTATCTTAACATAAAAATATACTATCGGAAGAAAATTTACATTCCTGATAGTAACATTTAGTATGAATAAAAATGTAATTAGATAAATTTCTATGTATGGAAAAGTTCAGTAATTTGATTTCATGTTATAATGTAAAGAGCTTGAACATAAAACTGATTAGCTTTCCATAAATAACAAAAAAAATCTTCATATGATATCACCTGTCAAAATTTGGAAAATGCTCTCGCGTTCTTTAGAACAAAATTTATCTGCTTTTTTTAGAATATTTCATACAACATAAGCATTCTTCACTATACTGCATTAATAGTTTGTTTATCTTAACATAAAAATATACTATCGGAAGAAAATTTACATTCCTGATAGTAACATTTAGTATGAATAAAAATGTAATTAGATAAATTTCTATGTATGGAAAAGTTCAGTAATTTGATTTCATGTTATAATGTAAAGAGCTTGAACATAGAACTGATTAGCTTTCCATAAATAACAAAAAAAATCTTCATATGATATCACCTGTCAAAATTTGGAAAATGCTCTCGCGTTCTTTAGAACAAAATTTATCTGCTTTTTTTAAAATATTTCATACAACATAAGCATTCTTCCCTATACTGCATTAATAGTTTGTCTATCTTAACATAAAAATATACTATCGGAAGAAAATTTATATTCCTGGTAGTAACATTTAGTATGAATAAAAATGTAATTAGATAAATTTCTATGTATGGAAAAGTTCAGTAATTTGATTTCATGTTATAATGTAAAGAGCTTGAACATAGAACTGATTAGCTTTCCATAAATAACAAAAAAATTCTTCATATGATATCACCTGTCAAAATTTGGAAAATACTCTTGCGTTCTTTAAAACAAAATTTATGTGCTTTTTTAAAAATATTTCATACAACATAAGCATTCTTCACTATACTGCATTAATAGTTTGTTTATCTTAACATAAAAATATACTATCGGAAGAAAATTTATATTCCTGGTAGTAACATTTAGTATGAATAAAAATGTAATTAGATAAATTTCTATGTATGGAAAAGTTCAGTAATTTGATTTCATGTTATAATGTAAAGAGCTTGAACATAGAACTGATTAGCTTTCCATAAATAACAAAAAAAATCTTCATATGATATCACCTGTCAAAATTTGGAAAATGCTCTCGCGTTCTTTAGAACAAAATTTATCTGCTTTTTTTAAAATATTTCATACAACATAAGCATTCTACACCATACTGCATTAAAAGTTTGTCTATCTTATCATAAAAATATACTATCGGAAGAAAAATTATATACTAGAAAAAACAGTTTATTATTATTACTCTCCACACTATGGAATAGGGGAGAGTCATGATTTCGCAAAATTTAAGCGTATTTTTTTTACATCAATTTCTCAATGGGTATCATGTAGAGAATGCCCACTATGAGTTTCGTCGTGATGTGTTTGTGTGTATGGCGTATACGCTGTACGCCGTACGCCGTACGCCGTAGCATTTATCTTTTTTGTGTCCTCTCTACAGCCCAAACTATAAGTCTGATCGACTTCATATTAACATCATATGTGTAAAGTGCAAAGACCTAGAGCTGATTAGTTTTCCATAGACAACTTTTGATTTCTTCTCTATGAATTCATCATTTACGTTGTTTTTTTTTTGTGTCCTCTCTGCAGCCCAAACTATAAGTCCGATTGACTTCATATTGATATCACATGTGTTAAGTCCATAAACTTAGAGCTGATTAGTTTTCCATAGACAACGGTTCATTTTTTCCCAATGTTTCTTTATGATTTCATCTATTAAAACTGAAAAAATGCTCTCACGACCTGGAAATTAGAGATATTTTAATTTGGTTTCAACTATTTATACAACACCAAGAATCTTCATAAAATTGTATTCAAAGTTGGTCAATGTTAAAAGAAAAATATTCAACGGTTTCAAAAATTATATTTTATTTAATGGATATTTGTATGAAACTTATATGTAACAAGAGAATTTTTTTTTTTTTTTTTTTTTTTTTTTTTTTTTTTTTTTTTTTTTTTTTTTTTTTTTTTTTTTTTTTTTTTTTTTTTTTTATATTTGGCAATGTTCAGTTCGAGTCTCGTCGGTTCATTCGTAGCGATCGGTTGTGTTGTGTTGTTACATTGTGGTGTCCTACCTACAAACCTTGTTGCTGCTCAGCGAACAGATAAGATTTTATTGTTTCATTTTCATTATTATTTACTTTTTATTTCACTCTGTTTTCTACATATTTTGTGTTATTTGTGTATTTCTCTACCGATTAATTTTTGGTGATGGAACAAGAGGTAAATAAACCGCCGGATCCCGGTATTAACTCGGATATAAATTATACTTCAGAATCAGATGCCAGTCAGGTATCTATTGCTAGTAAAAATAGAAAACGTAAACCTTTTCGTCATTCATCCGAGTCAATCCCAAACAAACAAAAAACTCACCCCGAAATAATAATTACCACCAATAACGACCCAAAAACTATAAATACCTTTTCACCGCCTAAATTGGAAATGGAATATGGACCTTCTTCTTCTTCTCCTTTTATTGTCCATATACAGAGATCGGAACAAGGCAAAACAATCCACCCCCTCGATTTCGGAAAATTTATTTTCATGCATAAATCTTTAAACATACAAATAATTGATGGGTCTATCAAATCGGAAGGCCGCTATAAAATATCGATTCAATTTAAAACTGCCATATCTGCCAACAATTTTGTTAAAAATATAGAGAACATTTCAAACAATAAATTTAAAGCATATATACCAACATTCAATTTGACGCGTATGGGACTGGTCAGAGGTATCCCGAGCGATTTACCCGAAGACGAGATAGTTGAGGCATTGAACGTACACACCAACATACCTAAAGTAGTTAAAGCCAGAAGATTGAACTACAAAGACACTTCAACGGGTACGTTAATATGGAAACCTTCACAGTCGGTGGTTGTTACTTTTGAGGGCCAAATTTTACCACCCAGGGTATTTTTATACTATAATTCCTTACAAGTAGAAATTTACAAGTTTCCAACCATACAATGCTTCAACTGTTGTCGATTTGGACACTCTAAAACAGTATGCCGATCTTCTCCTCGATGTTACAATTGTGGAGAAAATCATTCATTCGAACAATGCCCAAATACTTCACAGGAACCAATCTGTCTCCATTGTTCTGGAAATCACACTGCAATTAGCACGGCCTGTCCAGAGTTATCAAGACAGAAAAATATCAAACAGACAATGGCAACAGATAATATATCATATTTTCAGGCCTCAAAACTCGTCCCACCCACAAAAAAATCTTTTGCTGATATAACTTCCACCGCACCGTCAAGCACTCAACCTATTTCTCCACCTTCAACTTCATTTAAAAAAACCATATTTAAACCCTCAAAACCAAGATATATTTCTACCCCCAACTATGACACAACCCAACACAATGCCTTACTATTTAACCAAAACGGACATTATTCATCACAGGCCCCTAACGGATGTGCCTTACCAAACATGAATTTACCAACTTCTAATTCAACCTCCCAAATTCAAAACGACAATTCATCATTTATTCAAACACTTATTTCTCTCCTTATATCTATATTAACAAATAACAATATTTTACCGACCAACGCTGCCGAAATTCTTCAAACTCTTAATACAACCCTCCACAATGGCTCATCAAATTCACAATATCCTTCAATGGAATAGTAGAAGCGTCACAGCAAACAAACCTGACTTCATATTTCTATTATCCACACACGAAATTCAAATTGCGTGCATTACTGAAACTTGGCTTGTACCAGGTTCAGTTTTCAATGTCCCAGGCTACCTGTCAGTTAGATCCGACCGCAATGATGGGAGAGCTGGAACAGCTATCTTTATCAAATCTTCCATCCCATATAATCAAATTATTGTTCCAACTCACCCATCATTACAAGTGGTTGCCGTTCAAGTGAATGGAGTTGTATATGTTTCCACATATATTCCTCCACATTCTCCATTTGACCCAATTTATTGGGATTCAATTGTGGATATGCTACCCTCACCATTTTATATATTAGGTGATTTCAATGCCCACTCTCCGTCTTGGGGCAGTACACTATCAAATCGTTCGGGAAACCTCATTCTCTCATTTATAGATAAACATAATCTATGCATTCTAAATGACGGTTCACCAACTAGACTCACTCCACCAACTCAAAATGTGAGTGCTGTTGACCTCTCCATTTGTACAAATGATTTAGCCTCCACTTCTACATGGTCTATATCTGATGATCCCCTAGCAAGTGACCATTTTCCCATTATTATAAAAACCATCACAAAATCCAAAACAAAAACAGCCGTTAGTAAAAAAGGACATAATATAAGAAAAGCCAATTGGGATATATTCAATAAAACTATTGAAGGTTCTACACCATCTTTTTTGTCATCCGACATTACTCACAAAAATTCAGAACTTATGTCAATCCTCTACAAAGCTGCTGATATTAGTATTCCGAAGAGAAAAGCAGAATCGAAACGTATTCAATGTGCCCCTTGGTGGGACAATGAATGCACGGAGGCTATCAAAATAAGAAAATTAGCTATGAAAAAGTACAGGAAAAATATGACGTTACAAAATTTTTTATATGCTAAAAATATACAAGCAAATACAAAAAAAATACTCAGAAAGAAAAAGCGACAAGGCTGGTATAACTTTTGCAACACTCTTTCACCAGATACTCCTCTATCAATAGTCTGGGATATGATCCGTCGCTTCAGAACATCATTATCCACTTCTAAGAAATATCTGCCAAATGGACACATTCTAGAAGCTTTTGTAAAGAGGCTTGCCCCACCATACGTCCCCAATGATACAGAAATAGAAATGCCAATCCTTCCTGCCCATTCTTTGTCTAAATCATGGTTAGATGGACCTTTTGAATATTCTGAACTCATTACCCCACTTAAAAATTTGAAAAATTCTTCGCCCGGAATGGACCTCATTCCTTATGCTTTTCTTCGAAATGCACCAGTAAATTTCCTTGAACATTTATTAGAATTATATAATGGTTGTTTAAAAAACGGATACGTACCAAAAGACTGGAAAATACAACGAATAGTCCCTATTTTGAAACCTAACAAAGACCCTCAATCAGAATCTTCGTATCGGCCGATCGCATTATCACCAGTTTTCCTAAAAATTCTTGAGCATATAATAAAAAACCGTTTAGACTGGCATATTGAAAGGAACTGCCTTCTCCCGTCAATTCAATTTGGTTTTAGAAAAGGTAAATCGTGTTTAGATAACCTCAGTATCTTGATTTCAGATATCAAAATAGCTTTTTCCAAACAAGAGTTTGTTATTGCAGCATTTTTGGATATAAAATCTGCATATGATAACGTGATACTGTCTGTTTTAAGAAAAAAACTAGTAGATTTGGGTATTCCAATGAGTTTGGCAACACTTATTTATAACATGTTTGCTGAGAGAAAAATTGTAGCTGAAAATATTTATACCACGATTGATAGAATAGTTTGGAAAGGCTTAGCTCAAGGTTCGGTATTAAGCCCTATTTTATTTAATATATATTGTCAAGATCTTGTTACGGTAATAGAGGATATTTGCTCAATATTACAATTTGCCGACGATATTGTCGTATATGTCTCCCACAAAAACGCACAAATTGCTGCAAAAAAATTGTCAAAAACATTAAGTCGAATAAACAAATGGCTTGAATCTAATGGTTTAGAACTTTCGCTCCAAAAATGCCAAGTAGTCGCCTTTTCGCGTAAACATAAACTTCCGGACATTTCTGTAAATATCGATGGTACAAACATTGCTATAAAGGACGAAATTAAATTTTTGGGTGTAATCCTTAATAGAAAACTATCGTGGAACTCTCATGTCAACTCAATTGTATCTAAATGCGAAAAAAACATTAATCCTTTGAGAGCTGTATCGAGAGTCTGGTGGGGTTCTCATCCATCAACAATGAAATTGCTCTATAATGCCATAGTTCGCAGTCACCTGGATTATGGTTGTTTTTTATTCGATCCTCTTCCTAAATACCTTGAATCCAAATTAGATAGAATACAGTCTAAATGTTTACGACTTATAATCGGAGCAATGGGATCTTCACCGATTAATGCACTTCAGGTGGAGGGGTTAGATTCCCCACTTCACTTGAGACGTCAATATCTTTCAGACAAATTTGTTCTAAAACGACTTTCCCTTAATTCTCACCCACTAACATCAAAGCTATCCACAATAACACATTTATGTCAATTAAAACGATATTGGTCAAAATCTTCCACTCCAATACTATGTAAAAGTTACACCCTTCTTAAATCAAAAATACTTGTCAATTGTTCGCATAATTATCTTCCTTACTATAAAACACCATATTTCGCAACAAAATTCATTCCCGATACATGTCCTTCTCTCGGTTTGGACAAAAACTGCAATCTTCCCTCCCAACTAATCAACAGTAAATTCGATGGCATTGTTCGTTCAAGATGGCCATCTCACGTTCAAATTTTTACTGATGGATCCAAGCTTTCACCTAATAGCAACTCTGGAGCAGCATTTTATATTCCGTATAACAACACTAAAGGACTTTTCAAACTTCCACCCGAATGCTCAGTTTATACAGCTGAGTGTTGGGCAATCAAAGAGGTCTTATCTATATGTCATACCCTCGATTCTTCTAATATTATAATATTCACCGACTCCCTTAGCGCTATCTACTCTATATCTTCTAATTTATCTAGATCCCCTGACGATTACATACTTTGCGAAATAAAAAAGTATATATACAACCTTTTTACATCAAATATATATGTTACATTTGTATGGTTACCAGCACATCGTGGTATAAATGGAAATGAAACTGTAGACCGTTTGGCAAAAGAAGCTACAACGATTGGCACTGAACCTCTTAATTTTGAGATTCCATTCCAAGATTTCACCACCTCAATCATTAAAAAGCGCCTCTTGACCGAATGGTCTAATGAATGGGAAGTGTCAAGCCGTGTGAAAGGGACTGCTTACAAAATTATACAGATAACAGTTCCATCCAAACCATGGTTTCATGGAAAAAAATTGTCAAAAAGGGATGTTTCAAACATATGCAGAATGAGAATTGGTCACTGCATGATCGCAAACCACCTTTACAAAATACACATAAGGGACAGTCCTTTGTGTGATTGTGGAGAGGTGGAAACGTTGGATCACGTTTTCATGGAGTGTCCAATTCACGATAAATTCGACTTTTATGCCAAGCTGCGTGTCCCTCTGCCTGTAAATATGTCGCACCTTCTCTCCCTAAATTCGACTAAAGTTCACTCAATTATATCAAAATTTCTTAATTTAAATGCAATAAATCTTTAAGAGATATTCTCATATAACAAATTGATTTCCTTTTAAATATACAAATATTCGTTTCGTCATGGCACAAATCACCCTCCTTATAGGGTGGGTTGCCTTATATATATAAAAAAAAAAAAAAAAATGTTCAGTTCATTGATTTCATATTGATATAAGAATATTAATAGCTTGAACTTAGAACTGATTAGCTTTTCATAGATATCATAAAATTTCTTCATATGATATCACGTGTCAACATTGTCAAAATGCTCTAACGCTCTTTGAAACAAAATTTATCTGCTTTTTTTAAAATATTTCATACAACATAAGCAGTCTTCACTATACTGCATTAATAGTTTGTCTATCTTAACATAAAAATATACTATCGGAAGAAAATTTATATTCCTGTTAGTAACATTTAGTATGAATAAAAATGTAATTAGATAAATTTCTATGTATGGAAAAGTTCAGTAATTTGATTTCATGTTATAATGTAAAGAGCTTGAACATAGAACTGATTAGCTTTCCATAAATAACAAAAAAAATCTTCATATGATATCACCTGTCAAAATTTGGAAAATGCTCTCGCGTTCTTTAGAACAAAATTTATCTGCTTTTTTTTAAATATTTCATACAACATAAGCATTCTTCACTATACTGCATTAATAGTTTGTTTATCTTAACATAAAAATATACTATCGGAAGAAAATTTATATTCCTGATAGTAACATTTAGTATGAATAAAAATGTAATTAGATAAATTTCTATGTATGGAAACGTTCAGTAATTTGATTTCATGTTATAATGTAAAGAACTTGAACATAGAACTGATTAGCTTTCCATAAATCAAAAAAAAATCTTCATATAATATCACGTGTCAAAATTTTGAAAATGCCTTCGCGTTCTTTAAAACAAAATTTATCTGCTTTTTTAAAAATATTTCATACAACATAAGCATTCTTCACTATACTGCATTAAAAGTTTGTTTATCTTAACATAAAAATATACTATCGGAAGAAAATTTATATTCCTGATAGTAACATTTAGTATGAATAAAAATGTAATTAGATAAATTTCTATGTATGGAAAAGTTCAGTAATTTGATTTCATGTTATAATGTAAAGAGCTTGAACATAGAACTGATTAACTTTCCATAAATAACAAAAAAAATCTTCATATGATATCACCTGTCAAAATTTGGAAAATGCTCTCGCGTTCTTTAGAACAAAATTTATCTGCTTTTTTTTAAATATTTCATACAACATAAGCATTCTTCACTATACTGCATTAATAGTTTGTTTATCTTAACATAAAAATATACTATCGGAAGAAAATTTATATTCCTGATAGTAACGTTTAGTATGAATAAAAATGTAATTAGATAAATTTCTATGTATGGAAAAGTTCAGTAATTTGATTTCATGTTATAATGTAAAAAGCTAGAACATAGAACTGATTAGCTTTCCATAAACAACAAAAAAAATCTTCATATGATATCACCTGTCAAAATTTGGAAAATGCTCTCGCGTTCTTTAGAACAAAATTTATCTGCTTTTTTTTAAATATTTCATACAACATAAGCATTCTTCCCTATACTGTATTAATAGTTTGTTTATCTTAACATAAAAATATACTATCGGAAGAAAATTTACATTCCTGATAGTAACATTTAGTATGAATAAAAATGTAATTAGATAAATTTCTATGTATGGAAAAGTTCAGTAATTTGATTTCATGTTATAATGTAAAGAGCTTGAACATAGAACTGATTAACTTTCCATAAATAACAAAAAAAATCTTCATATGATATCACCTGTCAAAATTTGGAAAATGCTCTCGCGTTCTTTAGAACAAAATTTATCTGCTTTTTTTTAAATATTTCATACAACATAAGCATTCTTCACTATACTGCATTAATAGTTTGTTTATCTTAACATAAAAATATACTATCGGAAGAAAATTTATATTCCTGATAGTAACGTTTAGTATGAATAAAAATGTAATTAGATAAATTTCTATGTATGGAAAAGTTCAGTAATTTGATTTCATGTTATAATGTAAAAAGCTAGAACATAGAACTGATTAGCTTTCCATAAACAACTAAAAAAATCTTCATATGATATCACCTGTCAAAATTTGGAAAATGCTCTCGCGTTCTTTAGAACAAAATTTATCTGCTTTTTTTTAAATATTTCATACAACATAAGCATTCTTCACTATACTGTATTAATAGTTTGTTTATCTTAACATAAAAATATACTATCGGAAGAAAATTTACATTCCTGATAGTAACATTTAGTATGAATAAAAATGTAATTAGATAAATTTCTATGTATGGAAAAGTTCAGTAATTTGATTTCATGTTATAATGTAAAGAGCTTGAACATAAAACTGATTAGCTTTCCATAAATAACAAAAAAAATCTTCATATGATATCACCTGTCAAAATTTGGAAAATGCTCTCGCGTTCTTTAGAACAAAATTTATCTGCTTTTTTTAGAATATTTCATACAACATAAGCATTCTTCACTATACTGCATTAATAGTTTGTTTATCTTAACATAAAAATATACTATCGGAAGAAAATTTACATTCCTGATAGTAACATTTAGTATGAATAAAAATGTAATTAGATAAATTTCTATGTATGGAAAAGTTCAGTAATTTGATTTCATGTTATAATGTAAAAAGCTAGAACATAGAACTGATTAGCTTTCCATAAACAACTAAAAAAATCTTCATATGATATCACCTGTCAAAATTTGGAAAATGCTCTCGCGTTCTTTAGAACAAAATTTATCTGCTTTTTTTTAAATATTTCATACAACATAAGCATTCTTCACTATACTGTATTAATAGTTTGTTTATCTTAACATAAAAATATACTATCGGAAGAAAATTTACATTCCTGATAGTAACATTTAGTATGAATAAAAATGTAATTAGATAAATTTCTATGTATGGAAAAGTTCAGTAATTTGATTTCATGTTATAATGTAAAGAGCTTGAACATAAAACTGATTAGCTTTCCATAAATAACAAAAAAAATCTTCATATGATATCACCTGTCAAAATTTGGAAAATGCTCTCGCGTTCTTTAGAACAAAATTTATCTGCTTTTTTTAGAATATTTCATACAACATAAGCATTCTTCACTATACTGCATTAATAGTTTGTTTATCTTAACATAAAAATATACTATCGGAAGAAAATTTACATTCCTGATAGTAACATTTAGTATGAATAAAAATGTAATTAGATAAATTTCTATGTATGGAAAAGTTCAGTAATTTGATTTCATGTTATAATGTAAAGAGCTTGAACATAGAACTGATTAGCTTTCCATAAATAACAAAAAAAATCTTCATATGATATCACCTGTCAAAATTTGGAAAATGCTCTCGCGTTCTTTAGAACAAAATTTATCTGCTTTTTTTAAAATATTTCATACAACATAAGCATTCTTCCCTATACTGCATTAATAGTTTGTCTATCTTAACATAAAAATATACTATCGGAAGAAAATTTATATTCCTGGTAGTAACATTTAGTATGAATAAAAATGTAATTAGATAAATTTCTATGTATGGAAAAGTTCAGTAATTTGATTTCATGTTATAATGTAAAGAGCTTGAACATAGAACTGATTAGCTTTCCATAAATAACAAAAAAAATCTTCATATGATATCACCTGTCAAAATTTGGAAAATGCTCTCGCGTTCTTTAGAACAAAATTTATCTGCTTTTTTTAAAATATTTCATACAACATAAGCATTCTTCCCTATACTGCATTAATAGTTTGTCTATCTTAACATAAAAATATACTATCGGAAGAAAATTTATATTCCTGGTAGTAACATTTAGTATGAATAAAAATGTAATTAGATAAATTTCTATGTATGGAAAAGTTCAGTAATTTGATTTCATGTTATAATGTAAAGAGCTTGAACATAGAACTGATTAGCTTTCCATAAATAACAAAAAAATTCTTCATATGATATCACCTGTCAAAATTTGGAAAATACTCTTGCGTTCTTTAAAACAAAATTTATGTGCTTTTTTAAAAATATTTCATACAACATAAGCATTCTTCACTATACTGCATTAATAGTTTGTTTATCTTAACATAAAAATATACTATCGGAAGAAAATTTATATTCCTGGTAGTAACATTTAGTATGAATAAAAATGTAATTAGATAAATTTCTATGTATGGAAAAGTTCAGTAATTTGATTTCATGTTATAATGTAAAGAGCTTGAACATAGAACTGATTAGCTTTCCATAAATAACAAAAAAAATCTTCATATGATATCACCTGTCAAAATTTGGAAAATGCTCTCGCGTTCTTTAGAACAAAATTTATCTGCTTTTTTTAAAATATTTCATACAACATAAGCATTCTACACCATACTGCATTAAAAGTTTGTCTATCTTATCATAAAAATATACTATCGGAAGAAAAATTATATACTAGAAAAAACAGTTTATTATTATTACTCTCCACACTATGGAATAGGGGAGAGTCATGATTTCGCAAAATTTAAGCGTATTTTTTTTACATCAATTTCTCAATGGGTATCATGTAGAGAATGCACACTATGAGTTTCGTCGTGATGTGTTTGTGTGTATGGCGTATACGCTGTACGCCGTACGCCGTACGCCGTAGCATTTATCTTTTTTGTGTCCTCTCTACAGCCCAAACTATAAGTCTGATCGACTTCATATTAACATCATATGTGTAAAGTGCAAAGACCTAGAGCTGATTAGTTTTCCATAGACAACTTTTGATTTCTTCTCTATGAATTCATCATTTACGTTGTTTTTTTTTTGTGTCCTCTCTGCAGCCCAAACTATAAGTCCGATTGACTTCATATTGATATCACATGTGTTAAGTCCATAAACTTAGAGCTGATTAGTTTTCCATAGACAACGGTTCATTTTTTCCCAATGTTTCTTTATGATTTCATCTATTAAAACTGAAAAAATGCTCTCACGACCTGGAAATTAGAGATATTTTAATTTGGTTTCAACTATTTATACAACACCAAGAATCTTCATAAAATTGTATTCAAAGTTGGTCAATGTTAAAAGAAAAATATTCAACGGTTTCAAAAATTATATTTTATTTAATGGATATTTGTATGAAACTTATATGTAACAAGAGAATTTTTTTATATTTGGCAATGTTCAGTTCATTGATTTCATATTGATATAAGAATATTAATAGCTTGAACTTAGAACTGATTAGCTTTTCATAGATATCATAAAATTTCTTCATATGATATCACGTGTCAACATTGTCAAAATGCTCTAACGCTCTTTGAAACAAAATTTATCTGCTTTTTTTAAAATATTTCATACAACATAAGCAGTCTTCACTATACTGCATTAATAGTTTGTCTATCTTAACATAAAAATATACTATCGGAAGAAAATTTATATTCCTGTTAGTAACATTTAGTATGAATAAAAATGTAATTAGATAAATTTCTATGTATGGAAAAGTTCAGTAATTTGATTTCATGTTATAATGTAAAGAGCTTGAACATAGAACTGATTAGCTTTCCATAAATAACAAAAAAAATCTTCATATGATATCACCTGTCAAAATTTGGAAAATGCTCTCGCGTTCTTTAGAACAAAATTTATCTGCTTTTTTTAAAATATTTCATACAACATAAGCATTCTTCACTATACTGCATTAATAGTTTGTTTATCTTAACATAAAAATATACTATCGGAAGAAAATTTATATTCCTGATAGTAACATTTAGTATGAATAAAAATGTAATTAGATAAATTTCTATGTATGGAAACGTTCAGTAATTTGATTTCATGTTATAATGTAAAGAACTTGAACATAGAACTGATTAGCTTTCCATAAATCAAAAAAAAATCTTCATATAATATCACGTGTCAAAATTTTGAAAATGCCTTCGCGTTCTTTAAAACAAAATTTATCTGCTTTTTTAAAAATATTTCATACAACATAAGCATTCTTCACTATACTGCATTAAAAGTTTGTTTATCTTAACATAAAAATATACTATCGGAAGAAAATTTATATTCCTGATAGTAACATTTAGTATGAATAAAAATGTAATTAGATAAATTTCTATGTATGGAAAAGTTCAGTAATTTGATTTCATGTTATAATGTAAAGAGCTTGAACATAGAACTGATTAACTTTCCATAAATAACAAAAAAAATCTTCATATGATATCACCTGTCAAAATTTGGAAAATGCTCTCGCGTTCTTTAGAACAAAATTTATCTGCTTTTTTTTAAATATTTCATACAACATAAGCATTCTTCACTATACTGCATTAATAGTTTGTTTATCTTAACATAAAAATATACTATCGGAAGAAAATTTATATTCCTGATAGTAACGTTTAGTATGAATAAAAATGTAATTAGATAAATTTCTATGTATGGAAAAGTTCAGTAATTTGATTTCATGTTATAATGTAAAAAGCTAGAACATAGAACTGATTAGCTTTCCATAAACAACAAAAAAAATCTTCATATGATATCACCTGTCAAAATTTGGAAAATGCTCTCGCGTTCTTTAGAACAAAATTTATCTGCTTTTTTTTAAATATTTCATACAACATAAGCATTCTTCACTATACTGTATTAATAGTTTGTTTATCTTAACATAAAAATATACTATCGGAAGAAAATTTACATTCCTGATAGTAACATTTAGTATGAATAAAAATGTAATTAGATAAATTTCTATGTATGGAAAAGTTCAGTAATTTGATTTCATGTTATAATGTAAAGAGCTTGAACATAGAACTGATTAACTTTCCATAAATAACAAAAAAAATCTTCATATGATATCACCTGTCAAAATTTGGAAAATGCTCTCGCGTTCTTTAGAACAAAATTTATCTGCTTTTTTTTAAATATTTCATACAACATAAGCAGTCTTCACTATACTGCATTAATAGTTTGTCTATCTTAACATAAAAATATACTATCGGAAGAAAATTTATATTCCTGTTAGTAACATTTAGTATGAATAAAAATGTAATTAGATAAATTTCTATGTATGGAAAAGTTCAGTAATTTGATTTCATGTTATAATGTAAAGAGCTTGAACATAGAACTGATTAGCTTTCCATAAATAACAAAAAAAATCTTCATATGATATCACCTGTCAAAATTTGGAAAATGCTCTCGCGTTCTTTAGAACAAAATTTATCTGCTTTTTTTAAAATATTTCATACAACATAAGCATTCTTCACTATACTGCATTAATAGTTTGTTTATCTTAACATAAAAATATACTATCGGAAGAAAATTTATATTCCTGATAGTAACATTTAGTATGAATAAAAATGTAATTAGATAAATTTCTATGTATGGAAACGTTCAGTAATTTGATTTCATGTTATAATGTAAAGAACTTGAACATAGAACTGATTAGCTTTCCATAAATCAAAAAAAAATCTTCATATAATATCACGTGTCAAAATTTTGAAAATGCCTTCGCGTTCTTTAAAACAAAATTTATCTGCTTTTTTAAAAATATTTCATACAACATAAGCATTCTTCACTATACTGCATTAAAAGTTTGTTTATCTTAACATAAAAATATACTATCGGAAGAAAATTTATATTCCTGATAGTAACATTTAGTATGAATAAAAATGTAATTAGATAAATTTCTATGTATGGAAAAGTTCAGTAATTTGATTTCATGTTATAATGTAAAGAGCTTGAACATAGAACTGATTAACTTTCCATAAATAACAAAAAAAATCTTCATATGATATCACCTGTCAAAATTTGGAAAATGCTCTCGCGTTCATTAGAACAAAATTTATCTGCTTTTTTTAGAATATTTCATACAACATAAGCATTCTTCACTATACTGCATTAATAGTTTGTTTATCTTAACATAAAAATATACTATCGGAAGAAAATTTACATTCCTGATAGTAACATTTAGTATGAATAAAAATGTAATTAGATAAATTTCTATGTATGGAAAAGTTCAGTAATTTGATTTCATGTTATAATGTAAAGAGCTTGAACATAGAACTGATTAGCTTTCCATAAATAACAAAAAAAATCTTCATATGATATCACCTGTCAAAATTTGGAAAATGCTCTCGCGTTCATTAGAACAAAATTTATCTGCTTTTTTTAGAATATTTCATACAACATAAGCATTCTTCACTATACTGCATTAATAGTTTGTTTATCTTAACATAAAAATATACTATCGGAAGAAAATTTACATTCCTGATAGTAACATTTAGTATGAATAAAAATGTAATTAGATAAATTTCTATGTATGGAAAAGTTCAGTAATTTGATTTCATGTTATAATGTAAAGAGCTTGAACATAGAACTGATTAGCTTTCCATAAATAACAAAAAAAATCTTCATATGATATCACCTGTCAAAATTTGGAAAATGCTCTCGCGTTCTTTAGAACAAAATTTATCTGCTTTTTTTAAAATATTTCATACAACATAAGCATTCTTCACTATACTGCATTAATAGTTTGTTTATCTTAACATAAAAATATACTATCGGAAGAAAATTTACATTCCTGATAGTAACATTTAGTATGAATAAAAATGTAATTAGATAAATTTCTATGTATGGAAAAGTTCAGTAATTTGATTTCATGTTATAATGTAAAGAGCTTGAACATAGAACTGATTAGCTTTCCATAAATAACAAAAAAAATCTTCATATGATATCACCTGTCAAAATTTGGAAAATGCTCTCGCATTCTTTAGAACAAAATTTATCTGCTTTTTTTAAAATATTTCATACAACATAAGCATTCTTCCCTATACTGCATTAATAGTTTGTCTATCTTAACATAAAAATATACTATCGGAAGAAAATTTATATTCCTGATAGTAACATTTAGTATGAATAAAAATGTAATTAGATAAATTTCTATGTATGGAAAAGTTCAGTAATTTGATTTCATGTTATAATGTAAAGAGCTCGAACATAGAACTGATTAGCTTTCCATAAATAACAAAAAAAATCTTCATATGATATCACCTGTCAAAATTTGGAAAATGCTCTCGCGTTCTTTAGAACAAAATTTATCTGCTTTTTTTAAAATATTTCATACAACATAAGCATTCTTCACTATACTGCATTAATAGTTTGTTTATCTTAACATAAAAATATACTATCGGAAGAAAATTTACATTCTTGATAGTAACATTTAGTATGAATAAAAATGTAATTAGATAAATTTCTATGTATGGAAAAGTTCAGTAATTTGATTTCATGTTATAATGTAAAAAGCTTGAACATAGAACTGATTAGCTTTCCATAAATAACAAAAAAAATCTTCATATGATATCACCTGTCAAAATTTGGAAAATGCTCTCGCGTTCTTTAGAACAAAATTTATCTGCTTTTTTTAAAATATTTCATACAACATAAGCATTCTTCACTATACTGCATTAATAGTTTGTTTATCTTAACATAAAAATATACTATCGGAAGAAAATTTACATTCCTGATAGTAACATTTAGTATGAATAAAAATGTAATTAGATAAATTTCTATGTATGGAAAAGTTCTGTAATTTGATTTCATGTTATAATGTAAAGAGCTTGAACATAGAACTGATTAGCTTTCCATAAATAACAAAAAAAATCTTCATATGATATCACCTGTCAAAATTTGGAAAATACTCTCGCGTTCTTTAGAACAAAATTTATCTGCTTTTTTTAAAATATTTCATACAACATAAGCATTCTTCACTATACTGCATTAATAGTTTGTTTATCTTAACATAAAAATATACTATCGGAAGAAAATTTACATTCCTGATAGTAACATTTAGTATGAATAAAAATGTAATTAGATAAATTTCTATGTATGGAAAAGTTCAGTAATTTGATTTCATGTTATAATGTAAAGAGCTTGAACATAGAACTGATTAGCTTTCCATAAATAACAAAAAAAATCTTCATATGATATCACCTGTCAAAATTTGGAAAATGCTCTCGCGTTCTTTAGAACAAAATTTATCTGCTTTTTTTAAAATATTTCATACAACATAAGCATTCTTCACTATACTGCATTAATAGTTTGTTTATCTTAACATAAAAATATACTATCGGAAGAAAATTTACATTCCTGATAGTAACATTTAGTATGAATAAAAATGTAATTAGATAAATTTCTATGTATGGAAAAGTTCAGTAATTTGATTTCATGTTATAATGTAAAGAGCTTGAACATAGAACTGATTAGCTTTCCATAAATAACAAAAAAAATCTTCATATGATATCACCTGTCAAAATTTGGAAAATGCTCTCGCGTTCTTTAGAACAAAATTTATCTGCTTTTTTTAAAATATTTCATACAACATAAGCATTCTTCCCTATACTGCATTAATAGTTTGTCTATCTTAACATAAAAATATACTATCGGAAGAAAATTTATATTCCTGATAGTAACATTTAGTATGAATAAAAATGTAATTAGATAAATTTCTATGTATGGAAAAGTTCAGTAATTTGATATCATGTTATAATGTAAAGAGCTTGAACATAGAACTGATTAGCTTTCCATAAATAACAAAAAAAATCTTCATATGATATCACCTGTCAAAATTTGGAAAATGCTCTCGCGTTCTTTAGAACAAAATTTATCTGCTTTTTTTAAAATATTTCATACAACATAAGCATTCTTCCCTATACTGCATTAATAGTTTGTCTATCTTAACATAAAAATATACTATCGGAAGAAAATTTATATTCCTGATAGTAACATTTAGTATGAATAAAAATGTAATTAGATAAATTTCTATGTATGGAAAAGTTCAGTAATTTGATATCATGTTATAATGTAAAGAGCTTGAACATAGAACTGATTAGCTTTCCATAAATAACAAAAAAAATCTTCATATGATATCACCTGTCAAAATTTGGAAAATGCTCTTGCGTTCTTTAAAACAAAATTTATCTGCTTTTTTTAAAATATTTCATACAACATAAGCATTCTACACCATACTGCATTAAAAGTTTGTCTATCTTATCATAAAAATATACTATCGGAAGAAAATTTATATTCCTGATAGTAACATTTAGTATGAATAAAAATGTAATTAGATAAATTTCTATGTATGGAAAAGTTCAGTAATTTGATTTCATGTTATAATGTAAAGAGCTTGAACATAGAACTGATTAGCTTTCCATAAATAACAAAAAAAATCTTCATATGATATCAACTGTCAAAATTTGGAAAATGCTCTCGCGTTCTTTAGAACAAAATTTATCTGCTTTTTTTAAAATATTTCATACAACATAAGCATTCTTCACTATACTGCATTAATAGTTTGTTTATCTTAACATAAAAATATACTATCGGAAGAAAATTTACATTCCTGATAGTAACATTTAGTATGAATAAAAATGTAATTAGATAAATTTCTATGTATGGAAAAGTTCAGTAATTTGATTTCATGTTATAATGTAAAGAGCTTGAACATAGAACTGATTAGCTTTCCATAAATAACAAAAAAAATCTTCATATGATATCACCTGTCAAAATTTGGAAAATGCTCTCGCGTTCTTTAGAACAAAATTTATCTGCTTTTTTTAAAATATTTCATACAACATAAGCATTCTTCACTATACTGCATTAATAGTTTGTTTATCTTAACATAAAAATATACTATCGGAAGAAAATTTACATTCCTGATAGTAACATTTAGTATGAATAAAAATGTAATTAGATAAATTTCTATGTATGGAAAAGTTCTGTAATTTGATTTCATGTTATAATGTAAAGAGCTTGAACATAGAACTGATTAGCTTTCCATAAATAACAAAAAAAATCTTCATATGATATCACCTGTCAAAATTTGGAAAATGCTCTCGCGTTCTTTAGAACAAAATTTATCTGCTTTTTTTAAAATATTTCATACAACATAAGCATTCTTCACTATACTGCATTAATAGTTTGTTTATCTTAACATAAAAATATACTATCGGAAGAAAATTTACATTCCTGATAGTAACATTTAGTATGAATAAAAATGTAATTAGATAAATTTCTATGTATGGAAAAGTTCAGTAATTTGATTTCTTGTTATAATGTAAAGAGCTTGAACATAGAACTGATTAGCTTTCCATAAATAACAAAAAAAATCTTCATATGATATCACCTGTCAAAATTTGGAAAATGCTCTCGCGTTCTTTAGAACAAAATTTATCTGCTTTTTTTAAAATATTTCATACAACATAAGCATTCTTCACTATACTGCATTAATAGTTTGTTTATCTTAACATAAAAATATACTATCGGAAGAAAATTTACGTTCCTGATAGTAACATTTAGTATGAATAAAAATGTAATTAGATAAATTTCTATGTATGGAAAAGTTCAGTAATTTGATTTCATGTTATAATGTTAAGAGCTTGAACATAGAACTGATTAGCTTTCCATAAATAACAAAAAAAATCTTCATATGATATCACCTGTCAAAATTTGGAAAATGCTCTCGCGTTCTTTAGAACAAAATTTATCTGCTTTTTTTAAAATATTTCATACAACATAAGCATTCTTCACTATACTGCATTAATAGTTTGTTTATCTTAACATAAAAATATACTATCGGAAGAAAATTTACATTCCTGATAGTAACATTTAGTATGAATAAAAATGTAATTAGATAAATTTCTATGTATGGAAAAGTTCAGTAATTTGATTTCATGTTATAATGTAAAGAGCTTGAACATAGAACTGATTAGCTTTCCATAAATAACAAAAAAAATCTTCATATGATATCACCTGTCAAAATTTGGAAAATGCTCTCGCGTTCTTTAGAACAAAATTTATCTGCTTTTTTTAAAATATTTCATACAACATAAGCATTTTTCCCTATACTGCATTAATAGTTTGTCTATCTTAACATAAAAATATACTATCGGAAGAAAATTTATATTCCTAATAGTAACATTTAGTATGAATAAAAATGTAATTAGATAAATTTCTATGTATGGAAAAGTTCAGTAATTTGATATCATGTTATAATGTAAAGAGCTTGAACATAGAACTGATTAGCTTTCCATAAATAACAAAAAAAATCTTCATATGATATCACCTGTCAAAATTTGGAAAATGCTCTCGCGTTCTTTAGAACAAAATTTATCTGCTTTTTTTAAAATATTTCATACAACATAAGCATTCTTCACTATACTGCATTAATAGTTTGTTTATCTTAACATAAAAATATACTATCGGAAGAAAATTTACGTTCCTGATAGTAACATTTAGTATGAATAAAAATGTAATTAGATAAATTTCTATGTATGGAAAAGTTCAGTAATTTGATTTCATGTTATAATGTAAAGAGCTTGAACATAGAACTGATTAGCTTTCCATAAATAACAAAAAAAATCTTCATATGATATCACCTGTCAAAATTTGGAAAATGCTCTCGCGTTCTTTAGAACAAAATTTATCTGCTTTTTTTAAAATATTTCATACAACATAAGCATTCTTCACTATACTGCATTAATAGTTTGTTTATCTTAACATAAAAATATACTATCGGAAGAAAATTTACATTCCTGATAGTAACATTTAGTATGAATAAAAATGTAATTAGATAAATTTCTATGTATGGAAAAGTTCAGTAATTTGATTTCATGTTATAATGTAAAGAGCTTGAACATAGAACTGATTAGCTTTCCATAAATAACAAAAAAATTCTTCATATGATATCACCTCTCCAAATTTGGAAAATGCTCTCGCGTTCTTAAGAACAAAATTTATCTGCTTTTTTTAAAATATTTCATACAACATAAGCATTCTTCCCTATACTGCATTAATAGTTTGTCTATCTTAACATAAAAATATACTATCGGAAGAAAATTTATATTCCTGGTAGTAACATTTAGTATGAATAAAAATGTAATTAGATAAATTTCTATGTATGGAAAAGTTCAGTAATTTGATTTCATGTTATAATGTAAAGAGCTTGAACATAGAACTGATTAGCTTTCCATAAATAACAAAAAAATTCTTCATATGATATCACCTGTCAAAATTTGGAAAATACTCTTGCGTTCTTTAAAACAAAATTTATGTGCTTTTTTAAAAATATTTCATACAACATAAGCATTCTTCACTATACTGCATTAATAGTTTGTTTATCTTAACATAAAAATATACTATCGGAAGAAAATTTATATTCCTGGTAGTAACATTTAGTATGAATAAAAATGTAATTAGATAAATTTCTATGTATGGAAAAGTTCAGTAATTTGATTTCATGTTATAATGTAAAGAGCTTGAACATAGAACTGATTAGCTTTCCATAAATAACAAAAAAATTCTTCATATGATATCACCTGTCAAAATTTGGAAAATACTCTTGCGTTCTTTAAAACAAAATTTATGTGCTTTTTTAAAAATATTTCATACAACATAAGCATTCTTCACTATACTGCATTAATAGTTTGTCTATCTTAACATAAAAATATACTATCGGAAGAAAATTTATATTCCTGATAGTAACATTTAGTATGAATAAAAATGAAATTAGATAAATTTCTATGTATGGAAACGTTCAGTAATTTGATTTCATGTTATAATGTAAAGAGCTTGAACATAGAACTGATTAGCTTTCCATAAATAACAAAAAAATCTTCATATGATATCACGTGTCAAAATTTTGAAAATGCTCTCGCGTTCTTTAAATCAAAATTTATCTGCTTTTTTTAAAATATTTCATACAACATAAGCATTCTTCACTATACGGCATTAATAGTTTGTCTATCTTAACATGAAAATATACTATCGTTAGAAAATTTATATTCCTGGTAGTAAAATTTAGAATGAATAAAATATTTCATTGTCAATATTTGTGGTGTGGAGAGTTTAGTGTTGGCCACAACCCACTCGTTTAATAGAGTGCCTGGGTTGTATTCTTTTCCGCAAGTTATTAGATGACGAAAACATGTCTTGAGTAGATTCGAATCTTGCTAGGGATGTTCATATGTTTATTCTTCCAGATGAAAT
This sequence comes from Molanna angustata, assembly GCA_963576475.1. Taxonomy (NCBI): domain Eukaryota; kingdom Metazoa; phylum Arthropoda; class Insecta; order Trichoptera; family Molannidae; genus Molanna; species Molanna angustata. The sequence goes on from OY754967.1 coordinate 8,859,216, forward strand.
ATCTCAGACAACCGGATATCGTCGTGGCTTTTTGTATCTGTCGCCTTCATATTTAATTTAAAATAATGTAAAAAAAATATTGATACTTGACATACTATTACAATACAATGCATCATAAAACATACATTTGTGGTGAATTGAACGGGAACTCACCAACGAAGGTTGATTTCAATTACTTCCAATATCCAAGCGTCGAACAAAAATAATTTTTCTTCCATTGCATTGTCCACTTTTCACGGTGTGTTCGAGATACTGTGAGTACTTGTCTTTGGAGAGTAATCGTGTCTTGAGAGCATTTTATCGTCATGAACAGGCAAGAGTTCATAATACATTATTTCTACAGCGGAAACCATTTATTTTATCGAACAAATTCAGTGTCGAGTTCGTTCTATGAAAGGTATTTTTAAACCCTCTGCACACTAAATATTGTCTAATGGGTGCACAATGATGAAAATTTTGATTCAGAACAAGTAACGACACGAGAAAATCAAGAGCTTTTCTTTATACACCCTGAAAATATTTTAAATTACTTCCATCCATCCCTATCCATCCATACTACCCATTTTATACACCCATCCACCCATACATACTTTGTGAGTGTCCAATATTTCTGAGCAGCTATCGAACCTGGTCAATCGCTGTGACGTGGTGAACAGAATTTTTCTTTGTTATTAGTAAAAAAATTTCGTGTTAAAATTAACCAAACTATAGTGACTACAAAACATTTGGTTTTGTGCAACTCAATGCTTTGCGCACACAGCCAAACAGAACGGTCATAAATAAGTAACAAAATTTTGTGTTAAAATTAACCAAACTATAGTGACTACAAAACATTTGGTTTTGTGCAACTCAATGTTTTGTGCACACAGCCAAACAGAACGGTCATAAATAGATAAACTATTACATACATACATACCATTACGCCATGTCCCTTGCAGGGTAGGCAGAGAGAACCGATCGCCACTTTTTCTATCCTAGCACGCATCCCTCGCCTCTATTACTGATAAACTATTATAACTGATAAAAAGGTTTGGCTAAAACTCAACAGCCAGTTCGGTTGTCATAATTTTTTTTTCAGTTTGATATGTCATTTAGTTTTTTCACCGTCATTCTGGCATATATTTCCGACAGAAATAAATATATTTAATATTTCTTTTCCCGCAAATCCTGCTTCTCTGGACTGAATACACTAGTTTATCTGAAGAGTTGTTAATTGGCTATAAACTCGTCTCTGTATGTATAGGACACAAGGGAGTATTGATTATTTATTTACTCGTAACTTTTGGTACATATAATTTGTACACTGACAGGCTCATTGGCAAACGGCAATTTCTATTTCATTCATGGAATGATGACTTCTATATTATACTTATGTGGTAGGAATATATATTTTTTTTTTTTACGGCGCTGGCCGATTTACTAATGATATTAATAACAATTAAGCACTACAAATAATAACACTCAATTATTATTATTACCATTATACACTTCCTCAAAAGAATTAGCAGATCAATGCGTAAATTGTAAATTATTTAAAAGAGCAAAATAAAATGCAACAAATGCATCATCAAGCTTTCAATTGGGAATAGTTCACCCATCCAGATACTTAACATATCAAAGGATTAGGCTCTGAGGAGGTCTCTATACTACCTAACAACCCTACTGATTCCCGAATATTAACGTTTAAAAAATCTTTAACGATTCTACATGTATTCATAATTACCGTTTTTTGCATTTTTATTATTAAATTTTTCGATAAATCTATAATTTCTAAATTACGGATTAACGATTTTGGAATAATGCCAGTGGCTGAAATAATGAACGGTAATATTATTATTTTACGAGAATGCCAAAGTCTTTTAATCTCATTACCTAAAGCGGTGTATTTTCTAATTTTTCATCAAAAGTTTTTATAATATTACTAGAATTTGGAATAGCCACGTCGCAAATATATGTTATTTTTTTAATTTTATCATGTATTATTAAATCGGGTCTGTTATGTTGAATTGACCGGTCAGTTAATATTGTTTTATCGTAATAAAGCGAAATATTATTATTTTCTAAAAATGAAATCGGATCATATTCATAATATGGTTTTATGTTTATCGCGTCAATTAATTTATATTTAATAGCTAAATTTTGATGTATTATTTTTGCTACTTGGTTATGTCTTAATGTATATTCTGATTGCGCGAGAAAAGAACAGCCCGATATTATATGATCGATTGTTTCTGGAAAAGCCAAACATTTCCTACAACTATCATCATCTACATTTATGTCTTTTATTATATATTTTTGATAATTTTTAGTTTTTATTACTCTATCCTGAATTGCTATTATAAAACCTTCTAAATCCGCGTCCAAATCACCAATACTCAACCATTTGTTTGACCAAATTTTGTCAACATAAGGTTGGTTGAGAAATTTTGGATGTATAGAATGAATTATTTTATTTAGCCACGAATTTAGAAGGTCGTCATTTATATTTATAATATTGTTATTGGCATTCTCGTAATTTAAATTTAATGTTGTTAAATTTTTGTCCGCCTCACAGATTACTTTATGCATTAAAGAACTATCAGATTTTTTGTGAAAGAAAGTTTTTAGCGATTCAATTTGATTATTATGTAACGATGTTATTTTTATTATACCCCTACCTCCTAAATTCCTAGGCAAATTGATTCGTTCAATCGCGGAATTAGGATGATGACAACGAAATTTAGTTAAACGCGTTCTAATTGTTCTTTCTAAACAATCTAAATCTGTTTTTGACCATTTAATAATTCCAAAAGAATATGTCAATATCGGTATTGCCCAAGTATTAATAGCTTTAGTTAAGTTTTTAGCTGACAGATTGCATTTTAATATTTTCGTAATTCTATCTTTAAATTTTATATGAGGAGGGTACATGCACTGGGGATTTTTAGCGAATTGTATCCAGTTGTACCCCACTTCCCCGCGCATGCCGCTGTAACAGTGCCCGTTCCTAACCGACTCCCGCAGACGTGAATTGCCGCTGAATGAATCACGACGCTTGTAGTTCGCTCCTCATATTTTTTGTGTTTTTGATGTTTTAAGTGGTGCAAAAACTTATATTTTGTGTTAATTTTTGTTTAAATGCTTATGTGAACATATCTTAGTTAAAATATTGTCCCCACGTAACCGGTGAGTTCGTTCCATTTTTATTTTTTTTATTTTTACTCTCCACACTATGGAATAGGGGAGAGTCATGATTTCGCAAAATTTAAGCGTATTTTTTTTACATCAATTTCTCAATGGGTATCATGTAGAGAATGCACACTATGAGTTTCGTCGTGATGTGTTTGTGTGTATGGCGTATACGCTGTACGCCGTACGCCGTACGCCGTACGCCGTACGCCGTACGCCGTAGCATTTATCTTTTTGTGTCCTCTCTACAGCCCAAACTATAAGTCTGATCGACTTCATATTAACATCATATGTGTAAAGTGCAAAGACCTAGAGCTGATTAGTTTTCCATAGACAACTTTTGATTTCTTCTCTATGAATTCATCATTTACGTTGTTTTTTTTTTGTGTCCTCTCTGCAGCCCAAACTATAAGTCCGATTGACTTCATATTGATATCACATGTGTTAAGTCCATAAACTTAGAGCTGATTAGTTTTCCATAGACAACGGTTCATTTTTTCCCAATGTTTCTTTATGATTTCATCTATTAAAACTGAAAAAATGCTCTCACGACCTGGAAATTAGAGATATTTTAATTTGGTTTCAACTATTTATACAACACCAAGAATCTTCATAAAATTGTATTCAAAGTTGGTCAATGTTAAAAGAAAAATATTCAACGGTTTCAAAAATTATATTTTATTTAATGGATATTTGTATGAAACTTATATGTAACAAGAGAATTTTTTTATATTTGGCAATGATCAGTTCATTGATTTCATATTGATAGAAGAATATTAATAGCTTGAACTTAGAACTGATTAGCTTTTCATAGATATCATATAATTTCTTCATATGATATCACGTGTAAACATTGTCAAAATGCTCTAACGCTCTTTGAAACAAAATTTATCTGCTTTTTTTAAAATATTTCATACAAGATAAGCAGTCTTCACTATACTGCATTAATAGTTTGTCTATCTTAACATAAAAATATACTATCGGAAGAAAATTTATATTCCTGGTAGTAACATTTAGTATGAATAAAAATGTAATTAGATAAATTTCTATGTATGGAAACGTTTAGTAATTTGATTTCATGTTATAATGTAAAGAGCTTGAACATAGAACTGATTAGCTTTCCATAAATAACAAAAAAAATCTTCATATGATATCACCTGTCAAAATTTGGAAAATGCTCTCGCGTTCTTTAGAACAAAATTTATCTGCTTTTTTTAAAATATTTCATACAACATAAGCATTCTTCACTACACTGCATTAATAGTTTGTTTATCTAAACATAAAAATATACTATCGGAAGAAAATTTATATTCCTGATAGTAACATTTAGTATGAATAATAATGTAATTAGATAAATTTCTATGTATGGAAAAGTTCAGTAATTTGATTTCATGTTATAATGTTAAGAGCTTGAACATAGAACTGATTAGCTTTCCATAAATAACAAAAAAAATCTTCATATAATATCACGTGTCAAAATTTTGAAAATGCTCTCGCGTTCTTTAAAACAAAATTTATCTGCTTTTTTTAAAATATTTCATACAACATAAGCATTCTTCACTATACTGCATTAATATTTTGTTTATCTTAACATAAAAATATACTATCGGAAGAAAATTTATATTCCTGGTAGTAACATTTAGTATGAATAAAAATGTAATTAGATAAATTTCTATGTATGGAAAAGTTCAGTAATTTGATTTCATGTTATAATGTAAAGAGCTTGAACATAGAACTGATTAGCTTTCCATAAATAACAAAAAAAATCTTCATATGATATCACCTGTCAAAATTTGGAAAATGCTCTCGCGTTCTTTAGAACAAAATTTATCTGCTTTTTTTAAAATATTTCATACAACATAAGCATTCTACACCATACTGCATTAAAAGTTTGTCTATCTTATCATAAAAATATACTATCGGAAGAAAATTTATATTCCTGATAGTAACATTTAGTATGAATAATAATGTAATTAGATAAATTTCTATGTATGGAAAAGTTCAGTAATTTGATTTCATGTTATAATGTAAAGAGCTTGAACATAGAACTGATTAGCTTTCCATAAATAACAAAAAAAATCTTCATATAATATCACGTGTCAAAATTTTGAAAATGCTCTCGCGTTCTTTAAAACAAAATTTATCTGCTTTTTTTAAAATATTTCATACAACATAAGCATTCTACACTATACTGCATTAATAGTTTGTTTATCTTAACATAAAAATATACTATCGGAAGAAAATTTATATTCCTGATAGTAACATTTAGTATGAATAAAAATGTAATTAGATAAATTTCTATGTATGGAAACGTGTAGTAATTTGATTTCATGATATAATGTAAAGAGCTTGAACATAGAACTGATTAGCTTTCCATAAATAACAAAAAAATTCTTCATATGATATCACCTGTCAAAATTTGAAAAATGCTCTCGCGTTCTTTAAAACATAATTTATCTGCTTTTTTTAAAATATTTCATACAACATAAGCATTCTTCACTATACTGCATTAATAGTTTGTCTATCTTAACATAAAAATATACTATCGGAAGAAAATTTATATTCCTGGTAGTAACATTTAGTATGAATAAAAATGTAATTAGATAAATTTCTATGTATGGAAAAGTTCAGTAATTTGATTTCATGTTATAATGTAAAGAGCTTGAACATAGAACTGATTAGCTTTCCATAAATAACAAAAAAAATCTTCATATGATATCACCTGTCAAAATTTGGAAAATGCTCTCGCGTTCTTTAGAACAAAATTTATCTGCTTTTTTTAAAATATTTCATACAACATAAGCATTCTACACCATACTGCATTAAAAGTTTGTCTATCTTATCATAAAAATATACTATCGGAAGAAAATTTATATTCCTGATAGTAACATTTAGTATGAATAATAATGTAATTAGATAAATTTCTATATATGGAAAAGTTCAGTAATTTGATTTCATGTTATAATGTAAAGAGCTTGAACATATGTAGAACTGATTAGTTTTCCATAAATAACAAAAAAAATCTTCATATAATATCACGTGTCAAAATTTTGAAAATGCTCTCGCGTTCTTTAAAACAAAATTTATCTGCTTTTTTTAAAATATTTCATACAACATAAGCATTCTTCACTATACTGCATTAATAGTTTGTTTATCTTAACATAAAAATATACTATCGGAAGAAAATTTATATTCCTGATAGTAACATTTAGTATGAATAAAAATGTAATTAGATAAATTTCTATGTATGGAAACGTGTAGTAATTTGATTTCATGATATAATGTAAAGAGCTTGAACATAGAACTGATTAGCTTTCCATAAATAACAAAAAAATTCTTCATATGATATCACCTGTCAAAATTTGAAAAATGCTCTCGCGTTCTTTAAAACAAAATTTATCTGCTTTTTTTAAAATATTTCATACAACATAAGCATTCTTCACTATACTGCATTAATAGTTTGTCTATCTTAACATAAAAATATACTATCGGAAGAAAATTTATATTCCTGGTAGTAAAATTTAGTATGAATAAAAATGTAATTAGATAAATTTCTATGTATGGAAAAGTTCAGTAATTTGATTTCATGTTATAATGTAAAGAGCTTGAACATAGAACTGATTAGCTTTCCATAAATAACAAAAAAAATCTTCATATGATATCACCTGTCAAAATTTGGAAAATGCTCTCGCGTTCTTTAGAACAAAATTTATCTGCTTTTTTTAAAATATTTCATACAACATAAGCATTCTTCACTACACTGCATTAATAGTTTGTTTATCTAAACATAAAAATATACTATCGGAAGAAAATTTATATTCCTGATAGTAACATTTAGTATGAATAATAATGTAATTAGATAAATTTCTATGTATGGAAAAGTTCAGTAATTTGATTTCATGTTATAATGTAAAGAGCTTGAACATAGAACTGATTAGCTTTCCATAAATAACAAAAAAAATCTTCATATAATATCACGTGTCAAAATTTTGAAAATGCTCTCGCGTTCTTTAACCCTTTATAGGTTACTGGTAAGATTGCTTACCATCAGATGTTTAAGGTCATATTACAAGCAAACATCCATAAATTTTGTTCTTTATGGTAACAAAATAATCTACAGACGTTTTCTGGTTAGAATACTTACCGCATACATTAGTATTGGATGGGTAAGTCGGTAAAACAGAGCTCTACAGCTTATGTGGTAATAATGCTTACCAATATGCATTACTTGCTGTGAATTTTGATAGACTCGTGACGCTCCTGTGTTTTATTTTATTTTAAGTGGTTTTTTTTAAATATTTGATTCCAAATAAGGTAAGAAACAATTCTTTGATACCTAATTTATGATTAATAATATAAAATTGAAAGTGATAACAGCTATTTTATAGAATATAGTCATTTTTTCAAACTGCTGTAGTCTTCAATGCCTAAATGTCATTTTTCACTGTCATTTTTATTTTGTAATTTATAAAAATACTATAAATCTTTTTGGCATAAAGTATTCTTTTTATAATAGCTACATGCTTAAAATAATATATTAAATCAATATTTTTTTCTATGCAAGCTTCGTTAGGCAGTTATTTGAAATAATATTTTGAAATTTGTACTTAGAGTACCAATGACATGAACCTGCTTGATATTTGTTACTGTTTATTTATTCGATTAACCTAGTACTTGATTATATAGGTAGAATTTAACCTTCTACACATTGTCACCGAAAAAAAGTATATTTTTTCATGTTTATTGTTTTTTATTTCAAGATGTCTTGGCATAATTTTGACTATCTGGATCCAAGAACTGCGGCAGAGATAACTGAAATAATAACAAATGATATGGCAGAGGACTCGGATTTTGGAGGAGATGAAGACGCGGATGATGATTTAGACAGTAGTTGTAGAGCAAACACCAGAACTACTCGTTCTCATTCATTCATTCATTCAAGGGACGTAGTTCTCTAAAGCAATATATGCCGATGAAACCGGTGAAAAGAGGGTTCAAAGTTTGGATGATAGCTTGCGCAGTGACGGGATATTGTTTGGGCTTTTCTGTATATGAAGGTAATGATGGGCAAGGTATTGAACATTCATTGGGTGAAAAGGTTGTGACCAGTTTATCAAGATATTTAGAGGGTTTAGGTTATTGCTTATTTTTTGATTATTTTTTTACAAGTATCGATATGACGATAAGACTTTTGAGAAAACTCTTCTTCTGTTGTGCGACAATACGTCAATCCCGGAAAAAATTTCCATCTTCGTGGCTGAAAACTGACAGTCAAATGAAAAAAGGAGACATAGATGCGGCACAGTACAACAATGTGGGTATTTCCAAATGGAAAGACAGAGGAAATAAATCAGTTAGTGTTGTAAGCACAATGCACAATCCTATCAAAAAATCAAAAGTGTTGCGGACAAATAAATCGGGAGGCAGGGATTTAGTTACTTGCCCTAAATCTATCGAGGACTATAATAAGTATATGGGAGGAGTTGATAGATTTGATCAACTGCATGCTACATATAATGTGGCGTGGAAGTCCCGAAGATGGTGGATGAAAATATTTTATTATTGTGTGGATGCAGCTATAGTCAATAGTTATGTAATGTATAATCATACAATGAAAAAAGTAAAGCCAGCCACCAAACCGTTGAATTTTACAGTTCCGCTCGACACTTGCTTCAGAACTAATTGGGTCATTTGTTGGCAGAAAAAAGAGTGGCCCAATAGTTCAAAAAGGACGTGGAAGGAAACGTGGTTTCCCCGACGGTCGGCCAACAATTCAGAATACAATTAGACTTTCGAATGTTGGAACTCACCTACCTCTGAAAGGTCCAACATATCGAAGGTGTGCACACTGCAGCACGAGCACACATCAAAAGAGGACCAAAATAACATGCGAAGGGTGTAAGGTTGCAGTGTGTATAGAATGTTTCGGTCCTTTTCATGAATCCACTCCTTTTCGCCCAAATAACTGATGTTCCTACATATATTTTTATTTTTTAGGTATTTTTTTATATAAATAAGTACGTAAATATATTATTTTTTATAAAATATAATTTGTAATTTTGTTTTAATTAAATCGTTATAAGGATTTTTGCATTTTAATTTATATTTATACTTTTTCACATGAAAAAAAAAATGGTAAGAATATATACCAGAGAACATTGAAAGACTTACTATTTTACAGATGCACACTGGTAAAACACTTTACCACCCTGTTTTACCCTCCCCCCCACCTCCCACCCCGAAAACGAAGAATGTTGTTTTTTTATATGATACTCCTTTGGAGCAAACTGGAGAAAAAACACCAAAAAGACCAGACCATGCATTCTGCCCTATAAAGGGTTAAAACAAAATTTATCTGCTTTTTTTAAAATATTTCATACAACATAAGCATTCTTCACTATACTGCATTAATATTTTGTTTATCTTAACATAAAAATATACTATCGGAAGAAAATTTATATTCCTGGTAGTAACATTTAGTATGAATAAAAATGTAATTAGATAAATTTCTATGTATGGAAAAGTTCAGTAATTTGATTTCATGTTATAATGTAAAGAGCTTGAACATAGAACTGATTAGCTTTCCATAAATAACAAAAAAAATCTTCATATGATATCACCTGTCAAAATTTGGAAAATGCTCTCGCGTTCTTTAGAACAAAATTTATCTGCTTTTTTTAAAATATTTCATACAACATAAGCATTCTACACCATACTGCATTAAAAGTTTGTCTATCTTATCATAAAAATATACTATCGGAAGAAAATTTATATTCCTGATAGTAACATTTAGTATGAATAATAATGTAATTAGATAAATTTCTATATATGGAAAAGTTCAGTAATTTGATTTCATGTTATAATGTAAAGAGCTTGAACATAGAACTGATTAGTTTTCCATAAATAACAAAAAAAATCTTCATATAATATCACGTGTCAAAATTTTGAAAATGCTCTCGCGTTCTTTAAAACAAAATTTATCTGCTTTTTTTAAAATATTTCATACAACATAAGCATTCTTCACTATACTGCATTAATAGTTTGTTTATCTTAACATAAAAATATACTATCGGAAGAAAATTTATATTCCTGATAGTAACATTTAGTATGAATAAAAATGTAATTAGATAAATTTCTATGTATGGAAACGTGTAGTAATTTGATTTCATGATATAATGTAAAGAGCTTGAACATAGAACTGATTAGCTTTCCATAAATAACAAAAAAATTCTTCATATGATATCACCTGTCAAAATTTGAAAAATGCTCTCGCGTTCTTTAAAACAAAATTTATCTGCTTTTTTTAAAATATTTCATACAACATAAGCATTCTTCACTATACTGCATTAATAGTTTGTCTATCTTAACATAAAAATATACTATCGGAAGAAAATTTATATTCCTGGTAGTAACATTTAGTATGAATAAAAATGTAATTAGATAAATTTCTATGTATGGAAAAGTTCAGTAATTTGATTTCATGTTATAATGTAAAGAGCTTGAACATAGAACTGATTAGCTTTCCATAAATAACAAAAAAAATCTTCATATGATATCACCTGTCAAAATTTGGAAAATGCTCTCGCGTTCTTTAGAACAAAATTTATCTGCTTTTTTTAAAATATTTCATACAACATAAGCATTCTACACCATACTGCATTAAAAGTTTGTCTATCTTATCATAAAAATATACTATCGGAAGAAAATTTATATTCCTGATAGTAACATTTAGTATGAATAATAATGTAATTAGATAAATTTCTATATATGGAAAAGTTCAGTAATTTGATTTCATGTTATAATGTAAAGAGCTTGAACATATGTAGAACTGATTAGTTTTCCATAAATAACAAAAAAAATCTTCATATAATATCACGTGTCAAAATTTTGAAAATGCTCTCGCGTTCTTTAAAACAAAATTTATCTGCTTTTTTTAAAATATTTCATACAACATAAGCATTCTTCACTATACTGCATTAATAGTTTGTTTATCTTAACATAAAAATATACTATCGGAAGAAAATTTATATTCCTGATAGTAACATTTAGTATGAATAAAAATGTAATTAGATAAATTTCTATGTATGGAAACGTGTAGTAATTTGATTTCATGATATAATGTAAAGAGCTTGAACATAGAACTGATTAGCTTTCCATAAATAACAAAAAAATTCTTCATATGATATCACCTGTCAAAATTTGAAAAATGCTCTCGCGTTCTTTAAAACAAAATTTATCTGCTTTTTTTAAAATATTTCATACAACATAAGCATTCTTCACTATACTGCATTAATAGTTTGTCTATCTTAACATAAAAATATACTATCGGAAGAAAATTTATATTCCTGGTAGTAACATTTAGTATGAATAAAAATGTAATTAGATAAATTTCTATGTATGGAAAAGTTCAGTAATTTGATTTCATGTTATAATGTAAAGAGCTTGAACATAGAACTGATTAGCTTTCCATAAATAACAAAAAAAATCTTCATATGATATCACCTGTCAAAATTTGGAAAATGCTCTCGCGTTCTTTAGAACAAAATTTATCTGCTTTTTTTAAAATATTTCATACAACATAAGCATTCTACACCATACTGCATTAAAAGTTTGTCTATCTTATCATAAAAATATACTATCGGAAGAAAATTTATATTCCTGATAGTAACATTTAGTATGAATAATAATGTAATTAGATAAATTTCTATATATGGAAAAGTTCAGTAATTTGATTTCATGTTATAATGTAAAGAGCTTGAACATAGAACTGATTAGTTTTCCATAAATAACAAAAAAAATCTTCATATAATATCACGTGTCAAAATTTTGAAAATGCTCTCGCGTTCTTTAAAACGAAATTTTTCTGCTTTTTTTAAAATATTTCATACAACATAAGCATTCTTCACTATACTGCATTAATAGTTTGTTTATCTTAACATAAAAATATACTATCGGAAGAAAATTTATATTCCAGATAGTAACATTTAGTATGAATAAAAATGTAATTAGATAAATTTCTATGTATGGAAACGTGTAGTAATTTGATTTCATGATATAATGTAAAGAGCTTGAACATAGAACTGATTAGCTTTCCATAAATAACAAAAAAATTCTTCATATGATATCACCTGTCAAAATTTGAAAAATGCTCTCGCGTTCTTTAAAACAAAATTTATCTGCTTTTTTTAAAATATTTCATACAACATAAGCATTCTTCACTATACTGCATTAATAGTTTGTCTATCTTAACATAAAAATATACTATCGGAAGAAAATTTATATTCCTGGTAGTAACATTTAGTATGAATAAAAATGTAATTAGATAAATTTCTATGTATGGAAAAGTTCAGTAATTTGATTTCATGTTATAATGTAAAGAGCTTGAACATAGAACTGATTAGCTTTCCATAAATAACAAAAAAAAAATCTTCATATGATATCACCTGTCAAAATTTGGAAAATGCTCTCGCGTTCTTTAGAACAAAATTTATCTGCTTTTTTTAAAATATTTCATACAACATAAGCATTCTACACCATACTGCATTAAAAGTTTGTCTATCTTATCATAAAAATATACTATCGGAAGAAAAATTATATACTAGAAAAAACAGTTTATTATTATTACTCTCCACACTATGGAATAGGGGAGAGTCATGATTTCGCAAAATTTAAGCGTATTTTTTTTACATCAATTTCTCAATGGGTATCATGTAGAGAATGCACACTATGAGTTTCGTCGTGATGTGTTTGTGTGTATGGCGTATACGCTGTACGCCGTACGCCGTACGCCGTACGCTGTACGCCGTAGCATTTATCTTTTTGTGTCCTCTCTACAGCCCAAACTATAAGTCTGATCGACTTCATATTAACATCATATGTGTAAAGTGCAAAGACCTAGAGCTGATTAGTTTTCCATAGACAACTTTTGATTTCTTCTCTATGAATTCATCATTTACGTTGTTTTTTTTTTGTGTCCTCTCTGCAGCCCAAACTATAAGTCCGATTGACTTCATATTGATATCACATGTGTTAAGTCCATAAACTTAGAGCTGATTAGTTTTCCATAGACAACGGTTCATTTTTTCCCAATGTTTCTTTATGATTTCATCTATTAAAACTGAAAAAATGCTCTCACGACCTGGAAATTAGAGATATTTTAATTTGGTTTCAACTATTTATACAACACCAAGAATCTTCATAAAATTGTATTCAAAGTTGGTCAATGTTAAAAGAAAAATATTCAACGGTTTCAAAAATTATATTTTATTTAATGGATATTTGTATGAAACTTATATGTAACAAGAGAATTTTTTTATATTTGGCAATGATCAGTTCATTGATTTCATATTGATAGAAGAATATTAATAGCTTGAACTTAGAACTGATTAGCTTTTCATAGATATCATATAATTTCTTCATATGATATCACGTGTAAACATTGTCAAAATGCTCTAACGCTCTTTGAAACAAAATTTATCTGCTTTTTTTAAAATATTTCATACAACATAAGCAGTCTTCACTATACTGCATTAATAGTTTGTCTATCTTAACATAAAAATATACTATCGGAAGAAAATTTATATTCCTGGTAGTAACATTTAGTATGAATAAAAATGTAATTAGATAAATTTCTATGTATGGAAACGTTTAGTAATTTGATTTCATGTTATAATGTAAAGAGCTTGAACATAGAACTGATTAGCTTTCCATAAATAACAAAAAAAATCTTCATATGATATCACCTGTCAAAATTTGGAAAATGCTCTCGCGTTCTTTAGAACAAAATTTATCTGCTTTTTTAAAAATATTTCATACAACATAAGCATTCTACACCATACTGCATTAAAAGTTTGTCTATCTTATCATAAAAATATACTATCGGAAGAAAATTTATATTCCTGATAGTAACATTTAGTATGAATAATAATGTAATTAGATAAATTTCTATGTATGGAAAAGTTCAGTAATTTGATTTCATGTTATAATGTAAAGAGCTTGAACATAGAACTGATTAGCTTTCCATAAATAACAAAAAAAATCTTCATATAATATCACGTGTCAAAATTTTGAAAATGCTCTCGCGTACTTTAAAACAAAATTTATCTGCTTTTTTTAAAATATTTCATACAACATAAGCATTCTACACTATACTGCATTAATAGTTTGTTTATCTTAACATAAAAATATACTATCGGAAGAAAATTTATATTCCTGATAGTAACATTTAGTATGAATAAAAATGTAATTAGATAAATTTCTATGTATGGAAACGTGTAGTAATTTGATTTCATGATATAATGTAAAGAGCTTGAACATAGAACTGATTAGCTTTCCATAAATAACAAAAAAATTCTTCATATGATATCACCTGTCAAAATTTGAAAAATGCTCTCGCGTTCTTTAAAACAAAATTTATCTGCTTTTTTTAAAATATTTCATACAACATAAGCATTCTTCACTATACTGCATTAATAGTTTGTCTATCTTAACATAAAAATATACTATCGGAAGAAAATTTATATTCCTGGTAGTAACATTTAGTATGAATAAAAATGTAATTAGATAAATTTCTATGTATGGAAAAGTTCAGTAATTTGATTTCATGTTATAATTTAAAGAGCTTGAACATAGAACTGATTAGCTTTCCATAAATAACAAAAAAAATCTTCATATGATATCACCTGTCAAAATTTGGAAAATGCTCTCGCGTTCTTTAGAACAAAATTTATCTGCTTTTTTTAAAATATTTCATACAACATAAGCATTCTACACCATACTGCATTAAAAGTTTGTCTATCTTATCATAAAAATATACTATCGGAAGAAAATTTATATTCCTGATAGTAACATTTAGTATGAATAATAATGTAATTAGATAAATTTCTATATATGGAAAAGTTCAGTAATTTGATTTCATGTTATAATGTAAAGAGCTTGAACATAGAACTGATTAGTTTTCCATAAATAACAAAAAAAATCTTCATATAATATCACGTGTCAAAATTTTGAAAATGCTCTCGCGTTCTTTAAAACAAAATTTATCTGCTTTTTTTAAAATATTTCATACAACATAAGCATTCTTCACTATACTGCATTAATAGTTTGTTTATCTTAACATAAAAATATACTATCGGAAGAAAATTTATATTCCTGATAGTAACATTTAGTATGAATAAAAATGTAATTAGATAAATTTCTATGTATGGAAACGTGTAGTAATTTGATTTCATGATATAATGTAAAGAGCTTGAACATAGAACTGATTAGCTTTCCATAAATAACAAAAAAATTCTTCATATGATATCACCTGTCAAAATTTGAAAAATGCTCTCGCGTTCTTTAAAACAAAATTTATCTGCTTTTTTTAAAATATTTCATACAACATAAGCATTCTTCACTATACTGCATTAATAGTTTGTCTATCTTAACATAAAAATATACTATCGGAAGAAAATTTATATTCCTGGTAGTAACATTTAGTATGAATAAAAATGTAATTAGATAAATTTCTATGTATGGAAAAGTTCAGTAATTTGATTTCATGTTATAATGTAAAGAGCTTGAACATAGAACTGATTAGCTTTCCATAAATAACAAAAAAAATCTTCATATGATATCACCTGTCAAAATTTGGAAAATGCTCTCGCGTTCTTTAGAACAAAATTTATCTGCTTTTTTTAAAATATTTCATACAACATAAGCATTCTACACCATACTGCATTAAAAGTTTGTCTATCTTATCATAAAAATATACTATCGGAAGAAAATTTATATTCCTGATAGTAACATTTAGTATGAATAATAATGTAATTAGATAAATTTCTATATATGGAAAAGTTCAGTAATTTGATTTCATGTTATAATGTAAAGAGCTTGAACATAGAACTGATTAGTTTTCCATAAATAACAAAAAAAATCTTCATATAATATCACGTGTCAAAATTTTGAAAATGCTCTCGCGTTCTTTAAAACGAAATTTATCTGCTTTTTTTTAAAATATTTCATACAACATAAGCATTCTTCACTATACTGCATTAATAGTTTGTTTATCTTAACATAAAAATATACTATCGGAAGAAAATTTATATTCCTGATAGTAACATTTAGTATGAATAAAAATGTAATTAGATAAATTTCTATGTATGGAAACGTGTAGTAATTTGATTTCATGATATAATGTAAAGAGCTTGAACATAGAACTGATTAGCTTTCCATAAATAACAAAAAAATTCTTCATATGATATCACCTGTCAAAATTTGAAAAATGCTCTCGCGTTCTTTAAAACAAAATTTATCTGCTTTTTTTAAAATATTTCATACAACATAAGCATTCTTCACTATACTGCATTAATAGTTTGTCTATCTTAACATAAAAATATACTATCGGAAGAAAATTTATATTCCTGGTAGTAACATTTAGTATGAATAAAAATGTAATTAGATAAATTTCTATGTATGGAAAAGTTCAGTAATTTGATTTCATGTTATAATGTAAAGAGCTTGAACATAGAACTGATTAGCTTTCCATAAATAACAAAAAAAATCTTCATATGATATCACCTGTCAAAATTTGGAAAATGCTCTCGCGTTCTTTAGAACAAAATTTATCTGCTTTTTTTAAAATATTTCATACAACATAAGCATTCTACACCATACTGCATTAAAAGTTTGTCTATCTTATCATAAAAATATACTATCGGAAGAAAATTTATATTCCTGATAGTAACATTTAGTATGAATAATAATGTAATTAGATAAATTTCTATATATGGAAAAGTTCAGTAATTTGATTTCATGTTATAATGTAAAGAGCTTGAACATAGAACTGATTAGTTTTCCATAAATAACAAAAAAAATCTTCATATAATATCACGTGTCAAAATTTTGAAAATGCTCTCGCGTTCTTTAAAACAAAATTTATCTGCTTTTTTTAAAATATTTCATACAACATAAGCATTCTTCACTATACTGCATTAATAGTTTGTTTATCTTAACATAAAAATATACTATCGGAAGAAAATTTATATTCCTGATAGTAACATTTAGTATGAATAAAAATGTAATTAGATAAATTTCTATGTATGGAAACGTGTAGTAATTTGATTTCATGATATAATGTAAAGAGCTTGAACATAGAACTGATTAGCTTTCCATAAATAACAAAAAAATTCTTCATATGATATCACCTGTCAAAATTTGAAAAATGCTCTCGCGTTCTTTAAAACAAAATTTATCTGCTTTTTTTAAAATATTTCATACAACATAAGCATTCTTCACTATACTGCATTAATAGTTTGTCTATCTTAACATAAAAATATACTATCGGAAGAAAATTTATATTCCTGGTAGTAACATTTAGTATGAATAAAAATGTAATTAGATAAATTTCTATGTATGGAAAAGTTCAGTAATTTGATTTCATGTTATAATGTAAAGAGCTTGAACATAGAACTGATTAGCTTTCCATAAATAACAAAAAAAATCTTCATATGATATCACCTGTCAAAATTTGGAAAATGCTCTCGCGTTCTTTAGAACAAAATTTATCTGCTTTTTTTAAAATATTTCATACAACATAAGCATTCTACACCATACTGCATTAAAAGTTTGTCTATCTTATCATAAAAATATACTATCGGAAGAAAATTTATATTCCTGATAGTAACATTTAGTATGAATAATAATGTAATTAGATAAATTTCTATATATGGAAAAGTTCAGTAATTTGATTTCATGTTATAATGTAAAGAGCTTGAACATAGAACTGATTAGTTTTCCATAAATAACAAAAAAAATCTTCATATAATATCACGTGTCAAAATTTTGAAAATGCTCTCGCGTTCTTTAAAACGAAATTTATCTGCTTTTTTTAAAATATTTCATACAACATAAGCATTCTTCACTATACTGCATTAATAGTTTGTTTATCTTAACATAAAAATATACTATCGGAAGAAAATTTATATTCCTGATAGTAACATTTAGTATGAATAAAAATGTAATTAGATAAATTTCTATGTATGGAAACGTGTAGTAATTTGATTTCATGATATAATGTAAAGAGCTTGAACATAGAACTGATTAGCTTTCCATAAATAACAAAAAAATTCTTCTGTCAAAATTTGAAAAATGCTCTCGCGTTCTTTAAAACAAAATTTATCTGCTTTTTTTAAAATATTTCATACAACATAAGCATTCTTCACTATACTGCATTAATAGTTTGTCTATCTTAACATGAAATTATACTATCGTTAGAAAATTTATATTCTTGGTAGTAAAATTTAGAATGAATAAAATATTTCATTGTCAATATTTGTGGTGTGGAGAGTTTAGTGTTGGCCACAACCCACTCGTTTTTTGTAAGTGTGTCAAAACAATTGCTTAGTGGAGGTAGGTAAGCAAACAATTTGCCGGCGCTTCATGCGCTGTGCTAGCGAAATGTTACCTAGTAACGTTGTTGCCAAGTCAACAGATAACAATGTATTAGAATGTACGCCATCAAAACAAACTCGTAAGGCCCAGTCCACACCGATAGATCATGATAATACATTATTGGATAGTTCAGTATCCAAAAAATTCAAACCAAACATAAACCCCTCAGTACACCAAGAGAATTCTTTACTGTATAATGAATCCTCTCTTTCCCCATTTATTGTACATGTACAAAAGAAAGTAGCGGGAGAAAGTCTTCAAATACAGGCTATCTCATTCGGTTCGTTTATCTACAAAAATAAAATTGATAATATAAAAAAAATCAAGCCGTTGGGTAAACGCACAATTGCAATCGAATTCAAAAATTATTTAGCAGCAAATACTTTTCTTAATAACAAAATTTTAGAACAAAACAACTACTTACCATTTATACCTTCCTTTCACGTAACTCGTCTTGGAGTTGTAAAAGATATACCTACATCTCTTTCTGACGAGGAAATATTAAGTAATTTGGAAGTCCCTCCGGGATTCGGAAAAATAATAAAAATTCGAAGGCTTAACTACAGAGACCGTAAAATTGAAATCCCGACATGGAAACCATCTCAAACTGTTGTGGTCACAATCGAAGGGCAAAAACTCCCATCACACCTTTACCTCTTTTACAATCGTCTACCAGTAGAAACATACATATTCCCTACTATTCAATGTCATCAATGTTTAAGATACGGACACACTAAAACTAACTGCAAATCTGCAGCACCTAGGTGTTTTAAATGCACTTTACATCATCTTGGAAACACATGTAATGTAACTCAAGAAAATACTATTTGTGTTCATTGCTCGGGAAATCACCAGGCTATCGATATAAATTGCCCAGAATTGACAAGACAGAGGAACATTAAGAAAGTAATGGCTGACCAAAGTATATCGTATATCGAAGCAGCTGGAATGTTTCCCTCCGTGAAAATATCATACTCAGAAAAAACGAAAGCTGTCAACAATTCAAACAAAATTGAAATACAAAATAATTTCACGCCAAAATGGAGGGTAATCACCCCTTCAAACAAAAATAATCTTAAAAAACATAGTAATACCCCCCCTTACTTGGATAAAAAACAAATCAACTCATTATTAATTGCACCAAATGGAAACCATCCAGTACCTCAAAATGGATGTGCTCTCCCGTTAACAAATGAAACTACCCCAGATACAATAATACCTGAAGACATTAATTATAGTCGTAAAGAAATAATTCTAAATTGCATATACAATATGATCCATGAACTCCTTACCACAGAACACTATATCTCAGTACCGTCCAACGATGCACTTATTAATAACACCTTACAAAATACTGTCAATATACTCAATAACAACCTAAATAAAGAAGATATCGATTCAAACTCTATCACAGAAACAAATTAGACCTTAAACTTGTAACTCGCACAATAATTCCCTGTATAATCTTTCATACAAAATGGCCTTAAATATTGCCCAGTGGAACTGCAGAAGTGCAATACCTAATAAAGACTCTATTTTAAAATTGCTATCCGAGAACCAGGTTCAAATAGCGGCACTATCTGAAACCTGGCTCCGCGATGAAAAAACATTCAAAATTCCCGGCTACCAATGCCTAAAAGATAATAGACATGATGGCAAAGGTGGAGCTGCGTTATTAATAAAAGACACATTTTTCTTTAACCAGATAAATTTAAAACCAATAAATTGTCCATCACAAGTTGTTGCTGCGGAAATAGACGGTACAACTTTTGTCTCAATTTATATTTCTCCTAATTTCCAACCCACCAAAAATATTTTAAGAACCATAATTTCTCGAATAAAACATCCCTTTATAATTATGGGAGATTTTAATGCTCACCATAACATGTGGGGTTCATCATCATGCACAAAATTAGGTAGAATTATAGTTGATCTGCTAAATGAGTTGAATCTTTGCATTATTAACGACGGATCACCGACACGTATCCCTGTGCCAAATCAACGAATCAGCGCAGTAGATTTAACAATATGTAGTCCCGATATTGCTCCATACTTGAATTGGAAAATACTTTCTGACCCATTCAATAGTGATCATCTTCCAATAATTTTGCATTATTCACAACCGTCATACAGATACATATATACCTCTCATATTGAAAACTCAAAATCCAAAAGAAACAACAAATTCGATAAAAATGTTTGTAATTTTGGAAAAGCTAATTGGTCAGGATATAATCATTACACCAACAACCCCAATATAACATTTACTCCCCCCTCAATAGAAAACCTACAAGAATGCTACGATGAATTTATTAAAACGATTGAAATATCAGAAAAATTTATACCTAAAAAGAATCCCAAATTCAAAAAGTATCCCTTACCTCCTCCTTGGTGGGACTCAGCGTGCGAAGTACATTCGTCAATTAGGAAGCAAGCATATAAAGACTACAAGCATAACATGACACTTGAAAATTTCTTGTATCTTAAAAATGTTCAAGCTAAAGTCAAACGGTTCCTCAAAAACAAGAAAAGAAAAGGGTGGAAAGACTTCTGCACATCACTTAGTATCCAAGTTCCAATTTCAGAAGTTTGGAATAATATCAGAAAATTTCGTGGCTCATACAAAACCCCATCTTCTAAATCATGCCCTAAACTATGGTCAGAAGATTTCTTAAATAAAATGGCCCCACCGTATGCTGTTAACATCGATGAAATCTCGTTACAATATTCACATACTAGCAGTAACTGGCTAGATGCCCCATTCCAAATAGACGAATTAAAATCAGTCTTACAAGTGGTAAAAAATACTTCACCTGGAATAGACGGGATCCCATATATTATCTTACATAATAGTAGCGACAAAATTCTTGAATATCTCTTAAAATTAATAAACATAATGTTCGATACTGGGGTTATCCCAGAATCTTGGAAAACTCAACTCATTATCCCAATTTTGAAACCACTAAAGGACCCTAATTCAGGTGTCAACTACAGACCAATAGCATTATCATCAACTCTGCTTAAATTAACAGAACATATTATAAAAAGACGAATTGATTGGTTCGTTGAAAACAAAAATATTTTGCCGTACAATATGTTTGGCTTCAGAAAAAAAAAATCCTCAGTAGAAAGTGTAGCCAATTTAACAACGGATATTCTTTTAGCTTTCTCTAGACAAGAACAGGTCATAGGAGTAAGCTTAGATATCACAAGTGCATATGATAATGTGCTTCTCTCCCTTCTTAAATCTAAACTTCTCCGAATTGGAATCCCCCTAAAATTAGCCATCTTCATAATGAATATTCTCCTGGATAGAAAAATCATTCTCGACATTCGAGGAATTGATACTCAAGAAAGAAAAGTCGACAGAGGCTTGCCACAGGGGTCAGTCCTTAGCCCTATCCTCTTCAATATTTATATTCACGAGATTTTTCATGTACTGTTACCCTCGGCACAGTTACTGATATATGCAGACGATTTTTTTATTTATGTATCAGGGAAAAAAATCCAACAAATGGAGAACATTATGAATAATACTCTCAAAAATATTTCTTCGTGGTTATCTGAAAATGGCCTGAATCCCAGTCCTCCCAAATGTAAAGCCATTATGTTTACAAAAAAACGCTCTATACCACATATAAAAATTCAACTAAATGACATTATCCTCCCTGTCTCTTCGGAATTAAGATTTCTTGGTATCACTTTGGATTCCAGACTATCTTGGAACTCTCAAGTTACACATATCATTAACAAATGCCAGTCTGGACTAAATGCAATGCGAGCTGTAACCCGTACTTGGTGGGGAGGTCACCCTTCTGTTCTACGTTTAATGTATATATCATACGTTCGCAGTCAAATCGACTATGGAGCGTTTTTACTTAGTCCAATTTCCAAGAAAAATTTACAACGCTTAGATAGAATACAATTTGAAGGTCTGAGACTTATATTAGGCGCTATGAAATCGACACCGGTATGTGCACTCCAGGTGGAAGCCGTGGACCCACCACTTGAGCTGAGAAAACAGTATCTGTCAGATAAATTTGTTTTAAAATGCAATATTATTAAATTCCACCCTCTAATTAGAAAAATCGCTATGCTTAAAATATTCACAAATCAATCACCATTTTGGAAACATAAAATCTCCCCTCCTATTGTAAATAGCCTCACCTTTTTAGACCAATACTCATCGGATTTCATTAAATCTGAGACACTCCCAGTTTACTCATTAACCTATCAAAATTTAATCGAGCCGCCAAACATAATCCACTCATTAGGAATAACTCCAGATGCTTTTGCATCTAAAAGACTTAAACACGTAATTGAATCCAAATGGAATGACTGGAAAATACTTTATACGGATGGATCAAAAATGGACTGCAAAAGCAATACTGGAGCAGCAGTATTTAGTGATTCAGATAAAGTTGAATTACTTTTGACTCTCCATAAAGATTCTACAATATTCTCAGCAGAATGTATAGCTATAATAGAGGCTTTGAACTATGCAAATAAAAAACGATTCTTAAAGACATTAATATTGACCGATTCCTTAAGTACACTCGAAAAACTCTCTAAATCCCCTATTTTGTATAGTGATGACCACTACTGTATAGATATATGGAAAAAAATTAAAGAAATATGCAACCAAAACAGAAAACTTTGTCTGGCATGGATACCAAGTCACTGTGGTATACCAGGAAATGAGAAAGCGGATGAATTGGCTAAGAGAGCAACATATGGAAACACACGGACACATCCCAATATTACACAAAACGATCTCCTACCAATCGCAAAAAACCGTCTGATGAATAAATGGCAGTTATATTGGGACACAAGCTCACTGAAAAAGGGTAGACTTTACAAAACGACCCAACAAACAATTGTCAATAAGCCATGGTTCCATGATAAAGCTTTTGACAAACATTCCATCAGCGTTATGTGTCGTATCCGCATGGGACACTGTTGTACCAGAGAGCATTTAAAAAAAATAGGGATCATTGATAGCAGTCTCTGCGAATGTATGATTGGTGATGAGACACTGGATCATTTGTTTCTTGAATGCCCCATAAACGATAGGTATCCGTCCTTTTTTACCGACCTCACAGAGATTGGGGTTCCAATGCCAACAAATGTGAGGACATTGTTGAGCTACAATTCCAGGCAGGTAAACATTTTGCTCAAAAAATTCATCAAAATTAATGACATTAAAATTTAACTCTGTTCATAAAATTTAAATTGATCGAAGTAAAATAAATATACAAAAATAATTTAGGTTTCTCTATTTTGACAGTTTAATATTTTAACTTAGATGGCTGAGAACACTCTTAACGGGTGAAGAGCCAACAAAAAAAAAAAAAAAAACCGACTCCCGCGCTCGCCACTACGTAGTGTAGGTACATATCGTGGCGTGAGTACCTACGTTCACCAAAGCATGCAGGTACATTTGGTACATACCAACCTGTTGCATTATTTCTATTTTGCTATTGACAATAACACGTTATTTTTTTTCTCTGATTTGTATTGATATTGTTTTATAATTATTTATTCACATGTTTTTTTTGAGATAATATATTATATACTTACTAATTATATTATTAATAGGTAATATTTTTGGTCATTCACTCCAAACTAATTAATCTTTTTATATAGTTATAAATCTTAGATCGGCAACCTTTTGTTGTAAAAGGGACAAGTATTTTATAAATATTTTTGAAGTATAGTATTTCGTCTATATGTGAATGCGAGAATCTTGGGAGCCGCTGGATGCCGATAAATATTTTAATATTATTAAAACATCTCACAAAATTATAATCATCGTGAAATGAAATTAATAAACGTTTCAATAAATAGATCAACACAAACACCTTACTAAATTACGTAGGTACCTGATTATAAAATTCATAACATCACAGAAAATTATAATTATCGTGAAATGAAATTGATAAACGTTTCAATAAATAGATCAACACAAACACCTTACAAAATTTACGTAGGTACCTAATTATAAAATTCATAACATCACATAAAATAATAATCATCGTGAAATGAAATTAATAAACATTTCAAGAAATTACAAAATTACGTAGGTACCTCAAAAATTCAACTCAATATAATAACATCATATAAAATTATAATCATCGTGAAATGCAATTAATAAACGCGTCGATAGATATTTATTGATAATTTTTTTTAACTAGAGGAAAAATAATAATAATAATAATGAACACTTCCTTGCACCCTGCGCAAGTGGCGAGTTTATTGCCGTATGGCAATTTCTTCCAACTAACCAGTGTTTCCAGCTCAGAGAAGCAATATTTGCGTGAAAACTTAATTTAAATAAATTTCTCCTCTGCTGGGAATCGAACCCAGGACGCCCGCACAGAATCCGAACGGCTTACCAACTGTGCCGCGGCGGTCGGCACATATTTGTGTTAGGTATCTGAACCAAAGATCCAGGGTTCGATTCCCGGTGGAATAACAGTTTTAATTTGTGTTAGGTATCTGAACCAACGGTCCCGAGTTCAATTTTCGGTGGAGACAGTTTTTAATTGTGTTTGATATCTGAACCAAAGGTCCCGGGTTCAGATACCTAACATAATTAAAAACTTTATCTCCACCGGAAATTGAACCCGGGACCTTTGGTTCAGACACCTAACACAGTTAAAAACTGTGTCTCCACCGGGAATTGAACCCGGGACCGATAGTTCAAATACGTAGCACAATTAAAAATTGTGTCTCCACCGGGAATCGAACCCGGGACCTTTGGTTTAGATACCAAACATAATTAAAAATTGTGTCTCCATCGGGAATTGAACCCGGCACCTTTGGTTCAGACACCTAATACAGTTAAAAATTGTGTTTGATATCAAACACAATTAAAAACTGTGCCTTCACCGAAAATTGAACTCGAGACCGTCGGTTCAGATACCTAACACAAATTAAAACTGTTATTCCACCGGGAATCCAACCCGGGATCTTTGCTTCAGATACCTAACACAAATATGTGCCGACTGCCATGCCACAGTTGGTAAGCCGTTCGGTTTCTGTGCGGGCGTCCTGGGTTCGATTCCCAGCAGAGAATAAATTTATTTAAATTCACTTCTCACGCAAATATTGCTTCTCTGGGCTGGAAATAGTAGTTAATTGGAAGGAATTGCCATACGGCAATAAAATCGCCACTTGCGCAGGGTGCAAGGAAGTGTTCATTAATATTATTATAAAATAAAAACTCTGTTTCCACCGGATATCGAACATGGGACTTTTGGTTCAGATACCTAACCATCTGAATATAATAGGTATATACTATAATATACATATAACTGTAATATTATACTATAAAACTATTTACCTATTATATTATACTATAATTCCAATACCTATAATATTCGATAATAATAATAACTACTTTCAATCATTGTTATACTAAATAGCTTGTTTTGAATATTGCAAAAAAAAACATGATGTCATTCATGTTATTCCTAATCGCGGTAAGCTTAGGTATTTTCTTATTATTATTTTTCGAGAGAGAGAGTAATAATAATAGATGCGTAAATGAGAAGCACACCCTACCCGTTCAAACGCTACACTCGTACTGAAGTAAAAGCGGTAGGGGATCGTCGCTCCATACATTTTGAACGACTCGACTAGCGCGGACAGGAACGACGTAAGGAACAATGTGAATTATACTTTTTTTTAAAAAAATAGGACACAATTTTGAAAATCTAAAACTGTCAAAGTGTTAATATCATATTAAAATATATTTTTGCTGAATTATAGTTTTACATCCAATAAATTAAACGGATAACGTAGGAATCCCGCCATTTTCAGGGGTAATTTTGGAATTATTTTTAATCGATAGAATTTTCAAATTATATAATTCTAGAACTGTCAACTTGTAGACAATACGATTATTTATACCTGCCTTTAGTTTTAAGACAATAATGTCAGTATTGGCTGAGAAACATAGGAATCGCTAATGCAACTATTTACATTCGGAGTACCAGTCTAGCCTTAATATCAAATTTTATTTTCGTGTGGTCTAATTTGTTAGACTGCGGATAACCTAGATATTTATAAACCTCCAACCCTTTCAAACTATCTATTTGAAAATTTCTTTGAATATCACCACCCATTTCTAGTATTTTACATAATATATGTATTATGTATATATTATGTCAGTTAACATGATTTATGATGACAATGTGCATTCACAAAGAGGTTAATTTAAAAAAAATATATCATTCAAAAACTTAAAGCATAAAAGGTCAGAGATCATTATTTAGTGATATCCCATCAACACAGTGCAAACAGTTCTCATATGCAGATGATATGGGTATAGTTACACAAAAACTGTCTTTTAAAGAATGCGAAGTTCAACTCGAATCAGACCTTCAAAAGTTACAGAGCTACTTTTATAAATGGACACTTAAACCAAACGCAAATAAAACAGAAGTTAATTGCTTTCACCTTAGTAACCGAGATGCAAATCACAAACTAAATGTACAATCCTGCGGAAGTAGACTCACCCACAATCACCAACCAGTATACTTAAGAATCACACTAGACAGAACTCTAACATTCAAAAAACACCTGGAAAAAACAGCTGCTAAACAACATAAATAGCATCATCCATAAACTGGCAGGAACAACTTGGGGGGCTAGTGCAACAGTCCTTAGAACATCGTCACTTGCCCTTGTATATTCGGTAGCAGAGTACTGTGCTCCTGTATGGCTCAATAGTGCACATACAAACCTAGTTGACACTCAACTGATTGTGGCCATGAGGACCATTAGTGGCACCATCCGGTCCACCCCAATAAAGTGGCTTCCTGTTCTCGCACATATGTATACCTCTCCCTGACGCAAGAAGAAAATTCTCCCTATTTAATCTGTAGAAGAGAATTTGTGACAATAGCGCTTTGCCAATCAACAGTGATGTTCCGTCTGAGGGACAGCAAAGACTTGCTTCAAGGAATCCAGCAGCGAAACTCGGATGTTACCTTGTAAGTGAGGACTTCAGCCTGAATAAGACTTGGCACAGTGACTGGTTAAGCTCCAACCTGGATGTTAATAGGTACAAGGAAACTCCAACGAAGATACCTCCAGGTTTCGAGCTGCCAAAAAGGCTGTGGACCTCCCTGAATAGGATCCGCACTGGACATGGACGCTGCAACTACCTTATGGCAAAGTGGGGCATTGTTCCATCCGCACAATGCGATTGCGGCCACCCCTTTCAAACAATGCAACACACATTGGAAGAATGCAGCGTCCATGCATATGAAGGCCCAAAGTCGGACATTTGCGAATTGACACCGGCTTTTGTGGATTGGCTCGGAGCCCTCGACGTGAATATGTGATTGCCATATCGTGCTGTTTTGTATTTGATTGCTGTCATTGCTGTGCTTTGTTCATTTTGATTTTATACATTTGATTCACTTATACCATACGATAAAAAAAAAATCCCCTGCCAAATTGTCGTCTTTCGATGAAAATATTACCTAAAAATAGACATGTTTGATAAATGACATTTGACATTTAAAACCCCCGATGCTGCGTTCATATTTAAACGTAGTTCGAAAGCGTCCAGTGAGATTGGTGTGACAAACGCCATAATCTGCAACTTCAGGTACCTCCGACGCCACAGCCCTGGAGTCAAAAGCAAAATGATATCAAATAAAATGTTATACAAAGTATCTTAGAATATAGCGAAAACTATGCATTACGTTTGTTATTTCTTTAATCACGAGGAAATATAAGCAATCAACTCCTGTAGGAACAATATCTGTAGCAACGTGAACAAAAGTAATTTTTGTGTTTAAATGTTCTCTAATTGGCGATTTAGGGAAACAGCAATGTACCTCGTAAAGTTTCTCAGTTATCTCAGTAGAGGGAGATAGTGTTTACCTATGAGAGTATTATAATGACCCTATACTACATAACAACAGCCTTGCGGTCTACCCAAGTTACGCTTTTGCCAAAACATTACCTTTAAACTAGAGCAGGTATTTGTTGTACCTTGGCAAGTTTACAGCTTTCAAAAATATAAATTATTTTTAGACAAAAAAATATAGCACTTTCGTGTTGTAATCTTCTAAGATTCTCATTAAATAAACGAAGTATCATTATTTATATAATAAAAATACAAGAAAAATGAGATTGCTGTGGCCACAAAATACTCTTATTATATAAGTAAGTTAAATATTTTTTTTCTTTGGTAAACAATCCCCGAAAATAGTTTCAAAGAAGCTCATTTATGTATGTATATTCTATGTACATACATATACATTTCAAAAGAAACTAAAATATTTTGTCTTTTTCCGAAACGTGGAGCATTTAGACTGTTTCGATACTTAAAATATTGATTGAATATTTTTATTATTGCATATGCGCAAACATTGGATTTTTTTCCCTGTCGGGAGTCAAAGGTATTTTTTAACAGATTTTTAATTATCTCAATAGAGACGAAGTTGGAATATTTACTGTAGGAGAACCGGGAAATCAAGGCACCTTCAAGGCCTACGACCTGTCATCGGCTGGTTTACGTGATCACTTTATGCGCTTGCGCAACGTTCACCAATTATGCCTTTTTAATGAGATCCCTATCACTTTTATCAATTCTCTCAATAGATGGCGTTACAACAAAAAAAAAAAAAATAATAAGAATGTTGTTCATAATTTCACACATAGATGGCTGTAGTAAAAATTCCTTATTTTCAAGCGAAAAGAATTACAGTATTACAATATATAGAACTTTCAAAATTGAATTGATAGGGATCTCATTAAAAAGGCATAATTGGTGAAAGTTGCGCAAGCGCATTAAGTGATCACGTAAACCAGCCGATGACAGGTCGTAAGCCCTGTAGGAGCCTTGATATCCCGGTTCTCCTACAGTAAATATTCCAACTTCGTCTCTATTGAGATAATTAAAAATCTGTTTTATAATATTGATATTTATAAATCAAGTCGGTGTCTATAGAAAACAAATCAGCCCTAAGGGACAATGCTCTTAAGGCTCTTGTATACGTTGGGCATACGAATGTATACCAACGTATTTTAAATTACCTTATATTGTATGAAACACGAAAAAATATTTGAGGTAGGTATATATCACAAAATCTGTGATATAGGTACAATATTTTTAGTGAAGAAAAGTTAAAGTTTTGAGGTTTTTTCAATAGCAAGAATATTACATAATGAATATATAAAAGTAGTAAAAATCTCAACCGGTAAAATTTCATATTAAGTAAAGTGAACAAACTCGTATGTGTACATGGGTTGTATGTACAAATTGCAAATGCTAATTGATTTCATAGTAAGGAGAGAATCCGTCAAACGCGATAATCATAAAAAAAATTCGAAATTTACTACAGATAAAATCATAGAAATTAAATCAACTGATGTATTGTGACAAGGTTATTAGCTAGCTGTGCGGCACAGGCTTTGAATAGTGCTTCCACTATATTTTATTATCATCGTTTACGAGTGTCCCGTAAAAGCCGGGTAGTCGAAAATACAACAGGCAAAATTACATCTCACATAGTTCGGCAATGAGGTTCACAATTCATTCTGAATGTTTGTGTGTGTGTCTTTTTAAGTGAAACGAGACTGGTGTTTTTGGATACACGCTCGTGTCGTGCTTCCTTTTATGATGCAATACACACCCGCACACCTGTCGCTGATTGCTCCACACTGTGATATATGTCGTGATGGTACGAATAATCAGCTCAAAATCTATTAAAATTAAGGTTATTATAATTATTTATTAAACATATTATCTTCCGATACACATAAAAATATAATTCACAAGTATAGTGATTTTTGCAATTGTCTCTTTTTTTGCAAAGCCTCATCAAAAAGATTGCAATCTTGTGCTTGATGAGGGAATCACTTATAAAAAATAAAACATTTCAAATACAAAGCAATTAAACAAAGTCATACATAAAGTAATTAAATCAAATCATACATGAACAAATAATCAAAAAAACATTAAAAAATGAAAAAAAAGGAATACAAACAATTGAAACATATAAAACACATATTTAGATGAAAAAAGGAAATTCAGCAATTGAAACATATCAACAAAAAATTGAAAACAACCAATTTAGCATTTTTGATGCAATTTTAATTTTTGTTTTGACTTTTTATATTCCTTTGCTTTAATTCATTTGGTAGGCAATTGAAACATTTTATTCCCAAATAAATGTATTTTTTGTAGTTGTTCCCAAATAAATGTTGTTGGTATTTAAGTAAGATTCTCGTGAATAGTATCCAGAACATCAAATCATTGTTTTTCTTTATTAATTTCATTATTTTGTGTTATTCATTGCAATCTAGGACAAAGATAATAATATCCGCAAAAGCATTTCTTGCATACCTATTATGTTTATCAAGCAAACACCCGTCTACCGCAGCTAGCTGTTGGTCCGACACTAGAAAATTCAATTATGGCGACATTACAGCCGAGTAAGGGAAATGTAACCACATATTCATTATGTATTCACAAATAAACTTTCTGCTTCTTTTCAGTTTTATT
Source organism: Molanna angustata (assembly GCA_963576475.1). Taxonomy (NCBI): domain Eukaryota; kingdom Metazoa; phylum Arthropoda; class Insecta; order Trichoptera; family Molannidae; genus Molanna; species Molanna angustata. The sequence goes on from OY754967.1 coordinate 8,890,345, forward strand.
TGAACCATTAGCTCCTAGTTCTAGCAGACAAGTAGGTTATATAACTACATGCCTCCAACCAATTACCAACAGTTACTAGGAGCACTCAGGTTAAACTTAAATGTTGTTTAGACTTGACGACTAAAGAATGCAAGGTTTTCACTCCTCACTAATCCAAAGGGATATAGTGGGGAGTTATTTGATTTCGCAATTTTTGAGGGTATTTTTTAATGCAGATTATCAACTATGTAGTACCATGCTTAGATTGTATTCTGAAAGTTTCATCACAATGTATATATGTGTGTGTGTGCTATGTGTTGTGTACTATGTGCTGTGTGCTATGTACAGCGTGTTTAATTTAATTTATCTTTTCAAATTTTGTAAATATGTACATATATCTATGTAATACTCGCTTAGACCCCATTAGATTCTGAAGAATATCTGAATAGTGCTCATAATGTAATCAATTAATACATTTCTTTTTTTATATCATTTATTTCAACATAATTCATAAAGATCCCACTAACCATATATTATAACATGTACCTCTTACGTACATACTATACCTAATAATAATTCACACTTTTTTGATGTATTATTTTGATATTAGGTATAGTACGTAAGAGGTACATGTTATTTCTGTATTTTTATTTATTTAATTTTAATAATTGTATGCATGTACTGTGTGCTGTCCTTTGTAAAATAAAAAAAAAAAAAATAAAATAAATTAATAAGACAGTAAAAAAGTGTGAATTAGTGTGGGTGCGCGCATGAGCGAAGAGTAACAATAGATATGTGTGTGCAAAAGAGTTAACTAGAAAGAGTGTGAATTTGTGTGTGTATGTGTGTGTGTGAGAGAGAGAGTGGGTGTGCATGTGAAGACGAACTTAGATTGACGGATTCATAAGTCGAGAATAAAAATAAAATATTCTATTTTTAATAATTTATATTTATTTATTGATTTATTGATTTATTTATAAATACTATTATTTTTTTTAATGTATTTTTGTTTTGTATTAAAGGTAAAAATGATAGATTTAATAATGATATGCATACATTGAATATTATACGATATCCTCTTTTCTCAAAAAAAGACGATAAAGTAAAATCTGTCAAATTTAATTTATGACAATACTATAAACTAAGAGAAATTTTTATTTTTGTACATTGAATTTCTTTTAGTGTAATGAAATATTTCAATGTTACAACGGATGCGAAGTTATTCGGATTTCATCACAAAGGTTGCGGAAGACGGAAGTACCAGAAAGAAGACGGATATCGTCACAATGACGGAGAAGAAGAGAAAGAATTTGAAGAAACTGGACAGCTTATTGCTTCAACAGTTCAGAGCACCGAAGCAGGATATTTCCTCAAAACTCTAATATTAACCGCCTGAACAATTCTTTTCCTGGATATATTTTTATGATATAGGTACATTTTGCATTACACGGTGGAGCGAATTTTGAAATAATTTCATTTGATATATGTAGTTTGTATGTGAAAACTTGAAGAATTTGGTAAAAAATTTGGTACCTACTTGTGTCGAAAAAAAGGTTAGTGAAAAAAGTAAATGCCTTGAAGTGGTTTGGACTAAATACTAATTTCTTGAACAAAATTTATTCTGTTATTCCCCTCAATTCATCTGGAATGCCATTGAAATGTTTTATGTCTATGTATGTAAAATGGTTTTAGGCTGTAGATGTTTTGAATTTCGATCTTTTTCTGTTTTTTTTTTTCAATTTGTCAGCGAATATCATGTAGAGTTCGCACTATTTATATTTATACTGATTTTTTGTACACCAAAGAGCTCAAAAACAGTTCTATTACTATAAGGCTATCTTTTCCAATCTTCCCAAGTATAGAATGTTGCAGCAGCGGCTTGTTAGCGAGCTGCAATATCCTCGATGATTCTCGAATATTCACGACGATTAACGAAGATCAACGCACCACAGCTCACTGCTGTTGAAACAAGCCAATCTACAGATCTCCATTCATGCGTTGATCGTTTAACAGAGTAGAGTCGCATTAAATCTTAATTTATTAGTTCCGACCCACGACATCACAAATTAATTAACTTATTATTTTTATTGTATCTATTTAATTGATCATGTAAGTAGTTTTATTTGAAACCTTTCATCACTATTAATAATATACAAATTATCAAGTATTTAATGAACTGACATAAGCAATATCACATTGGGAGATAGATGTTTTAAATTCAATAAAATCTTTTTGAACACGCAAATTTGTTATATTAATATAACCCTTTCTGATATAATTAATAGACTAAACATTTACTCCCAAAATTTGTTCTATTAGTAGGTGAGTGAAAATGTGTAAGAAATACAAAATGAAACACAGTGCCTTGTATGTACTACAACAAATCATATAGCACTCTTCATTGAATCGCAAACAACAAACAATTTTCGTTTATTTAGTGAATAAATTAGGTAGGAAATAATATCATTTTTCTCGAATCTTTGCTTCAAAGGATTGAATCAAGGCTCATTGCCACAAGTCCCCAGTTCAATTATTCATTTTGGCTCGCGTTTGTCGCGATAATCTCGTGGGCGAGTGTCAGAACAAAAGTGAATGTTTTATCATGATGTCCTCATTTCCATCTCCTCCATGCCTCATCCTTCCTCATCCATCCTCATCCGTATTATTTTCTTGTGTGTATGTATTTTCCTAACAAGTTTCTGGTCTCATTTTTCATTGTGTCATACTGTGTTTTGCTTACAATCTATTATTTCCTTTCCAAAAACACGTCCCAAGCAATCTCACTCCGGCTTCAATATCATACATTAAACCAGCATTATGGGCACCAGGGGTTGTGGCCAAAACTTAACTCTCCACACCGTATTTAGCGTTCATTTTTTCTTCTTAAAAGGTTGACAATCTCTAAATGCATTTTTATGAAGTTCATTTCTATTACAAAGATTCTTAAATGAATATAAGATTCCCAGAGGACAAAAGTTTTCACAATACACGATACACAGAAAAAACATTGCACGAAACTCATAGTATGTATTTTCTACATGATACCTGTTGAGAAATTTTAAGTAAAATTGCATTACTAGCAAGATGAGCATGTATGAGACAGTGTATAAATGTTGATGAGGCGGTGTATAAGTCAAGATAGAAGACTGCGGTGTTCGGTTCTCACTGCCTACCCCTTGAGGAAGATCGAAGTAGAGAGTAAAACATACACTTACTATAGAGACCATACAATATCAATATGATTTTTTTCTTTAAATTTTGACAATCCTTGATTGCATGAGTGTATTTTTGTTGTATCGAAATTTCAAACAGTATACAAAATACTCGTTATTTCTGAAAGTGAGAGCATTTTGAAAATTTGGACAGATGAAATCATAATGAAGAAATTACTGGATATCTATCTAAAACTAATCAGCTCTAGGTCTATGAACTTTACGCATATGATGTTAATATGAAATCGGACTTATAGTTTGGGCTGTAGAGAGGACACAAAAAAAAACAAAATAACGTAAATGATGAAATCATAGAGAATAAATTGAAAGTTGTCTATGGAAAACTAATCAGCTCTAGGTCTATGCACTTTACACATATGATGTAAATATGAAGTCGATCGGACTTGTAGTTTGGGCTGTAGAGAAGACATATAAAATAATTCCGTATGCCGAATACCGTACGCCATACGCCGTACGCCCTACATACAAACACATCACGACGAAACTCACTTGAGAAATTGATGTAAAAAAATACGCTTTAAAATTGTGAAATCATGACTCTCCACTATTCCATAGTGTGGAGAGTAAAAATAAGGCTACATAGATAATTTATAAATGATATAACTGAATGCTATTTAACACCAAAAACTGAAATATACAAATAAAAACACTTCTAAATGTTATCTTTGTAGCTGATTTTAATAAATATCAATCAATTAAGCCAATAATCTCGCTTACGATTCATCATCTACATTTTTAAAAATCTATGTTTATATGATATCAAGTATTTAAAAAAGTATGACGTACGTTTGGTATGCGCTCCTAAAGCGTTAATCCGATTGCAATTAAACATTAGTGAATTTTCAAGCGTTTACCCGGAACTATTGTTGTACTAAAACTTTTTTCTTCTTCTTCATCGAGTTATTAGGTCATTTATTTATTTATTTATTTATTTATTTATTTATTTATTTATTTATTTATTTATTTATTTATTTATTTATTTATTTATTTATTTATTTATTTATTTATTTATTTATTTATTTATTTATCTATTTATTTATTTATTTATTTATTTATTTATTTATTTATTTATTTATTTATTTATTTATTTATTTATTTATTTATTTATTTATGTATTTATTTATTTATTTATTTATTTATTTATTTATTTATTATATATACGCTCTTAATAGGGCATTTACAAAAAAAATACAGGATAAATAGAACAATGTAGGCACAAGAAAACAACAATAAGTGTAAATACATCGATTATATAGGTAGGTACATAATAAAAAAAAACGTAAGTACGTAATACATCGATTATATACAGACGGTGGCCAAATTAATACAATCAAAGGAAAAAAATGCAAAAATAATTGTATTTTTAGCTGTTATACAGCAAAATCGAATCACATCAGTATATTTTTAATTGTGGCAACTCCCTTCATTATTGTTATCGTACTTGCAACACTTTTTAAGCATCAACATGAAGTTTGTCACATACAAGATACGATAATGTCAGTTTAGTATTGGTCTTCACAGAGTGTGCGGGTGTTAATGGAATATTTTGCCCATTGATTTTGTGTTTATTTGAGACAGTGTTTGAGTGTTTCTTACATTTTTTTTTAAATAACAGGTAAACCTAATATTTATTACTAAATATTTATCACAATTATACTACTTATCAAATTATTACGATTTTGATAAATTATTTTCTAAATGTTTGCTGAATTTCAGAATTTTTTTGGTTTATTTTAGAAATGGGAAGATCTTGTGACCTCACTCCAAGAAAAAAATCTAAAATTGCAACCCTTCTTGGTCACTGTGAATACAGTCAACGAGAAATTGCCACACTTACCAATGTTTCTCAATATTCTGTGCACAAAATAAGTAGGCAAATGAAAGGAAATGTACCCCTTGAACCATCTCGAATAGGAAAATGTGGACGAAAGCGCATTACTACTCCGCGAACAGAAAGAAAAATCAGAAATGTTGCTCTAGAAAATAGACAGAAGCCTCGAAAAGTAATAAAATCTATTTTGCAGACCACAGGAGTCAATATATCTGATCGTACATTGAGACGAAGATTGGTGGAAATGGACCTCAAATGTTATCGCCCAGTGAAAAAGCCAAAACTAACACCTGAAATGCGTAAAAAGCGACTAGAATGGGCACTAAAACACCAAAATTGGAACGAAGACGATTGGAGCAAGGTATTAGAATGTGAAATAAGTTTTTATGAAACTTTCTGTATTAAATAAAGTGACTAGTGAAAACTTCTCGTGTTCTTTCAGGTTTGTTTTTCTGATGAATCCTCAATCCAAATACTGCAGGACAAAACTCAATATGTGAGAAGAAGGCCAGGTGAAAAATATAATGAGGAATGTGTGGTCCAAAGAGTGAAGCACCCTCAGTCAATAATGATCTGGTCAGTGATTAGTGGGATGGGTATGGGAAGGCTGTATATTGTGAATGGCACAATGCGCCAGGACCAGTATATAGAAGTTTTAAAAGGGAGACTAAAGCCTCAAGTGGCCGAATGGTTTCCAAATGGAAAATATGTATTTATGCATGATTCTGCACCCTGCCACAAAGCGAAAACCGTTACTAAATTTCTAGAAGGAGAAAAAATAAAGGTATTAGATTGGCCAGGAAATTCACCGGATCTAAATCCAATTGAAAACGTTTGGGAGGCTCTGAAAAGGGCAATTGTAAAAAAAGGTGTCATCACCAACAAAAGACAACTAATAGAAAACATAATTGAGGCATGGCACAACACACCAGAATTAAAAAATATCTCAATTAAATGTATCTCCAGCATGCCCAGAAGAATATCAGCAGTAATTAAAGCTAAGGGAGGATTTACTAAATATTGATCATTTTACCATAAAACGTATTTTATTATCAATAAACTATTATATATTCATAGTAAATGCATTTTATTTTATAAAAATATATTAAATCTCCCATAATATTCTAGAAAGATCGAAATAAAATAAAAAAATAATAATTTTCAATGATTCGAAGTCGAAAAACTGCTATAAATTCATTTGATTGTATTAATTTGGCCACCGTCTGTAGGTAGGTACATAATAAAAAAAACGTAAGTAGTTAAAGGAAGAACAATATAAAACAACACAATAAAAGAAAATAGAGGTAAATGATAAAAAAAAACTAGACATAAAAGAAGAAGAAAAAAAATACAATATTACATATTCGATTCAAACAACAAAAATAAACAAAGCAAAGTAAAAATCAAAAATTATAATATGCGTTAAGCATCCTTTTGAAACCATCTATAGTGTGTACATTAAATATATCAACAGCACTATATTGGTTTCCAAGGCGGTGCAATCTATGTATTGGTGAGTTAATAATAAAGTTATTTCGAAGATTTTGACATAATATGAGCGTGGATCACCCTTGGAGGAGGTCCGACTGTCCTATCTCTTCTCAAGTCTTTAGGGTAGTCTTCTATTGTTGGATATTTCTGTCGTTACAATTTTGACAATTCTATTGTGCATTCAACGTGGTCTCTCTAGAAATGAACAATGAACTACACTTTTTTTATAATTTTTATGGACATTCAAAAATAATTAAAACACTACAGTTTTATTTTCACTAACTTTTAAAAAATTAATTTATTAAAAGTTAATTGTTTAATGTAAGTGTAAGTAAAACTGTAGTGTTTCAAATATTCTTTATAATTAATTTTTTTAATAAATAGAAATAAAAAACTTGTTTAAAATCAATCCCACTATTTATTATGAAAATGTACGTATTCTACCATATATTGTGAATAAACAATTATCCAAGAACATGAAATCATTTATTTACAATCAAACTGTTTAATTCAGTATTTAGAAAATTCACTTACTTCTCAACTTAATATGGCTTCTCAAAAAGTATCTAGGTATTACACACACTTCCATAAAATGTTGCCCGTTTTTAAATCCGATACGAATTACTTAAAAGGTGGGATTTCACTTTTCTCTGTTCCAGACAAAATGCACCTTACTCTTTCAGCCGAGATTTAAAGATGTCAGCGATGAAGCATTACTAATCTCTTATGCTTGGAGGAGTATGGATGTTGAATCACGGAGCACTTGGATTACTGGAAATATATATTATCAATTTAGTTTCTAAAAATGCAGACAATGCAGGAGAGCGGAGAAAACATACAAGTTTTACACGGATACGAGATATTTAAGAATACACAGAATGAATACGATCATATATTTATAAGAATTTATTAGAATTTACAAGAATTAAATAAACAGCTTAACCTACGGCAAAGAAACAGAATATATAAGACTTTTGAGTCAAATAATATTATTTCCTTAAGACTGAAAATCTCGTTCTTTTTACACCCTTCTCTTTAACTTCATTTGTCTGTCTATTCAAAGTTGGTTTATTCCCGATGACAATACACGTAAAAAAATGTTTTAAGCTTGATTCATTTGATTTTTTGTAAAAATTTAACAATGCTGTATTTCATGCAAAGAAAACAAAACACTGCGTTACTAAAATTTGAATTAAAGTCGGTTAGATGCAATAATAACATTTTATTGTTTTTACATGTTTTCAAAGTACATTGAAAATCATAATAATATACGTTTCTGAACACGATTGAACTCTTTAAACTTAATTTAAATTAAGAAAAATTTATCAATAGAATTATCAAATGTATGCCTATGAAAAATCGATTACAAATTAAATATATTATGGAAAAAACTTTGAGAAGGGTTACTCATTTATTTTTGCTTACTTGTTTTCCGCTCATATAGATTGGTGGAGAGTTATAATACAACGATTTTGAAACATATTTCTACATAAATTTTTCAACATATATGTATGTACCTACATAAAATGCATAGTATGAGGCGTATGGCAGTCTATGAAATATTGTGTCCTATTTTCAGTTCAAACTATTAGTTCGATCAATTTCATATTAACAGCAAAATATATGTAAGATGCAGTGAGCGATTTTTTTTCCATAGACATCCATCAATTTATTTCCTACGAATTCATACGCTAAATTTTTCGAAACGTTCTTAGGAATTATATTTTTGTTAACATTATGTATAAAAGTATAGGTACATGTAGGTAGGTATGTCATAAAATTACATTCAGAGATTCTAAACCATTCAACAAGGAAAAAAAGTGTACATCAACAATGTAGTTTGTAGGCCAAACCCCACTTTTTTTGTAAACCTCTCTACCACTTTCAGAACTCGGTGGTACCTCATTTGGCCTATTTACATATGTTAATTTTGAAGTGTCAAACAATATTATTAAAAAAATATAGAAATGGACTTCGGAGTTAGTTCTAAATTCGATCATATATTTTTAAACGTGCCGTACCATGTGACAGTAGATAAAAAAATGCAGTCATGATTACAAAAAATGGTTCAAGAAAAAGAAGACAAAATAATTCCTTTCATGCACAATGCACACTTATTTCCTGACAAAAGGTGAAAAGCTAAACATTCATGAATAATTGTGGATTTGTTCTTCTGAAGGGAAAATAACTTTTGCTGTTTTCCCTTAGTATAGACGGATAGAAGAAATATACATACTTTTGGCATTCATTATATCCTAAGAAGATATCTAGTGTGTAGGAACGATTTCTTGAGAAAAAGAATCATAGTGTATTTCAATAGTTGAGGTACGTGTGAAATAAATTCCTTTTTTTCTCCTTTCTTTATAAAATATGGGGAAGAGCTTTTCGAAAGTTTGACTTCGAAAAGAAATCTGTTTTCATAAATATGTTACTTTCGGGGAGGATGTGAAAACATCTTTTCAGGTTTAATATTCAGGAATTCTCGCGATGCCGATTTTTCCTAAAATCTAAACTTTCTCCGTGGAGATTGGTACCTACCTTTATTCAATCTGGGAGAAGTCTTTTGTCTATTTTACCGATTCAATATTTGCTTTTGACAAAAGTAATGGAATGTGTTTTAAAAATATTATGATATCGGTATAACATTCGCACATTTTTTCTTTGTTTATACCGGATACCGACTTATTTTTGATATGGTATTATGTACCTATATTATAACTTCAAAACATAAACATGATTATATTATCTTGTATAGGTAATATGGGCATGTTCTTTACTCACTTATTCACTGTTTCTATCGCGTCGTTGTTTGTAAATGAAATAATAAGTAAAATAATTAGGTGTTTGATAATAGAATATTAAGAACTCTGAACGGAGTTATTAATTCGCGTCTTTGGTGCTTCTAATTCGCTGTAAAAATAATATGTATGTAGATTTGTAGAAATAATATTTATATAAATTAATAATTTTAACAATTAATATGAAAATAGACAGCTAGTATCCTTAGAGGCATCGACTATATTTTACTTTTTTATCAAAACATTGACTTTTGTGAAAGGAATGTAGAATTATATTTATTTATTTTTGTCAGCACATAATTTCACATAGTTATAATAAAATAAATACATTAATTCAAAGTAAAAAAAAATACAAATACATTTCAAAACAATAATAGATAATATTATGGTATAAATGCATGAACTCGCTCAAAACAACCAATTATAATATTATATGTAGTAAAATAAGTTGGGGTCGTAAGCTATGGGTGAAAATTCTCCTCTGCAAAATGTGTGCCCGTTGCTAATAACTATCCATTTTTGTAGTTTTAATTGCTAATTTTTGGTTTCTTTAATTCTTTGATCGAGTTTATTGAAAGTTTTATGAGCAATGACTTCAAAACGTCTCTGAAGTTTTCATTATAGACACGAAGAAGTTGGGATCATTTGATTGCCTATAGGTACAATCAGATTATTAAAATGGTCATGGAAACACTATTCAATATTTCCATGTAAACCAGAGATAATAATTTATTAATTTTTATATTCACGGATTCATTTAATTTATTTTAAATAAAAAATAACACACACGGTTTTTTAACATATTTGAGAAATTTAACGTGATTTCAAATGCGGTGTTTGAGTTATAATGTCCTTAATTCTCTACTAGAACGTACTATCATGGCACTATCACCGATGACTGTCGTAATGTACCCGAGTATTTATTGTAAAATTGCGGTTATATGGCTTTCTTGAGATAAAGCAAAAACTATTCCAATCAATATAAAAAATATAATGCGTTCAACGTACTCAAATAATATTATTTTTGTGTGAAAAACAACATCTTCCAATACAATTGATGTTTTTTCTGCTTGTAAACTTCCTCCCTCTGCCATATTATATGTAAACACAATATAACTCGGGTAGGTACATTGCAATAATTTGTCGATTCGAAAACCATACAAAAATATCAAAACGAAACATTTTTTTTTTGAAAAATAAATTTCCGAGCAAAGAAATGATGTTCCGCTAGGCATTAAGTACATACAAATAATGGTATTGCTTTTCCAAGATGTGGTATTGTTCAAAATGTGGGTACATCCAACACATATTACATATATCTCGTCCTACATAATAAACAATATTTTTTTATTTGTACAAATATATTATAGCCCTTGGCATGTAACCTTTGGATTCAATAAAATAAGTGATTTGAAAGACACGTAATTTGACAAAATTCTGTGTATTTAATTTTATTTTTATCTCCGAATTCACGTTGATATTGCCTTTTTAATGTGATATTAAAAAAAACATCTTCAAGTGTATCAAGTTAATATTGATCAAGAGTGATTGAACACGCTGTCTTGATCACGTATCACATTCATCAGATAAAAATGAATAGATCTATTTATAAAAAATATTTTATATTTGAATTTTTTAACACAACTTGTAGAAATTTTGAATTATAATTTGATTTTTTTTTTCGACTCGGACCGACGCTTATAGCAAAATTGATCAAAAAATGAGTAAGATACTTTTATAACTTTCTACGACCCCAAAATTTCATTCAATCAATACAACTTATTACATTACAACAACATTCATTTTTATCACGTATGGCGATTTTTTCTACTTTATGTCAATTTGTTCTACTTACATACATATATTCTTCTTGTTCAGTAGTTATGTCATAGTGAATATTAAGGGATTTCCGTTATCAAACTAGATTAATCAATTATGTAAACAAGGTTCAAAATATACCATTTTTATATTATTATTTATTTGTAACTTCTACGTATAATTTGTACACTGGCGGGTTTATTGCCTAACGGCAATTTCTTCTAACCAACCACAGTTAATGTTTATATCCAATTCAATGTGCACTATGGTAATAAGGTAATGACATGACAAAAAAAAATATAAATATAGATCATAAAGATAACAGAAGAAAAGAAAAAGGAAGATAACAAAAAGATTGAATATAATAATAATTCATAGTAATGATAGAAATAAAAGGAAATTATAGATTTATTGAAAAACTTAACAATAAAAATGCAAAAAACGGTAATAATGAATACATGTAGAATCGTTAAAGATTTTTTAAACGTTAATATTCGGGAATCAGTAGGGTTGTTAGGTAGTATAGAGACCTCCTCAGAGCCTAATCCTTTGATATGTAAAGTATCTGGATGGGTGAACTATTCCCAATTGAAAGCTTGATGCGTTTGTTGCATTTTATTTTGCTCTATTAAATAATTTACAATCTACGCATTGATCTGCTAATTCTTTTGAGGAAGTGTACATATAATGGTAATCTTATATATTAATACGTGAAGCCTGTGCCAAAGATCCCTTTTTAATCAAACTGCGCGCACGGAGGAGTCTGAGGTTTCGCATAGTTAAAGTTTGTATGGAGAAGAATAGGAGAATAATAATATTTATACATAATATGCGTTATTAATACAATAAATAACATAAAAAGATATTTCACATCAAACCATTCATTGAGTTCCATAGATTGCAAAAGTAAAGAGATACACTACTTTTATACACTCAATTAGTATGGGATATTTGCTTATAATGAAGCCAAAATTCGAAATTGTATGTATCTCATTTATTTCGATATCTTTGGTTACGTTTCAACTGTCATTGTGACTTTTACGACGCATTTGTTTTAATTCGAATTTCGAACATGTAAGTAAAATACATATTTGAATACCTGGTAGGTACCTACTTAAACAATAATATAATTTATGAAATCGATTTGAAATTCAAATTTCGAACATGTTAGAAAAATATATATTTGAATACCTGGTAGGTACCTACCTACCTTAAACAATAATATAATTTATAAAATTTATTGTCGAATTGAGTAACCTCCTTTTTGTGAAGTCGGTTGAAAATCGGTTTGAAATTCGAATTTTCTTTTATTTATGTGTTGTATAAAACAGCTGCGTATTAGTTGTTGTAAAACCAATTAACATTCAATATTATTTAGATATTATAAAAAAATCTACCCTTTTTACATAGAATTATAATAATTCTATGCCTTTTTACTGATTTCAAATTTTTGGGTATTCAACAAAGTGTATAGGTAAGTTTTTACATTTTATTATTTAAATCTTATCTAATTTTTATCAGTAATTTTGGTTCGCCGATCTGAACTTCATGTTGAATGTCAGGAAGAATGCAACAATCTCACGCATACAACACATTATTCTTAACCGATTTAGACATGTACCTAAAGGTAATACATTATACATATGCAATTAATATCCCTCTATCTAATCCTTTTACTCTCTTATCTTCCTGACTGTTTTCTACTTATTGATAATAATATATTGATGGAATGTTTATTTTGGCTCTCTAATTATATCATGTATAATTTGAACTATAATGTGTAAATGAGATATAAGCTTCCTTAAAATAAAATTACACATTTTTTTTTACATTCAGATATTCACACCTACTTACTGTCATAGAATTATAATATACTACTGTACACTGTTTACCACACCATCATGCCTCGACATGGAACATTGACGGGACAGAGTGAGCGTCGAAGAAGAAGGAATTTATTATATTCGCGTGAAAATCGAAATGATAATAGACGAAATGCAAATTTAAATAGTGTAAATAGTATATAAAATTATGAAATTATTTTGACAGACACATTTAAATGCGCACTGAATGTCATCTTCTATATATTAATACGTGAAGCGAAAACGTTAAGTACAATTTCCGGATAAATGGGCGCACGGACGAGTTTGAGATTTGGCATACCAGTTTGGAAGAAAAATACATATTTGTATACCTACCTACTGTGGAACAATATAAATGGTAGGTACTTACACAATAATTTCATTATAAAATTGACTTGCAATACATGAAGATAAAACTGTGTTCCTTGATGAAAACATGATATTTATATTATAAATTTGAATGTTTGTATGTACATATGTACCCATATTTGCATGTGTTGAATGCACTCCTAAACTGTTCATCCGATTGCTATGAAACTTTAGAGAATTGTTGAGAGTATACCAGGGGATGGTTTCTGGATCAAAAAAATGTTTCTTCTTCTTCTTCTTCATCGGGTATTAGGTCATTTTACCTATGAAGGTGGACTATCCTGGGAACCGTTCATCCGATTGCAATGAAACTTTGATGAATTATTAAGCGTATGCCCGGGATGGTTTCTAGATTAAAAAGAATTTCTTCTTCTTCTTCATCGAATATTAAGTCATTTTACCTATGAAGGTGGACTATACTGGAAACCGTTCATCCGATTGCAGTGAAACTTTGGTGATTTGTCGTGCGTATGCCCGGGATGGTTTCTGGATAAAAACATTTTTCTTCTTCTTCTTCTTCATCGGGTAGGTACCTAATAGGTCATTTTACCTATTGTATTGTATTGTATTGTATATATTTTATTTCGATGTAAAAAAAATACAATTTCTTACATCTAGTACAACCGAAAATAAAAACAAACAGTAAAAATAAACAAATCAACATCGGATGACTAAATGAACACACAAAAAAGACACGTATCTATCAATAACAATAAAACACAAAGTAAAAAAAAATGAAAACACACTACCACAATAGAAGACATCAAAGAACATTAAAAAAATAATAATAACAATGAAGGTGGAATATCCTGGGAGAAGGTTCAATTTCCCTTCCATCTCTTCGCAGGTTTCTGGATTTAATCTTTTATCATCTTCTTCTTCTTCTTCGTTATATTTTCTTAACCTACTGAAGGGACAGGAGATACTGAAGGGACGGTAGGTACTGAAGGGACGGGAGGTACTGAAGGGACGGGAGGTACTGAAGGGACGAGAGGTACTGAAGGGACGGGAGGTACTGAAGGGACGGGAGGTACTGAAGGGACGGGAGGTACTGAAGGGACGGGAGGTACTGAAGGGACGGGTGGTACAGAAGGGTATGAAGGGATGGAAGGTACTCAAGGCCGTAGCCAGAAAATAATTTCGGGAGGGGTTTAGCTTAGTGGAACAGTAGAAAGAAGTCGCCCCGCGAGCGTATCCCCCTGCGAGTACCAAGCGAGTATAAAGCACAGTCATCTTTAGTAATAAAGCAATGATTGTGTTAGTGTGTGTGTGTTTGTATCACGCATCCTGGAAAAATAACAACATCTAAAAATCTAATGTATGTGCGAGCATGTACCAGTATACCTGACGCAGTGTCAAGCTTAAAAAAGGTGATAAAATTGCTGAATTATTAAATATATTTTAATAATTATTTTTTTCATACAAAATTTTGAAACGGGTGCACCGTAACAACAGAGTGAAATGGGTACACCGTATGTAACTGCAGTCTCATTGTTACTCACTAAAGAAATATCTTCTTTTTTTCATTTCGGGGGGGGATCAATCCCCCTTGATCCCCCCCCCTGACTACGGCCTTGAAGGTACTGAAGAGACGGGTGGTACTGAAGGAACGGGAGGTACTGAAGGGACGGGTGGTACTGAAGGGTCTGAAGGGACGGGAGGCACTGAAGGGGCGGGTGGTACTGAAGGGACGGGAGGTACTGAAGGGACGGGTGGGTCTGAAGGGACGGGAGGTAAGTACTGAAGGGTCTGAAGTGACGGGTTGTAATGAAGGACCATATTTAATTATACAAGCAATATGAAGTTTGCCGGGGGTTCACTATCTATATTAAATTATAAATTTCATAGGTATTGCAGAGAATTAAAAGCAAATAACACGCAATAATGAAATATTTGTAAGCATACGCTTGCAGGTGCCGTAATATAACAAAATTTAAAAAAAATATAGGTGTACGCAATGGCTTTGACAAAAAAACATCATTAAGATTCAAAATTTAATAGTATTAATTCCAAATATTCTTTTTAATGAATTACGGTAGAATTTTGACCACTGGGCGATCACTAGTAATAATGATTGAGTGTTATTATTTGTAGTGCTTAATTGTTATTAATATCATTAGTAAATCGGCCAGCACCGTTATAAAGGAGAGGATGAAGGGTTGAAGAAGAATTCAGGTATTTTTAATAATCAGGCTTTTTGAATAATGTTTAATGAGATAGCAGGATTTAGACAATTCCATAGCCTTGCTGATTGTACTTCAAATGAAAATCTAAAATATATTTTGGTACTATGAATAATATTGGAATAGATTATCACTGAACCCATTATATTTAACACAGATCTTTGATTTAAACACTAAAGCTTAGCTTTAAAGCTAAAGCCTTTGGTTGGGTTGTTTCAAGAAAAATATCAGTAATAATGTAGTTAAAATACTTTGATTTCATAAAATTATTCAAAATGCGTCGTTCTATAGCATTAGATTTCAATGAAACAACCAAAAGTTTTGAACACTTTTATGAAATCAAAGTATTTTAACTATATGTACTTTTACTTTAATCTTTGTTCGAGAAACACAGCCTAATCGTATTATGTATATTGTTCGTATATATTTTTTCATTTTATGTGTCTTAAGAAATCACTTATTTTAAGATTTTTCTGAAAATTCTTATCCATCCACCAGAAGACCGTGGCAAATAGTACAAATTCTCTCGCACGCAACCCTTACGTGATACGTCGCGATGCAACCCCAACGAACATCAAGCGGTTCATTTAATTGTAAAGCAAACCCACCCCCGCGCAAGATTCGTGTCAAGTCATTTATTGTGCGGCTATAAATTCTGTTTTGAGTCTATTTCAATTAAGTTCAATCCCTCTCCGCCCTTAACCCTACTTATATTCCTCAACCTTTATTTAAATTTTCCAAGTTATGGAAGGTTTTGTTGGGAAAAGCTTGTTCAACACGGCTTTAACTTTGGTTAAAGAAAGATTTCTCGTGTCTCGGTACCGCAATCAATTTAGGATATCTGAATAATAATAATGCTATTTATTTTAATAAACATCTTGTTTATCCGTATACCTATAACCCAAGATTATGTTCATTATGTTCCATGGGTTGTTCATGGGCATGTACAGACGGTGGCCAAATTAATACAATCAAATGAATTTATAGCAGTTTTTAGACTTCGAATCATTGAAAATTATTATTTTTTTATTTTATTTCGATCTTTCTAGAATATTATGGGAGATTTAATATATTTTTATAAAATAAAATGCATTTACTATGAATATATAATAGTTTATTGATAATAAAATACGTTTTATGGTAAAATGATCAATATTTAGTAAATCCTCCCTTAGCTTTAATTACTGCTGATATTCTTCTGGGCATGCTGGAGATACATTTAATTGAGATATTTTTTAATTCTGGTGTGTTGTGCCATGCCTCAATTATGTTTTCTATTAGTTGTCTTTTGTTGGTGATGACACCTTTTTTTACAATTGCCCTTTTCAGAGCCTCCCAAACGTTTTCAATTGGATTTAGATCCGGTGAATTTCCTGGCCAATCTAATACCTTTATTTTTTCTCCTTCTAGAAATTTAGTAACGGTTTTCGCTTTGTGGCAGGGTGCAGAATCATGCATAAATACATATTTTCCATTTGGAAACCATTCGGCCACTTGAGGCTTTAGTCTCCCTTTTAAAACTTCTATATACTGGTCCTGGCGCATTGTGCCATTCACAATATACAGCCTTCCCATACCCATCCCACTAATCACTGACCAGATCATTATTGACTGAGGGTGCTTCACTCTTTGGACCACACATTCCTCATTATATTTTTCACCTGGCCTTCTTCTCACATATTGAGTTTTGTCCTGCAGTATTTGGATTGAGGATTCATCAGAAAAACAAACCTGAAAGAACACGAGAAGTTTTCACTAGTCAATTTTATTTAATACAGAAAGTTTCATAAAAACTTATTTTACATTCTAATACCTTGCTCCAATCGTCTTCGTTCCAATTTTGGTGTTTTAGTGCCCATTCTAGTCGCTTTTTACGCATTTCAGGTGTTAGTTTTGGCTTTTTCACTGGGCGATAACATTTGAGGTCCATTTCCACCAATCTTCGTCTCAATGTACGATCAGATATATTGACTCCTGTGGTCTGCAAAATAGATTTTATTACTTTTCGAGGCTTCTGTCTATTTTCTAGAGCAACATTTCTGATTTTTCTTTCTGTTCGCGGAGTAGTAATGCGCTTTCGTCCACATTTTCCTATTCGAGATGGTTCAAGGGGTACATTTCCTTTCATTTGCCTACTTATTTTGTGCACAGAATATTGAGAAACATTGGTAAGTGTGGCAATTTCTCGTTGACTGTATTCACAGTGACCAAGAAGGGTTGCAATTTTAGATTTTTTTCTTGGAGTGAGGTCACAAGATCTTCCCATTTCTAAAATAAACCAAAAAATTCTGAAATTCAGCATACATTTAGAAAATAATTTATCAAAATCGTAATAATTTATAAGTAGTATAATTGTGATAAATATTTAGTAATAAATATTAGGTTTACCTGTTATTTAAAAAAAATGTAAGAAACACTCAAACACTGTCTCAAATAAACACAAAATCAATGGGCAAAATATTCCATTAACACCCGCACACTCTGTGAAGACCAATACTAAACTGACATCATAGAACACACTAACTAAAGAACACAAGCCACCATACATACTTTGTACGCCAATACACATTACTGTCATCTATACTTGCGGTGTAAAAGCTTTGGGAAGGTTGGACCACCCAGGCGGAATATTTTATTTATTTATTTGTTGTATTACATTACTCCTTTGCATATTCATCCTCTATAATGCTTGAATAACATATTTTTTTAAAGTTATTCAAGCATTATGAAGAACAATACACAAAGGAGCAATGAATAATTAAATTAGGTAAAATTATTTAAGTAAAAAAAACATTATTTTTATTTTTTATTAGTATTAAAAACAATATACATATGACGAAATACACAAATATATTAATACAATAATAACTTGTATAGTGAAAATAGAAAATATAATTAATTAGCTCAATTTAAAACACTTTCACTGTTGTTATTAAATAAAAATCCATCCATCGTAACAATGTTTCTATGTCAAATCCTTTGAGTTACACGAACCGACACTACAATAGCAATGGGATTCTTTCTTCAACTTTTACATTGTCTTTTTTACACAACAAATAACACACTTATTTTATTTACTTCAGCGTGACGCAGTTCTTCATTTCAACATAAAATGATCCATCCATCGTAAGAATGTGCTTCGATCGCGAATGGACGAAAAACGGAATTGTTTGTGTCAAATCCTTTGAGTTACGCGAACCGACACTTTATTAGCAATGGGATTGGGATTTTTTCTTCAAGTTTTCCATTTTTTAACACAATTCGATAAAATTTAACGACAGCAGCAATGACAACAAAGGTCAAACAAAAATGGCGATTCATTTCCAACTGTTTTCAACGCGTTGAAAATATTGCCATATTATGAAATCTGTTCCCATAGTGCATTAGTAAAATTGTAATATAACATAATGATTTGATGCTTTTTAATATTCATAAAACATAGAAGTATTCATTTTTTTATTTAAAAACTATTTCGAAAGTAAAAAATATGTTTTTTTAATACCAAACTATAACAAATAATAATAACATAAATAACATGGGTAAATTTTTAATTTTTTTTTACTAATGGTATCAACGATGAGTGCCGCCGGTGGCGCCGTCTGAGAAGTGCGGTCCTCACTAAAAAGTGGAAAAAAAGACAGACAGATATATGTCTATCTCAGTCTATCTGGCGTAAATTATTTGTTCTAGGCTTGCGGGCCCTGGCTGACATTATCGTATCTTGTATGTGACAAACTTCATGTTGATGCTTAAAAAGTGTTGCAAGTACGATAACAATAATGAAGGGAGTTGCCACAATTAAAAATATACTGATGTGATTCGATTTTGCTGGATAACAGCTAAAAATACAATTATTTTTGCATTTTTTTCCTTTGATTGTATTAATTTGGCCACCGTATGTATATATGTATGTATAGCAAGAATGTTCAACAAACAAACAACCATAATTAAACAAATCAAGTACTATGAACGTATATATTCGCACACCATCAGCTGCACTGTTAAAAAATATATTTATATCAACACATCAACAGTTTCCAACCAACCCAACTACACGACAGACTAGAATCAAGCAATCTATTGGACGCGTGATCAAATGCTTTTCAGCAATTTCATTCACCGATTGTACAAGAATTTGCTTTTAGGGAGTATTTGAGGATTCATAAACATGCTCTTGTAACTATTTATTCACTTTGTTCTAAATCACAAATGAGTTATGTAGTTATTTGAAAAGACCAATTTTGTAAGCTATCACCTCTTTCTTATTTTTAAAGCATGAATATCTCCTTGTAACAAATACATATATATACACCCTCATATGTTACCTAAACTAGGCATAAAAGCTTGTACTAAAGGTGAACGAAATCGGTCGTGATCCTTTTTCTTCTTCTTCTTACTGTAACAAGATTTGGAAACCTGTTCTTTTTTCAGGATGTGTGCCCTTTCAGCAAGGCCTCTTGTGACGCCGAGTTCCTGTTATAAGAGATGAACCACTTAACTATCTTGTGGTCTGTTATTTAAATTGATTTGTTCCAAGTGTTCCAATGAAATTAAAGTAAATTTCTTCTTTCAAAGCCAAAATATTTTTTTTCATTTGATATAAATCTTTTTTTTCTGCCTGTCTTGTAAAACTCCTTTTCAACGATATTTTTCAATAGTTATCACTTAGTCAATTCCAACATAACAAATAAATTGAGGTCTGAATACTTTGTTTTTTCCAAATGTATTAATATTAGGTATTATTTGTTTACCGAAAGTCGATTTGCGATCACTGATTACTGATTACAGTAAATTATGTTTGCCATGTTAAAGGATATCCGGTGTCTATCCTACCTGCTTTAAACCCGGCTATTTTTGTTGGAGATTTATAGATTTCTGGGCCGTTTCCAAATAGTGCCTTGCTTATACTTTTGAAAGTTATTATGGTTTTACAACTTCTTTTAGCGAAAACGTTTTTGGTAGAACATACTTATATAAATTTAACAATTCTATACCCCAAAGCTGATTTCGTTTCCCACGTAAGAAATAATTACCTACATATTTCAAAGTGTTTTTTTAATTCTATATGTTATTCACACACTGTATTGCCGTGATGGTATGAATAAATGAAAGATAAATGATGAAGATAAGATAGTAAATGCCAAAAAACTTCCAAGTGATTTAAACCCAGATAACTAATACTTGCATGAGATCTAATTTTACATGCACTGATGGGAATCGAACCTTCGGCGACGGCACACAAGCCAAACGGGTCTTCATTTTTGCCACAGCTGTAGACATTTGAGATACGATTTATTATTTCGTTTGAGACAGAACACCGTGCAAACAAACTTAGTACTGTTTCATTCAACTTGATATTATTTTGCTCATAACGGTGACCTCGAAACTAAATTGATTGCGGTCTAAAAAAGCGTAATTAGGAATTAGACATACAAAAAAAAATTTAATCTCTGACGTTTGTGTAAAACGAACGAGGACAGGATGAAATTTGTTTTTTTCTTTACCTGCATAAATCATTTTTATTACTTTTCCGTTACAAAAAATATTATTATGAAATCCCACCGCGATGAATGTGTAGGTACTTTTAGAATGAGAAGTAAAAAATGCGAGGACTATTGTGGTACTTTTTTTAATTAAATAATTTAAACAAAAGATTTCAGATTTGGGTTAAGAGTACAAGACAAGAGAAGGAATAATCTGACAGAACGCTACCGCAATTGGCAATACTTGTATAAAGAAAAAGATGTATTTTAATGTGCTTTTTAATTCCTCACTACCCCAGAGAGAAACAGTGGGAAGTTCAATATGATAACAAAATAAAGTGTGAATTTGTATTATCTACTTATTTTGCTAACGTTTAAAATTAAATAATATTTTCGTTAATTTATAGAAACTGTTGTTGCGGCTTGGTAATCCTTCAATTCATACCATCCCGACATTTCCTATATTTTTGCCTTAGCAACATCCATGAATCCAAAATCTACCTAATTACCCCGTTGCAACAATAAGACCACGAAAAAATCACACAGATATTCAACTCAGCCAATATGCAGCGACTAGCCGTGTGACGGAAACGTTAATGACAGCCTCGAGTAGTGAAAAAACCGTAGAAGCGCCGTACGGCCGTGACGTGTGTTTTTGAGCATTGATTTTACAAAGTAATATAATTGTGGGATCAACGGAGAGTGCAGTAAAACGGGGTAAGTCCTTTGTATCTTTCCTTGATTTACCAATTGCCATAGTTGGGAATTTGCTTCCCCATGAAATCAGAGTGTCGAAGCTGCATTTAATCGCTTTGAAACCGGAGATCGTTGAATCCTCCATTTTGCCGCCGAAGATCGCGCCAGGCTTTAAAATCATCAATTCTTTTCTGTGTGGGCTTTAAGCCTACACAACTGTTATCTATTAAAGATGAGTTTAAGATTTCAGCGACAAAACAATTAAATACTGGAGTGGAGTTAAAACACGTACAAAAATAGTTATATATCACGTGGTCAAAAATATTTTTATATTGCATACATAAATAAAACAAAAACCACGTCATAGATTTAGTGGGGTATGCAGACGGAACCGAACGCCACATTTTTCTATCCTGGGACGAATCCATCAACATTCTTCATGCGTTGTATCATACCTACATGATCTCTGTTGTTCAAGCTTCTTAAATTTCCTTCTTTGAGATTGTCGGTCACATGGCCGAACTCTCATTCCAATCCTCTCCGCTTTTGAAATATTCATACATAACACAAATAAATATTTTTGTCATAAGTTTTTTCTCCTCACTGACCCAAGGGGGTATGGTGGGGAGTTCGCAATTTTTAAGGTTATTTTTTTATTGCAGATTATCAACTTTTAGTTATCATGCTGAGAATGTATTCTGAAAGTTTCATCACAATTTATCTGTGTGTGTGTTGTGTACTTACTTATACAGCCATTTCTGTCCACTGATGAACGTAAGCCTCCCGCATATCTCTTCATATACATATATCTGTCTTGTGCCTTCTGCATCTGCATCCAATCACCAGCCATTCTTTTTATATTATCAGACCATCGCGTGGGGGGCCTCCCTCTACTTCTTTTATCTTTGCGAGGTGTCCATTCCATTACCCTTTTGGTCCACCTCTGGTCTTGAAGTCTAGCCGTGTCCTGTAAAACACCACTTGAGCTATGCCACTCTTTTGACGACGTCTGTTACTCCTGATCTTCTACGTATATCCTCATTTCTTATTCGGTCCGGTAGTATAATACGTAGCATGGCTCTTTCAGGTATTATTATTTGTGCTACGCGGAGTTTAATTCTACATAATTGGTGAACGTTGCGCAAGTGCATAAAGTGATCACATAAAACAGCTGATGATATAGTCGTAAGCCCTGTAGGTGCCGTGAGTTCCTGGTTCTTCTATAATATCCCAATTTCTCGGCTATTGAGATGTTGAAAAGTTTGTCAATATCGTTGTTTTTACATATAGGTATTTACGTAGAATAAGAATTACAAAAAAAAATATATCTATTGGAATTTAATTCAATAATAGCTGGGTGTCACGGAATATGACATAAGGGCGATCGGAATATCAAAATGGAGGCGTGGCGGAGGACTATCACAGCTAGAGAAGATTCTGGAGAAAGCCAGGGCCCACACGGGGCTGTAGTGACAACGGTGATGATGATGATTAGATTTGAATTTTCTTACAAATTACGTAAAAACTAAGATAATATATGATACAGATACCTAGTCAGCGCAATGAATGTATGCCAACTAAAACTACGCTGAAATAGACGAATTTCACTCGCCCGGCCGTATACGTACACCTACCGATACGCACACCTACATAATACGTAGACCAACCGATCTACCGCCTCACACACACATGTAAAAAAAACTTGGCATACATTTGAATTCGAAATTTGTACTACACGCGGCTTCTGTACATTATAATTCTATGCGTAAAAATATACAAATCCTGTTCAAATGGCGAGATTATTGCCGCAATTCCCTGCTGAGAATCGATCCCAGGACGCTGGTTAAAAAGTCAAACGTCTCACTACTTTACCACGTCCGTCGTTTATTATAATCTTGTTTTTTTTGTTTATTCCAAGGTTTTTTGTGCGCTGTTTTTGCTTTTTATTTTAATTCTCAAAACAATTGAACATATTTTTTTCATAATATTTTGACGTATTTTTTAACACATGTTACATTTTGAATTTGGCCTTTTTGGTGTGACTAGACTAGTCTGTGGTAATACGAGCGTCGTGCTACCTTTTATAAGTTATTGTACATACGCACACCTGTCGCTGGTTACCTCAAACCGTAGGATATGCCGTGATAGTATGTTTGTTTTATGCTATGAAGTGATATAAAAAAGAGGGGTTATTATCATTTATATTTTTGATTTGTATAACGATTTAGCAACGTTCATTGTAATTGCTCTTCAGCGTCGTACTCGGAATGTATTTCATTAAATATTATTTTAAAATATTTTCTTAGAATGAGACATTTATCAAAAAATTACCCTTCATCAGATTTGATAAGAATCTCAACAAAATGGAAGGTATAATTTCAAAATAATATTACTTAGATGAGTGTGTGTGTGTATAGGTAAAATATTCATTTGACTATTTCCCACTTAGCGTGGAAATAATTTGATGTGCCTATTATAATTTAAATTCTAATGAAACGATTCCCAGTGAAATATTTCTCACGTTTTAATGGAAAATTCTTCCCTCCATTCATTTCAAAGAATCCTTTCAGATCTAAATAGAGCCACGACGCACATTGCGTCCGTGAGGTGAGGCGGGGTAGCCAGAGACGGGGTGGTTTCTATTCCAAAACTGGAGCAGGCAATGCTTTACAAAATATTATTACTCACTCACTACAATCTCAAATACCTGAAGGCGTACACCATCCAACGGAAAGACTATTCATCAAAATCATAAATTCATTCGAACCACGGAGCAATTATAAATGTACAGTCATCGTCTCGAACAGCTGCCAGCAAATATGTCAAAATTTGTCATATTTGTAGGTACTTAATTTTATTTTATGAAATGACGTAGAATGTTTTCGCTGTGAGGCACCGGCTAAGAATGGTGCTTTCACTATTTTCTATTATCGTCATTTTCGGGTACATACCCCAAAAGAGCCGGGTAAACAAAAACACAAGAGGCAAAAGTTAATTTAGAAATTCACTCAATATTCATTCTAAATGTTGCCCTTTTAGGTGAGACGAGACTGGTGTGCTGAGATACAAGCATATGACTTGCTTTCTATTATCAGGACATGCACACCCGCACAGCAGTCGCTTGTCACCCCACATGATGGCATATTCCGTGATGGTATAAATGAATGAATTAATATACAAAACGAATAATTCGAATGTAAAAAACTTCGAGTAATGTTGAAACTTGATCGATTTTTCTTACCCAAATATAATGGTGTTACGGACACTGATAATGAGTGATAAGTACTTAAGTAATTTTATTTAAATTTTCTTCTTTTTCTCAGCATTAACTCCTGGTGGAAGGCCCCCTCCATCTCCTTCCAATATTGATGGCTGATGCCATTCCTCCATCTTATTGCCGGTCTCGCAAATGGCTATTCAAAAAATTATTCTTTAAATTTTAACCTTCTTAGTAGTGATCGCCAACGTCGGGGGACATGATATGCACGAAGAGGCAGAAGAACCAAAGTACCTACCGTTAAAATTCACAGAATAAAAGCACCATAACAACCATATTATGGTTGTTCCATGGTTGGTTGGAAGATATTGCCATTTGGCAATAAGCCCGCCATTGTGCACTTGTGCTCAGAAAGTTTTAAAATAAAATAAATAAATAAATATTATTTCGATTTAAAAGCAAGTCATTCTGAAATATAGGTACTTCTACAATCGCATGTTGGAGATCATTATTAGGTACGTCAATTTCTTTACATTTTTTACATTCAAAACTCTTACTTTATAATATAAAATAAAGTAAGATACTACGTATAAACGAAAACACTAATTTGTTGTAAGTTTCACTATTTAATTTAAAATTGGCACTGAAATTACAAAAAAAAATTGTGTACCAATATTGAAATCTGATTTGTACTCCGTTTACATTCATTTTCGTGCACTCTGACGTTGGTCTTCAACAGATCGATACCTGACCAGGCAGTTCCAATTTCAAATTACATAAATAGTGAAACATAAAAAAATTAGTGTTTGTATTAATTTATACCTAGTGTAGCGGCACTCCTGCCAGCGAGCTGCAATTTGTATATCCTCGATGATTCTCGAGGATTCACGACAATTAACGAAGATCGACGAACCTTAGTACATAATATGTACATCGCCGTCACTCGTAAAATAATTGTTGTTATCATTCTTGCGTTAATCGTTTAACAGAATAGAGTCGCGTTAAGGCTGCCTGTCCATTGATGCGGAGCGAGGCGGCGGAGCGGAGAAACGGAGAAATATTAGCCAATAGGATTGCATAAAATCTTCGCCCCAGCGATTTTGTGCCATCCTATTGGTTAATATTACTCCGTTTCTCCGCTCCGCCGCCTCGCTCCGCATCAATGGACAGGCACCCTTAATCTTAATTATTAGTTCCGACCCATCGTTAATATTATAACATATTATTTTTATTGTATTTATTGAATTCGAATATACTAGTGTTGATCATGTTAGTAGTTCTTTTATTTGGAACCCTTCATCACTATAAATAATATATTATCAAATATTTAATGAAATGACATAGGCAATATCATAATTGGAGGTAGATGTTTTAAATTAAATAAGATCCTTTTGAACACATAAATTTGAAATAGTATTATAATCCTGATATTATTGATAGATAAATTAATTAATTTTAATAGATAAATTAATTAATATTAAAAGATAACTTAATTAATTAATTAATTACCCCCAAATTGGTGACTCCCAACGTTTACCCCCAAACTAGTATAGTGGAGTTTCATCTCGAATCAATCTAGAAAAAATTACGATTAAAATCAAGATATATATTTTTGTATTCATTTTGTTGTTCGTGGTCGACTGGTGGATTTATTATGCAATTAGACATTTTCTTACAATTAACCAGATGGAGGGAAATACTAAACGTTCATATCAAAAATATTGCTCAGTTCATGTATTTTTCGTTCCTGATACGAAATAACACTAAAAAGAGACACAAAAAAATCTTTTTGAGTGACCACCATAGCAAACTAACTAATCGACTACAAACTGTATTTTCTTTCTGACCATTTATTTGAAAGTATTAATAAATGCTTTGCTATGAGGCACCGGTATGTGTTGATTCTACTTTTTCTATAATTATCATTTACTGGTATCGAAAATACAATATGAAAATAATATCGCATACAGTTCAGCAATGAGGTTCACCACACATTCTGAATGTACCTAGTGTATTTTTAGATGAGACGAGACTAGAATGTGGACATACTCACACACCAGTCGCTAGTTACCCCACATTGTGGGAAGAAGAGTAATCCAACTGTCGATTCGTTCAAGAGAATGAAATTCTTTTGAAGGAAGTGGCAGTTTTAATCCAAAACGCGTGTATGAAGGAATTGTATGCAGAGTCTACTTTTACTACGGCTTTTCCAACTTTGAAGTCAAAAAACACCAACTTAGAGACTTCGCAGCATATATGTTTCATATACCTACGGATTTACTCATAATTTGGAGTAGAACATTTTCTGTGTGTGTGTGTGTATGTGTGTGTGTGTGTGTGTGTGTGTGTGTGTGTGTGTGTGTGTGTGTGTGTGTGTGTGTGTGTGTCTGTGTGTGTGTTTGTACTGTAAAAAGGATATTATGCTGAATTTTAAAATTGTATGACAACATTCACTAGAGAAATGTTATGGATTTTACTTATGGATTTTTTTTAGAAACACCCTGTTTAACATACATATGTGAGGAATTTTAATTCAAATTGCGATTTTTATTTATCGTATGGGTTATTCACATACACATCATAACAAAACAAAGTTTAGATACAAAAATAATAGTTTCACAAGTAGGCTTGCTTGTGAAGGTTTAATATCAATGTCTAAAATATAATTTGGTTAATACAAAATGAGCTAGCACTCTGGGCGCCAGATTAACTGCTACCATCTATCCTGGCGCACATCGCATCGTACAGCGAAAAAAAAAAAACATAGAGAGATACATGAAGCCTACTTTAACAAAGAAAGATACACGAAGCCTACTTCAAAGTTGGATGTTTAGGTTTATATGCCCCCTTAAATTATTTAACAGTCTACATGGTTAAAATTTCAGTCAAATGAATGAAAATGCCTTTTCAACTCTTGTTCAAAAGGATCATACAAAAGGATCTTGACCAATAAATAGCTCTTCCTACTTTAGATATGAAATATGATCAACTGATTTAAATATGAAACTAATCGATATACTCCCCTAGACTTTGTGTGAATTATAGTAAAATCTTAAATATAGAAATAATTTTGGAGACTTACGTAAGAACGATGACTAGTTCTTTGGTTTCAATCTTAGGGATTGTTTGGCAGCAATGTGATTCAACTCTTCCTCTACTCTGCTCGATCTTCAGCAATTCTCTTCAACTGTTTAGGAGGTACACTTCATGTCCTCGCAAATCTGATCTAGGTTCTCCCAGGGGGACGCCTTCTCCCAGTTGTTCCCTCAACCATTGCCTCCAAAATTATGTGTAAGAGATTTTCGTGTCGCAACACATAACGGCCTTTGCAGTTAGCAAACCTTTTTTATATGGTGCTCAACATGTGCCTGGTTTCTTCAATTTCTGAGAACCTAATTATTAATAAATAATAAATTGGGATGATTTTTATAGTGCCGTTTTTGTGATAACCTCAACTCAAGGGCGCTTTGAATATATTACAGGTTTTTGTAAGACTCGCGGAAGAAGTGAGTTTTCAGGTGTTTCCTGAATAATGCTAAGTTGTCGATTCGCCTCAGTTCAGGTGGTAGTTTATTCCACGAGGCTAGTCCAGCCACAGCAAAAGCACGATCACCGAAGGATGTAGTGTTGACTCTATTTATTTCAGTTAGCTCGCCAATCATGGATGTGGTGGCTGACTGAAGTGTTTGTTGTCGCTCGTTTACGGTGAGAGGGATACAGAAGTCTGAAAGATACTTGGGAGCCATGCCATGGATCGCTTTGAAATCGCTTTCGGGGTTGGTATATGTTTATTGATTATTAAAACGGATTATTTATCAGAAGGATCAGATTATATGAGCGTGTTCAAAATATTTATTATTTAAACGTCTACGTTCAAATATGACATTAAAAAGTCAGTCAGTTCATAATTATATACATAATTAAAAATTATGAAAGATTTCAAGTAAAAGAATATTTACATGATATAATATTCTTATGAACATTTATTTAACTAAGTAAACTAATTTAATTATAATTCAGCTGTTCGTGATATTAAGAGTCGGAACAAATAAAACAATAAACACGACACTGTATTCAATGAGATGGCTGACCCATAAATAAATATTCTAGAATCTTTTATAATTATTATGAAAACTTAATTTGTGTGCCATATTCAAAATATTAGCAAAAATAATTTTTTTGTGTTACACACTTAACTCCGTCGATAACTCGACCGGTTTCGGAGAGTACCTCTCCTTCGTCTGGAGTTCACTTACAAACTGTCAGTTTGTAAGTGAACTCCAGACGAAGGAGAGGTACTCTCCGAAACCGGTCGAGTTATCGACGGAGTTAAGTGTGTAACACAAAAAAATTATTTTTGCTAATATTCTAGATTCATTTGCACGAATGGCGATGAGCTGGATTTCGTAAATCTTCGTAAATCTTTGAGAACTGTCAAGGTTATTTTTTTTGCTTTATTCTATGTTCTGCAGTCTCGCAGTTCACACATTTATAAGTCTCCGATTTGCACTCTCTTGTATCGTGATTCCCTGAACACTTGTCACAGACAATGTCAGCCTGATACTCAGCATACTTGTGGTTGTATCTTTAACATTGCAGCTATTATTCAGGAGCGCAGCTATAGTGTAATCAAGAAATAAAAACAATTTCTTATATCACCGTTTACAGTTGAGTTATTAAATTTTAATGGTGATTTCAGCTACGTCAATCCACTCGTATCAAATAATATGGTTTTGTAGTTTTGATGATTATCCGATAAGAAAATAATCGCCGAGTCCCATTTCTGATTTGTAATTCGTTTAGCGTGATGCCGACGATAAAATGAACATTAGTAAAATGCCAAACAATTGTTGGCGTACGGGAACATAAATAACAATAATAAAACATCGGAATTTCGTTTATAGCTATTAATTTTACAATCCCGTTTCGGTATCACGGGAAACTTTATGTTTGGTAAAAGCATCAACAATATCGGAAAATTATAATTTAAACCTATATAATGAATTAAATGAGAGTCAACCAATAACTTCCACACATGTTGGAGTGCTGTTAACATTCAAACTACTGAAATTGTTTTTAGTGTCCGACATTAAACAATCGTTTTAGATAACGAAAACTGACTATTATTATAAAGAAATTCCCAACTTGTAATAGTAAGAAAGGTAACATAGAGGAAGACACTTGCGAGCTTGGCGCCAGATAGGGCAACGTACACCTATTTAGAAAATTAATCTGTTTCTCTGTTACTCAATTCTATCAATATGTGGCTTTACAACCCAGGTCAGTTCTTTTCCTCCTGCAGAGCCCGTTTCCATGACTGTCGGTTTTGTGAGGCATTATGCCAGTTAAGGATATGCCGATGTTGTTTGCATCCTTCAATACTTCGTCCAGCCATCAAAGCTTCGGCTTTCCAATTCTTCTTCGTCCCTCCGGTGCATCATTCATTGATTAGTCTTGGGACGTCTTCTTCGCTCATTCAATGTGAGTTTTCCGATTTTTATTTCACTCAAGATGATAGGATCCTTGTACAGATCATACAGTTCCTGGTTTTGTCTGATACGCTACTCTCCGTTGTCACATATCGAGCCGTAGGTTATTCTCAGTACCTTCCTCTCAAAAGTTTCCTGGACTCTTTCGTCAGTTTAAGTGATTATATGTAATTAATCTATATATGTAATTGGTAAATGACTATACGTCAATTCCTATGATAGGAGCGACATGTGTGCACTAAGACACAGTACATAGTTGCAAACAATAGTGGAATCCGTGTGGCCGAATATTGGGGGCTACAAATATGATTCTTTAAGGGGGCATATACAAAAAGCTGAACATCCCAATTTGAATTAAAATTCCTCAAATATGTTCCGGAGACAGAAAGTAAGTAAGGAATGAAAGTTGATAATATCTGGATATTATCAATTTTAACTTCAAAGTCATGCTGATAATGTCATAAAATTGATAAAAGGCACTGTAAAAATAACTTTATACTCAATCATTTGTTGACCTTCGTGGCTCAGTTGGATAGGTACCTGACTGCTGATCCGAACGTCCCGGGTTTGTTCCCGGTGGAGACACAGTTTTTAATTGTGTTTCCAGTGTGTATCCGTGAAACGGTTAATATCGATAGTCTCCAGAATGTGGCACATTTTTATTGGTTGCGTTATAAATTAATATTTGAGATAATACCAACCTGTAAGTTGTTCGAAAAATAATATAATATTTAAGAAAAATCTAAAAATAAACTCAAATCAAATTACATGCATCCGATGTGTTTTTAATTCGAATATTTTTTTTTATAATTTCCCAACATTTTCCCTGTCAGAAGTCAATGATATTTTATAAGAAATTTTTAACATCTCAATAGAGATGAAGTTGGAATGTTATAGGAGAACCAGGAACTCAAGACACCTACATGGCATAAAAAAGGGATTTTTTAAAGTGATCACGTAAATCAGACGATTGCAGGTCATAAGCCCTGTAGGTGACTAGAGTTCCTGATTCTCTTATGATATTCCAACTTAGTCTATTCAGATGTTATTTTTTTTTCAAAAAACATGGTGTATTTTTGCTATTCAAAATGACGGCGTAACTATGTTTCAGGTTTTGAAAAAAAGCACTTAAGAGATTTACAAGAGAAGATAAGGTATTTTTTAAAGAAAAAAAATCCTTTAAAGGTCTCTTATAAGGTAATGTATAGGCAAAACACGAATAAATCTATAAATGTTGATATTCAACGTTGCCTCGGGTAAACAATCAAAAAACCAAAACACTTCATATTTTTTATCAAAAACGAAAAAAAAATCTCCATAAAATATATGTCAGAAAGCATTACATTGGATTTTATTTATTTTTACGCCTCGTTTCACACACACCTCGCAAAAATAGATTTTTATAAACAAAATACCCTCATAGTGAATATTTCCCACCCACATTGGCACCTATAGGTTATGTTAAGTAAAATGTTATGTTAGAATTGTAAAGAGGATTTGACATACTAGAATATTTTTGTGTACGTAAAGAATATTGAGAATATTATTAGAAAACGTTTTTTTCTTCATATTCACACAGTTCCATCAAGAAATATATGTGGCTGTATTTTTGGTGAAACATTATTATATGCTTTTTTGAAAACGTGTCGGTAAAATTGATATTGGTAAAAGAAAACTTACGAGTTTAATAAAAAATATATAATATTGCATCGTTTGTGTTTTGAAAGATGGTAACATATGAAGTCAGAATAATAGGAGAGCATGTATGACGCGATGTATGGATGTAAATGAGCCAAAACATGTATTTTTTTTTATTTACATAATTAAACTGCACAGAAACAACACTAGGTAAAAAATTACAATGAGTAGGCTTAATATATAATTGTTAAACTATCCCTACCTAGTGTCAATTACTTGTGGCAAATCAATAATTGATTCATATAAGTAATAACATACTATGTAAATGTGTAGTGGGTGAAAATGTGTAATGAGGTGTGTAAAATATGTCTTGCTACATATGCTGATTTTAAAATGAACAGTAAGTTTTTATATTAGTAAGGCGAGTTATGAAAAATATCTAGTTGTAGGGTACTTTGATGCTTATTGCAAGTGGTGAGGATTCTGTTTATTGGTGAGTTCAAAGACGAGTTAGTTCTTTAACAATAATTATGAAAAGTGGCGTGTGTCTCGTACGTCGAGTCGGTACATGCAAATTTATAAATGAAACAAGGTCTGGACAGTCATTATTGTTATTTGGTATAAATGGTTCGTCATACTGATAGGCATGTATGTCAAGATAGAGGAGTCTGGCGTTTGGTTCTCTCTACCTACCCCTTTTGTTTTGTCTACGCGTGTCTACTCATTATAAAATATATTTAATTATGCTTAAAATATCTGCTTTGGAACTGGTAATTCATAGAATGGAATTATTGAAAGTTATCCATATGTAACTCAAATATAAATCTAATAACTTATACGAAACTAATGGACCCGACAGACGTTGTCCTGCCTGAACGTTGGATTGCCTATTATTAGCTGGTTCAGCAAATATAAAAATAAAAAAATACCATTACGGCATATCCCACAAAATGGGGTTACCAGCGACAGGTTTTCGGGTGCATTACCTAAACATCTATGTATACCTCAGTCTCGCCTCACCTAAAAAAGGCAATATTCAGAATGGGTCGTGAAATATGTAAGATTGTTAATTTTCCTGTTGTAATTTCGATAATCTGGCTCTTACGGGACACCAGTAAGCCGTTTAGGAGTTTAGTGACATACACACGTACGGAATTATTATGAAATTCCTGTTTCGCATTTTATTGCATCTCAAAAGTTATACGGTTTGCATGATACCAGGCGGACATTTTTTTACGTGTTATTTTTGTATTTCCAATGTTCCAATTTTGTTTTTGAAATGTAAATCTTAACCATGCAGGGACTCATTCAAGCACACACACACAAAAATTCATCCAAATCGGTCCAGCAGATTAGGTGGAGTTCAGTGACATACACGCTTACATAAGAATTATATATATAAAGATATATAAATTTGATAACTATCATTCCATGTTGGTTTATACGTCTTTTATTTTATCATTATCAATTTGAACATTTCTTAAAATTTGTAAAACAATTTGGATATAGTATGTTGATATCTATAAACAACTTGTGTTTTTTTTTCTTGCATGTTCAAAAATAAATATATAGGTAGGTACTATGTATACTTTAACATGCCTACTATACTTATAGTCCCACAAAGGCATTGCCTGTGTGTGGTTATACAAGATGAATAATATTATTTTATATTATGAGTAGTTATTATATTTTTACTCCTCACTAACCCAAAACGATATATGATTTCGCAATTTTGAAGGGTATTTTTTTATTGCAGATTATCGACTAATATCATGCTGAGATTGTATTCTGAAAGTTTCATCACAATGTATCCGTGTGTGTGCTATGTGCAGTGTGTTTTGTGCTATGTGCTGCGTGCTGTGTGCTATGTACGGCGTGTTTATTTTACTTAATCGGCGTGTTTATAGACTAATGTAGGTACTGATTCGATTCTTTTCAAATTTTGCAAATACGCATACCTATCTTAGACCCCATTAGATTTTGAAGGATAGTGCTTTTCAATTTTTTTAACTGTCAAGTATTTGAAAGTGTCTCCGAGTTCAGAAAACTTGAAATTTGAAATTTTTATTTTCTAATTGGTAAAAAGGCACACCACTTCCATAAAATGGCATTGAAGAGTTATCAAGTTTTCATCATAAAATATTTAAATAAAAATAATTAAACAAGGTAATTTTATGAAAATGTTGAATATTTTCTATACGAAATTTGAATACTTAATAGAATGACTTGTTAGTGAGGAGTTTAGCGCTGGCCACAACCCACTCGTTTTTTAGTTATCGCAATACGCCACTATAAACTGCAATATCCATTGAAAAAGTATAAACCTCTGTAGAACATTAGTAGAGAGAGAAATTTAGTTAAATCTCTGGTGTTGGCGGGAACGTCTACCCGAATTTTTATTATCGATCTGTCAAACGACGAATTTCAATACTCGCGTCTTGTTGGCGCCACCTGTCAAACAGTCTACCTAACTTATTTCACTCGGGGATAATTAATGCAGAAAGCACCTTTGGAAACATACCTTACAGTCTACCCTTACAACCAACAACCTCCTCAAACAACCAACACCATGTATATCTACTACCTAACACATTAAATCGTACTGTGAATCGATGATAAATCGTCAAAGTTTTACTAATTACTAAAGTGTAAGCTAAGGTTTGAAAATAAAATATCGCCTTCGATAATAAATTACATACTACACATATATGAAAAAATGTGTACCTTTAAAATACGTCCAACACTATGTAAAACGATTTTATATTCACATTTTATATCATAAAGTTAAATCAGAATAAGTATTAGACTATCATGATTTTTTTCCAGTAAAAGGTCAGCTACAAGTAATCTGACTTCTAACTCGCGTGAGCAAGTTGCATTGTAAATCAAGAGATCGGTTTATTTGGTTCAGTTAATATCAGCGTTTAGAATTTATTTCCAGCACAACATTGGGTCAACTAAAAATATTCCGACTCACGCGAGCAAGTTGCATTATACTGAGACCGATTTTTTATTTATTTCGGTGTACATTGGTGTTCATAATTTTTACAGTATAAATTTCGATCAGTTATGATATAAAAATAAAAATAAATGAGTTATGGAAAATACTGGATGACGCAGCCAATAAAGGCGCAGGAAAAGCCGTATCACAAAAAAAGTAAATAAGTTATGATAATAGTAGTTCGTGTGAGCGAGTTTCATTATATGTACATTGAATTCGAAACCGTTTACTACGATTGTTCACAATAAGATGATATTGAATATATGTATTTTATTCACATATAGAATACTTTTAATATTGTAAGATTCAATTCGAAATACTTAAAATTAAATTATAATAATAATTTTATTACTTTAGATATAGTGCCTTTTAATGATTCAAGAACATTCCAGAGTGCTGATAGTGCAGCTATGTGCCGCTCTACGAAACAAAGCTATTTTCAGTCCTTTAGTGAAAGTGTTCTTGCTTTGAGCACTACGAACAGTGCATTCCACTTAACCCATTAGTGCATAAAGTTTATTCGTAGTTTTTTTTTGGTGATTTTGCAAAGTGATGTCAAAAATGATCTAAATTATTAAAAAAACTTATTTTTTTTTTTTTCGGAATTTTATATTTTCTTATATAGAGCGTCCTTTTTTCTGGACACCATGCACAAATGGTATATTTGAGTATTGAATACATGTATGCAAAGGAGTCAAGGAACATGAAATAAAATATATATTTTTTTTGTTTCATATTAGTTTGTATTGACATAAAAATAACACTACATATACATTTATGTAAAAAATAATAAAATATATATATACCTATATATAAACAGTAAAAAAAATAAAAGTAACAGTATCAGTACAAGAAATTTATTTTTCTGTGTGATATTTTTTAAAACACTTTGGATGAAGTCCAATGTTGCATTTTTCACACGTAAAAAATGCTTTTCCTGAACAAGATTCTAGTGCACACCTTCGTTGCTTTGGAATTTCAACTATCCAGTGGTTTGTTCCATCATAACGAACTGCAGATAATGGGGTTGAAGGCATACGCCCCCTGAATGAAGCAACTCCATATTTTTTCAGTAGTGCAGTGGCTATGTAGCGACGGAATCTTAGTAAGGATTCTGTAGAATTTGTGTTATTCATTTTTTTAGCCAACAACCACCCATTGACGACTGCTACGTCTAGAAAATACACAAAGATTGGCCACCACCATTTTCTTTGCCGTATCCTTGTTCTGTATGCAGCAACCAATTGGTCCATTTTATCCACTCCACCCATATATCTATTATAATTCGATATAACGGATGGCTGAATTAGTGAAATATTTGCTTTTTTTTCACGTGACCATCGACTTACAGTGTTTATGGATATTTTGTTGTAATTTGTCGCCATGGTAACGATGCTATTATCTTTCCATCTCAATAACATAATATTATCATTGCTTACACGGTAGTCATGCTCACCTCGCTCTTTCTTTTTCTTCATTTCTGTAATATCAATCAAGGAACATCGCTGTGTTCTATTTGATCTGATGGTTCCTGTTGCGCATATTCCAATTTCTGTTAAATGTGATACTAAATGAAGGGAAGTGAAATAATTGTCGAAAAAAACCTTATGGCCAGCATTACTTGGGATTTCACCAGTTGTTAGCAGCGACACCACAACATCTCCTCCGAGTCCGAGAGTTCTATTTTCACTACTATTTTTTCCAGTGTATATTTCGAAATTCAACATGTAACCATCACTTGAACACAATGCCCAATTTTTATAGCCAAATCTGATAGGTTTACCTCGAATAAACTGTTTCGCATAATGATTACCATAATATGGAATCATGCTCTCATCAACACATATATGTTCGTCTACTCCTCCATGCTTTCTGAAAGATTCTTTCAATTTATTTAAATAAGGACGAAGTTTGTATAACCTGTCACCTAAATCGATTTTTGAATTATCGTTACAATGTAAATGATGAATTATAGTTTCAAAACGATTACAACGCATACTTTTTGAAAGAATCGTGGGGGCGTCGTCTTCTTTGGACCAATACATTCTTTTGTTTGGATACTTGCTGTAACCAGACAACAATAATCCACCGATTACAACATATAACTCTTCTTTTGTCATCTGCAGATTCATATTCTTTTGAGTTATACTATATAGATTTGTCTGATTTATTATCAAATCTATCAATTCATCATTAAAAAATAGAGAAAAAAAATCAATTGGAGTTTCACAAAGCTTTGCTTGATCAGAAGGTGATATAGGATTACATTCAGTAACCAAATTACAATCCAAATCTGATTTCTTCCATGATCGTTGCTCCATTCGGCGATGTTTAGGAGGTGGTGGTATTGATGCAGCTTCGGACTGAACATCTTCATCGTCTTCAATTCCCTTTGACTGCACGTCGCAAGAGCTGGTAAGGAGCTTTCTTCCTAAGTGGTTCAAATCACCTTCATGCTCATCATCTGACTTGTCAGAATCTTCTTCTGTTTCATTGCCATCTTCCTCCGGTGGTGTCACAAATACCTGAGTAACATATTGTGAGCAATGATCATCATCACTATCGTCTTTCTCTAATTCCGCAACAATTTCCTCAAGAGTCAACCTAAAATTATGAAGATATTTTTAAATGCAATGAATCTTATGATTTAGTTAGGAGAACTTAGGAGAAAGGGGGAATGCGAGGATGAAAAGTACAGATTCTTAAAATAAAATAAAAATGATTACCTTTCTGTAATAAAAATATGTCACAATGTAAGTAATACATCTAACATCAGTTTGGCAATGCTGGATACACTAAATGTCACGTATTATGAAACATGCAGATATGCATGGTGTCCTTTTTAAAGGACAGAAAAATAAAATGTCTCTACACAAGCACATTTTAACTTATATGAGAAAAAAAATCATTTGATTACATGTCATGAAGTTTATAGATTACTTTTATATAGTTTAAACCGCATTATTATGAAATAAAATTAATAAAATCAAATAAATACTCACCCAGGTCGTACAGCACTAACATGCTTCGCCGCCATTTTGACTTTAACTGTCGGTACAAATCTAATTACGCATTGTTGCCAAACGTATTATATAAATATTGTTTTGGCAATTAATAAGGAATACATTATAATGATTTAATTTTTGTAAACAATATGTATCATGGCAACAATTCGCAAAATAGCTGCGTCCTTTATTCAGGACACTATGCACTAATGGGTTAATTGGACCACTCACACCAAAGAATTGGTCATAGTAAGCCGCTTTGTTGTCTCTGTCCAACTCCTTAGGAAGTTGTTAGTCTGTGGTCCGGACGACCTGAGTGTGAGATGCCTCCCAAAGATTTATTTTCTCTAACAAAGCTCTTGAACGTAGATTATTTCACTGTTCAAAGTATTAGGAATGTTAGTAAATGACCAGCTAATGACTATATTCACAGTTTTCTCCTGTTGGAAAATGATAATTGTGTAGCTTGTTAGTGTATTATTGCTAATTTAAAGGTCTCCATGATCTGATCTTCGTGCAATATATTAATTTTATAATAATAATGTATCCATTTGTCCATCGTGTGATAGAAGAAAAAGAAAAGCTTCTGTTTCTTAGAATAAAACGTCGTTTACAGGTTCAAATTTCAAAAGACCGATGAGAATTATGTGTATCACAAAATTGTTTCAAAAATAAATATAGAGAGAGTCATATTATAATAATATCTGTATCGGTTTGACGTATTATACAGAAATAGATCTTTTTAAGAGAAAAAACATAATATTGGGCACCTACCTGTCTTCGACTGGTTTGCGTAATCACTTTTAATTTACCTTCTTCTTCTTTTTTAGCCATCTCTCCACTGCTAGATGTAGGCCTCATCTAAGAACTCCCATTCGTCTTTTTTTTTTTGGCTTTTTGGACTTATCTCTACATTTCAGATTTATGTATGGTTTCTCTGAAATCAGAAATTTAGACTATGTCTGGCAACATCATGACCCGCCCATTACCATTTTAGTTTTGTAACTCGATCCATGATATCAACAACTTTTTTCTGGCATGTGATTTCCTCATTTTTTATTCACTTAATTTACCTGCTTTTATGAAATTGATTATAACTGCCCAAAATTGTCTCCCAATAAATACATTGGCAATTGACCACAAGGTAGAACAAAATGATGGATGGATAGCTGAAGCTCGGCATTGAATAACGATATTAATTCATACAAGAATAAATTGATGAATATTTTATACTAAACGTTGAAATTAATTTGTTTTAGAGAATTAAATGATCAAAACAAACTTAAAATAGCATTAAAAAGGCATGTTTTTGGAAATACAACATGATCCTATAAGTTGAATTTTTCTTCTGTATGTAATTACGATGCTCCTCTTTTGAACACGAATTTTTAACTCCATCTAGAGAGTATTAACATTGTTATTTTGTAATGAATTGCTTAAAGTAAAAATATTTTTGTAGTGTTATATACATAAATAAAATAATAATAAAAAAACATTTTTCGTTATTTTCATTTAGCTTAATTGTTGATTTGTAAAAAAAACTGAACTCTTGTTTCCCCGGAGCATAGTGATCGTTCAATGTACCTTTTGAATTTTTAATTCAAGGACGTTCTTTGTGTATCTTCATTTGAAAAATGTTTTGGTTAACCAAACAAGGCTTCAAGGGATTATGAAACAAGGCATTGAATCTCTCCAAATTTCACCAACTATGTAGATTTTCTCCTTCTTTTCTATACAGAATCTCTTTTCACTCTGTTTTCTCCAACAAAAGCACGATGGTACGAGAAAATAACAACAATAGGTCAAAGAAAGGTAGCCTTTTTAATAAATTGTATAATATACAGCATACTTAATTCTGTTGTTGGCTTAAAATAACGTTGATTTATCGCAGCATCAAATATTACCTTCGTTGCAAACAGCTCTATGTTGAATTCTTGGTAAATATATTTTAATTTTTTGAACCAGGTGATTAATAAGAGTAAATTTTAGTTGATTCTTAAATATCTAAATATTCCATTTCTGAATTAAGAAAATAATCCTAATTGTTAGTGAAAATGGACTAAAAAATCGATTGATTGAGTATAACGAAAAATAATTGTGAAGTGGAATATACAAAATTTTCGTTCTTCATTTTTAGTAAAAAAAAAAAACTAAAATATTTTGCTAAAATAATCCTTCTTGTTAATTAATAATTAATTATTTTGCCATTTGACGACAAAATGACGTAATTAAATTTTGTTTCATTTATGTCAAAACCTTGTTTTTTCAACACATTTCTGAGCACCGAGAATCTCCGAGAATCATCGAGGATATACCTACACATTGCAACTCGCTGACAAGAGTGCCGCTACAGAAGTATGGACCATAATATGCAGCACTTAACCAGGCGCTGCCTTATTTGTATGTAGGTTTAAGCTATTATATATTTTATTGCTAGCAACACTAGATATAGGTACATATTTTTATTATTATATTTCAAAATTCATTCGATATATTGTATAACCATTCTTTCAGGTATCATCAATGGCTATTTCTCACTAGCATAAATCGATATTAAAAAAATATTGCTTTTTTAAATTCAATAAAAATTTATGAGACAATTTAAACAAAACTTGATATTTATTTTTTGTTTATTTTTCCTGTCTTTATTATCCTACAGTATATTTTTAAACGTTTCTTTATATATGTAATATTTTTGTGAATTATTTAAAATTCAACTAATTGCATTCAACCAGGTATTTATTCATGTCACATTCACCATTATAATAAATTTCCTCCGTAGTTGACAAAATTATACGAGATTGCATAAATTTCTCTGACTGCATAATTTTAATAGTATTTCATTATGTACGTATGTACTGTTTATAACTGCATTTATCTGCAAGCAATAAATTTGACGAGTTTCCCAAGTCTCAAAATATAACTATTAAACTAACTCCATAATATCTCGAGTGAATCTTAAGTACATATATCTGAACTTTACCTATTACACTGGAGGTGAAATATAGATTATGCTAATGGCTTCACCTTTATGTGATAAAAATGCTAAATATTAAACAGGTCATAAATTAAACGAAGTTCTTTGTTTAATCTCAGGTAAGATTTTATTGAGACAGGCAAAGAACTGATTTTATTATGATGAATTCTCTCAAAACATCATATAAAAAATATTATGAAATAGAAATACTCACCAACTTTTCCAGCAGGGGTAGCAGTGTAAAAAAATATATCGCAAGAGAAAAAAGATATTTAAGCTGAAGTGGCTTATAAAAAGTAAATATCTAAAATGTTGATTTGCATACAATTAAAATTATAAAATACAAACAACATACGATCTGTTTTTCTTTTTTGTTTTTAATTATGTAAATAGGCAAATATTTCATAGTTTTAATGCATTTTTTATTTCTCAAATTAATTTACTTTCTACACAGCAAACAATGTTGCCTATATCAAAGTCGTTTTTGAAATTATATATTTGCATTAAAATATAAATACTAGGTATTAATTTGCATTTTAAATGATAATATTCGAGCAAAAACATCCATCTGATTTCTTCTTCCTCTCCTCTTTCTCTCCTTATCATTTTGTTTTCCTTTGCTATGAACTGTTATAATATTCAATCTTTTTATTTATTTTCCTTTATTATTTTTCTTCTGTTATCTTTATAATATTTGGTAGGTATATTATTATTTATTTCATGTCATTACCATTTTTCCATAGTTACATTGTATACATACATATCACATTACATATTACATTGTATATTAACTCTCTGGATGGTAGGAAGAAAATTCCGTTTGGCAAATAACCCACCAGTCTACAAATTATATGCACAAAGACTAACAAATAAATTAAAAATATAAAACATTATTTCAGATATTCGTATCATCCAATTCTTTGAATGAAAGATTATATGACTTGTATGTTATCGAATATTTTTATTATTGCATATGCGCAAACATTAGATTTTTTTCCCTGTCGGGAGCCAAAGATATTTTTTAACAGATTTTTAATTATCTCAATA
This sequence comes from Molanna angustata, assembly GCA_963576475.1. Taxonomy (NCBI): domain Eukaryota; kingdom Metazoa; phylum Arthropoda; class Insecta; order Trichoptera; family Molannidae; genus Molanna; species Molanna angustata. The sequence continues at coordinate 8,932,462 of OY754967.1, forward strand.
GAGACGAAGTTGGAATATTTACTGTAGGAGAACCGGGTAATCAAGGCACCTACAGGGCTTACGACCTGTCATCGGCTGGTTTACGTGATCACTTTATGCGCTTGCGCAACGTTCACCAATTATGCCTTTTTAATGAGATCCCTATCAATTCAATTTTGAAAGTTCTATATATTGTAAAACTGAAATTATTTTCGCTTGAAAATAAGGAATTTTTACTACAGCCATCTATGGGTGAAATTATGAACAACAATCTAATTATTTTTTTTATTTATTTTGTTGTAACGCTATCTATTGAGAGAATTGTTTTTTTGTAAATAATGAAAGCTACAATTCTTATATCTGAGGTGACAATGCATTTTTCGCATAGAAGTCACCCCTGAATTGCGCCAGACTTATAAGGTCATTTTATCTTATTTACCTACTTGTACCAATGTGTAAGTAATCGAATATTTTTATTATTGCATATGCGCAAACATTGGATTTTTTTTCCCTGTCGGGAGTCAAAGATATTTTTTAACAGATTTTTTATTATCTCAATAGATGACAGGTCGTAAGCCCTGTAGGTGCCTTGATTTCCCGGTTCTCTTACAATAAATATTTCAACTTCGTCTCTATTGAGATAATTAAAAATCTGTTAAAAAAGACTTGTATGTAGTTCAAATGGACAAATACAAACCTAGAAATGAATATTTTAATTTAGTATTTGAGAATTAGATTCTCTCTACTAACCTCAAATAATAGGGAATCGGTCTGGTAGTACGATATGTTTGATTTTGATATCAAATTTATACTAACCAAAATTAAATTTATTGCAGCCCGGAAAAATTGTAGTGGAAAATTTGAGAGGTTGGAAAAAAAAAACATAGTGGACAGAAAGTTGTTGGGAAAATTACATGTGTTGCAAAGCGTGGAGGAATTTCGGACGAATAATATTCTCCCCACAATTTCGGCTTGAACATTAACTCAGTTTGGAGACTTTAGTTGCAAGTTGGGCACATTTCTCCGTAAATGAATCCTGCAGTGTCGAGTCGGCTGTTTGCTAACTCACCTTACTTGGTCATACCTTGGCTTGGAGTATCTTACCTAACCTCACCAAGCCTCTGAAAGTGAGGACCATTCTCTACAAGGCGTTCTCTAATTAATATAAACGTTAATTAAGGAACTTTGAATATGTGAACGTTTAATTAATACACCAACACTTAATTCATCAAATTCAAACTGCATATACCAATAACATTTTGCCTAGTGAATCAATTAACCTTGAAGAAAATAAATAACCTTACGAACCCTTTATTAATAATATTTAATTGTCACGCATATATCACTAAAGTAATCTATGTATGATAATTAAACAAGTGGCAGCCAGAGAGAACGGAACTTCACATTTTTCCATCTTGGCAGTGTCATCTGAATTCATGCATCGTCTCATACATATGTCTATTGTTTAAGATTCTTAGAGTTTCTTCTGTCAGAATATCGTTCACATGATCAAGCCATTATTTTCTTGGACAACTTCGACCGTGAGTTTAAAAAAAAAAATACTGCCTTTGATTCCATTCACCTGATAAAATACAAATGTATTTGTTGAATTTATATAACCATGTTTTTTGTATAATTGAATTTATATAACAACGTATTTTGTATAATTTGCGTTTTTTCATTTTTTATTTCGTTTTAAGTAGGTACTTGTTGAATTTATATAACCATGTTTTTTGTACAATTTGCGCTTTTCTGTAATTGGACTTATCCCTGTATTATGTTTGTATTGTTACTTATTGTTTGTGTTGTCTGTTGAAAAGCCAAATAAATAAAAATTAAACAAATAAGTTATAAAAAATAGCGAAAAAGTCTCTTTAATTCGTTTTTTTTTCTACGGGAAATAAAACGCTGAACGCCAGCATAAAAGTCAAGCAAATTATCATTATGCCACTGATACTTATTTTCGTACTATATTTTCAATAGCCAAATAATACAAGTTGTATATTTCAATGGTTTCAAAATTTATTAATTTAATTTATTTATTTCACTTCATGAACAATGGCGGTTTTGTTGCCATATGGCGATTTCTTCTAACCAACCAAATTAATTTAAATAAAAAAACATACAAAAAGATAAACACATAATATTATTTTATTTTATTTTATTTTATTTTATTTTATTTTATTTTATTTTATTTTATTTTATTTTATTTTATTTTATTTTATTTTATTTTATTTTATTTTATTTTATTTTATTTTATTTTATTTTATTTTATTTTATTTTATTTTATTTTATTTTATTTTATTTTATTTTATTTTATTTTATTTTATTTTATTTTATTTTATTTTATTTTATTTTATTTTATTTTATTTTATTTTATTTTATTTTATTTTATTTTATTTTATTTTATTTTATTTATTTTATTTTGGATATCCAACAGTACAGTAGAGTATAATGATAAAAACAATGAAAAAAAAACAAGTAAATGTAGACTACGGTACATAATAATAGGACATCATATCAAGCAATTTTTAAATCTTAACGTGCAATTTACGACAAATGAGAAATAACAAAATTTTAAGATCACACCTGAAACATACAAGGAATAGTACAGAGAGGATTATATTCTAGAATCATAACATGGGATTCTAACGTACTTGCATAAGGATCAACGAAGAAGGTGTTGCAACCATTATGGTGACACATACATAATATATTTATAGCTTTGACATCAAACATTGCTAAAGTATATGAGAAGGTTATTAAACATAGAATTTTAAGTTATACTAATGACATAAAACTGATTAGTAGTAATCAATATGGTTACCGCGAGAAATTGGGTACAGATGACGCTATCGCAAGACTGACGTCTAAAATTTGTGATGCTCTTGATAAACATAAAAAATGTATTGGAATTTTCATTGATTTACAAAAAGCTTTCGATAGCGTTAGTCATAATAGATTGATCAAAAAATTAAAATACGCTGGATTCGATTATATGGCCTTGAGTTGGATGCGTAGCTACCTAAATAAACGAGAGCAGTTTGTAAAGTTTAACGGTGTGCTTAGCGACCAGGTCAGTTCACAATATGGGATCCCACAAGGTACTGTATTGGGACCTGTACTGTTCTTGATATACGTTAATGATTTATATAAACTGGATCTTCACTCTAGTGTTATTTCCTTTGCCGACGACACAGTCATGTTGTCTGTGGGAGAGACATGGAGTGAGGTAACTGAAAGAGCAAATAAAGATATAAATGTATTAAAGGCTTGGTTTAATTGCAATATATTAACATTAAATGCACAAAAAACTACTGTAGTGCCTTTCGCAATTCAAGGCAAAAATATACCAAATACGTTAAATATTAAAATCCACCGACAGGATTGTGATGCATTTGGTTCTTGTTCAGAACCTCAGTGTACCACACTAAATGTGAGCAAGAATGTCAAATATTTGGGTGTCATAATTGAATCTGAAATGAAATGGAAGGACCATATATGTAAGACAGGAGAAAGATTGCATAAAATATTTTATGTTTTTTACCGTATAAGAAATTTTCTGGATATTGAAATGCTTAGAATGACATATTATGCATTGGCTCAGTCTGTGATGCAATATGGAATAATTGGATGGGGAGGGTCGTGTCCTGCTCACTTGAAATTATTATATACCATACAAAGAAAGATTATTAAAATTATTTTAGTAAAGCCAAGCGATTTTCCCACTGAAGAGTTATTTTCTCAATTTAAAGTTAAAAAATTAAATGTGTTATATAAAATAAATGCAATTAAACAAATATGTAAAGAATATTTCACTAACCAAATTCACCCTATAGACAATCTAAGAATTGGTCCTCGCACAAGTGGAATGATAAAGATCCCAAAGAAAAATACATCTTTTGGCCAAAATCATTATTCATATTATGGGGTGAAGTGGTTTAATGATTTACCAGTGGATATGAGAATAGTGGCGCAAAATAATTTTGGTGGTTTCTTGGTATTGCTGAAAGACTTTTTGAAGTAACATTTTTCTTGTGTATTCATTGTGTGTTGTTTATTTTCAAATTGTGTATTTTTATTTATTCTACAGACCAATTTTGTATTTTTTTTTCTCTCTTTATATATAATATTATGTATGTTTGTATCTTAATATGTATGTTATTGTAAATAGATTAGTGCCTAGATTAAGATGTATGTATATAAATAGATTAGATAGTTTGTAGATTTGTGAAATGTGACTCACTTCAAAGCACGAGAAAACTCTTTTTGAAGTTGTCATAAAAAAAAAACAAAATTATAATGTATCTTTTTAAAAATTGTATATATTGTTGTTTTGTGTATTTTCTTTGTTATTTTTAATAATACATAAAATAAATAAAATATACTAGAGAGTGGAATTTTGAGTTATGTTATCAGTGCAAAGTTGGCGCTTTATCGCAATTTTGAACGAGAGTAGAGATTGGGTATGAAAAAAGTCAATGTTATTGAGCAGGTTGTTAAAATTGAAGGTGGCCCGACTAGTAAAGAAATTTTTCCTAAGATTAGTTTTTTAGTGATTAGTTTTTTATTAAATTTAAAATTACAGCAACAATGAAAGGAAGAAGATTAAGGTTGTGGGATGTGAGAGAAGATAGAGGAGTGTCAATTATTGGACAGGTATAACATCTTTAGTCTTTATTATTAAAGTTGATCGATTGATACGTCATTTCATTATTTCTTTATAATTATTAATGAATTTCTTTAATGAATTCCCTGTCATATTGCATAATAAAATTTAAGGTAAAATTTTCTCATACCCATGTATGTATGTATTTTTGAATTTGATATGTTATTCATATCCATAATTTCACATGTAGGACATTGGAAGTCGTCCAACACAAAATGTTATATAAATAACGAAATAACACGAATCAATATGGAACCAAACCAAAAATGCAAAGAAAACCGCCATCTTGAAAAATGCAAACAAATTTATGGCTTCCTATAATATTGAATACAATATGAGAAAACACAAATATTATATTTTAAGAATCTGCATATTCTTTATTATAAAAATATGTAGCTGCATTATGATTTTCAGTATTCGAGAAAAGCATTAATTTATTTGCAAAATTATTTGTTTAGATATTCAGACTCGAATTAATAATATTAAAATTTGCGAGATTTTTCTTCACGCCTAAACAACTGAATTGTGTATAGCAGCGAACAGGAAGCGACGATACGAACAGGTAAAAGTGACGCTTTTTTTTGTTCTTATCGTTTTCCAACGTTTATGTATAGTATTCTTCGGCATGTACCAAGTTCAAATACATGTCAAATCTAGATTTGACACTCAAATAATTTGACACTTCAAAAAAATGAGTTAAATGTGATGGGATTCGTGTGTGATTAAAGAGTATTCAATTTGAAATCAAGGCTATTTTTAGCAGCTAAATAGGACGCTATGCTTCAAATCGTATGAAATATTCAATTAGACAGGCGCTCTAGGTATAATACTTCATTTCAAATGGTAAAAAATTTTATATTTGAAAACTGGCGCGCGCGATACTTCTTTAATTTATATTGTAATTTCTACTTAATTTATTTATTTTTATATGTATTTCTTTACTTTATTTTTTACAGGAATACCCGGCTTTTAAAGTTCTATAATTAACTCGCGACTATCTGTAACAGAGGGTTTCCACCGAACAATGTGTCTGAAAATGGATGACTTAATTTCTAATGATTTTACGTACGAAATATTAAAAAAACACGCCATACACAATGTATATCTAACTGGCGTGTTTGTATAGAAATTTTCTACACCTTCGCTTGTTATACGTAGGTACCTGTTATCTGCCAAAGACACCACTAGTTGGAGTTCATAGTAGTCAGTCGTCGTTATGGTGTGCTCACTCTGAAAAAAAAATCACGGGCTTCTTACCATCACGGTATAGTCCACAAAGTGGGGAAGCCAGCGACAGGTGTGCATTACCTTAAAAAAAGGGGAACAACATATGCGTGTATACCCACAAACCAGTCTTGTCTCACCTAAAAGCACTACATTAAAAATGGGTGGATAACCTCATTGATGAACTATGTGATATAAAGTCTTCTTCTTTGGTTTCAATTCGGAGATTTGTTGACATCTAAGCGATGCATCTCTTCATCCACTCGGCTCGAACTTCAACGACTTGTATGAGATACACTTCGTAGTACTTCTGCCAGCTATTATTTCAACAATTCCCTCCAAAGTGATGTGTAGGAAATCATCGTGTCGCAACACATGGCCTATACAGTTAGCATGCCTTTTGATATGGTGTTCATCATGTGCCTGGTTTCTTCAATTTTGCTGACAACTTCTTCAATGGTCCCTCCAAGATATGGCGAGAATTCGTCGGTAGGTGTGAACCTATCTCGAAGGCCTCTAATCTTTCACGGTCTCTTCCTTATATGCACCATGTCTCACAACCATACAGCATACTATACACATATCCATAAAATTAGTCGAGAAATATCATAGTGATCGCTAATTTTTATACATTGACATTTGAAAATACTTTTCATTATAAACAACCATAAAAACATAAAAACTATCGTCTTTATTTTTTTTATTTAAAAATATATGAATATGTCCTTGTTAAACAAGAACACATACATCTACCTACGTTCCCTAAACTAAGCATAAATGCTTGTACTATAGGTGAATGGAAATCGGTCGTGGCAGGATTCGAACTCGCGACCTCTGGGTTGCTAGCCCAGCGCGCTAACCGCTCTGCCACCACCCATCTCTATTTTTGCTTTTCATTATAAAACATTGATAATAAAATAATACAGATTATTTTTTAGACTCAGATTGGGGCAGTGTTTCATTTGAATAAAACCTTAACACACAGTGAACGAATGAACTTATTTCTTTTTTTATTTATTAATGAATATTTAATTGATTTAATTAATTTCTTGTTTTTTTAACACATTTCAACACTTTTCTTGAAATTGCTTTTATTTCAAACATGTACTAATGCATGGTTAAAAAAACTTTGCTTTTTTTTTAATTGAATAAGTGATAGAAGTCCAATAAGTCTGTCTAAATAAATTAAATAAAAAAATACCTAAATCATTATTTCATTATATACATCCCACCCGGAGCAGACATCTCAAAATATAAGCAACACTCTGAAGATGTGGAATCTCTTCTCACAAGATATCCCAAAGCTAAATTTGTGTTAACTGGCGATTACAACCTGCCCAATATTCGATGGTCACAGAATTTTGAAGACAGTCTTGAGAAGAATTTTGAGTTCGAGCATGATCGTAATCATCTGGTACATGGGGACACAAACTGTGTGAGTGAATGTGCTAGATCCAAGGAAATAATCGAAATGTTAAACTTTTTAGGATTAGTGCAAAACAATTTCAATACAAACTGTTATGGTAAACTCTTGGATTTAGTCATATCAAATGAAATGAGACTGACTGTAGAGTTGTCTAGTGAAGTTTTATTACCTGAAGATAAATATCATCCTCCCTTGGAAATTTGTACTATGTGTTCAATTCCAGAGTTTAAACCACGTGTAACCAAATTTTTAAATTTTAGTAAAGCAAATTATACTGCAATTAATATATTTTTGAGAGATGTGAATTGGTCTTTTCTCCACGAAAATTTAGATTTGGATCAGAAACTGCAGAAATTTTATAATATTTTGAATCAAATTATTGAAAACTATGTATCTGAGTCGTGTATAAGGTTTCAGGGATATCCAGTATGGTTCAATCATGAAATAAGATCTCTAATCACAGATAAAAAACGGGCCCATAAACGTTTTAAGGAGACAAAAAATGCTGATGATTACCAGGTATTCTCTGACTTAAGGAAAAAATGCAAGAAACTGGCTAGAGAGTGCTACAACAATTACATGGCTGAAGTCGAGAATGGGGTCCGATACGACACCAAGACTTTGTGGAAGTTTGCAAATTCACAGCGGAAGGATAACAGTCAAATTCCTGATACAATGTTCTACAATGGTAATGGAAGTGATGACTTACATACGATAAGTAGTTATTTTGAGCATTTTTTTAGAAACATGATGGTACCTGACACTGGATTGGGTTCAACAACCCTGCACGATCCTGAGGTGACTGTCTCGATAGGGAGCTGCAGGTTGAAGTTTCTGAACATTGTCAAGGGACTTGAAAGACTGGATGTAAGAAAACCCACAGGTCCTGATGGCATCCCAAATCATCTTTTAAAGAACTGTAGTACATATATGGCTTTCCCATTGTATGTACTCTTTAATGAATCTTTGAAGTTGGGATATTTTCCATATTACTGGAAAGCTAGCTTTATTATTCCGATATATAAAACGGGCGAAAAATCTAATGTTTGCAACTATAGGCCAATAAGTATCTTATCAGCGATCCCTAAGTTCTTTGAATCCCTAGTTCTTGATAGTCTTGCTCCTATTTTGAATGGCCTGATTAACCCCTGTCAACATGGATTTATAAATGGAAGATCGACATTGACAAACCTTATTATATACGAAAATCATATTATGGAAGCATTTGCTAATAAATCTCAGGTGGACTCGGTCTATACTGATTTCAGTAAGGCGTTCGATAGAGTGCCACATAGTATACTTCTTCAAAAAATAAAATTGTACGGAATTCATAGTTCACTTCATGATTGGCTGTCAAGTTATTTATGTTCAAGAAAAATGGTGGTTAGAGTGAAGAATGTTGAGGGTAATGGTTTTGTGACATCTAGTGGTGTGCCTCAGGGTAGTCATTTGGGGCCTGTTCTATTTATTCTATTTATAAATGATATTATAAAATCCTTTGACGGAGTAAACTGCTTGCTTTTTGCTGATGATTTAAAGATGTATAAGAGAATAAACAGCATTGAGGACAGTTTGGTACTTCAAAAAAATTTAGAGAATCTTGAGATCTGGTGTAATAATAATAAACTATTCTTAAATGCCCAAAAATGTCAAATAATCAGCTTTCACAGAGTAAAAAACCCTATTGTGTATGAATACCGATTGAATAATACATCGCTGGAACGTGTGACAAGTATAAAAGATCTTGGTGTAATATTTGATGAAGGGCTTACTTTCATTCCACACATAAACAGCGTTACAAATAAGGCTTTAAAATTACTGGGGTTTATCCTGAGACTAACTAAGGATTTTAAATCAATTAACTCGTTAAAATTACTTTTTGTATCTTTGGTTAGAAGTCAGGTGGAATACAACACACCAGTGTGGTCACCGTATTACACAATCCACTCAAAGTCTATAGAAAAGGTCCAACATAAATTCTTCCGTTATATCAACTTTAAACTTCAAATACCGATTGAGGAACTTAATTATGACTTTATTCAGTCCCTGCTTGGGTTGCAGAGGTTGTCCGACAGAAGAATAATCGCTGATTTAATAATGCTCTACAAGATTGTCAGAAATGTTTACGACTCGCCAGATTTAACAAAATTAATTTTGTACCGCACCCCAATGCGAGGTACTAGGCAGATCGTAACATTTCACTGTGATAATGTCTGTAGAAACTATCTTTATAACTCTCCAATAATAAGAATACATAGGCTTGGTAACATGTATGGTCATCTTACTGACATTTTTGCAGACTCCTTAGCATTTTTTAAGCGAGCACTGTCGGACGGTTTCGGAAATCAGCAGTGATATTATAATTGTTCATGATTAGGTATGTATTAAGAAACCTGAAATGTATGTATGTGTATGTATGTATATGTATGTGTGTATATGTATGTGTGTGTATGTATGTATGTGTATGTGTATATATATGTGTATGTGTATGTATATATATATATATATGTGTGTGTGTGTATATGTATATATATGTGTGTATATATGTATATGTATATGTATATATATGTATGTGTGTGTGTATGTGTATATATATATATATATATATTTTTGTATTGATTGATATTTTGTTTGTATTATATTATTATTATTTTAAATTGTTAAAGAAAAAAAAAAAAGATTTTTTTTATTTGAATAGTTTAATGTTTTTATTCTATTATTATTATAAATTTGAAAAAAAAATGTTTCATTTTATTGGTAATTTGCTTTTATTCCATTATTATTATTTTAAATTTGTAAAAAATGTTGTGTATTTGATTGGTATAGTGTTTTTATTCTATTATTATTATAAATTTATAAAAAAAATATTTTTATCTGATTAGTAAAATGTTTTTATTCTATTACTATTATTTTAAATTTGTAAAAAAAATGTTTTATATGATTGGAATTTTGTCTTATTTAATTTAATTGTAAAGTGCTATTTATTCTGTAAATTAATAGTCATTTAATTTAATTATTTATTGCAATTAATTTTGTTTTTAAATTGGTGTATATTATATTTTGTTTTTTTACTTTTTATTTTTGTATAAATTTCTAATTGAATTGTTTAGTGTTTACTATTTGTTGTAATTGTGAATTTATATTATGATCATTTTAAATTTGTAAAAGAAAAAATGTTTTTATTAGATATCGACCTGGCAACTTACAAATATTGTAACGACGGTGTAGTGGATGTTGGTGTCTCTTTCTCGCACGGTGTCTGTAGTGCTGTGTGGGTGGGACGCCAGCTCTGTAGGTACCTGTAAGTTGTAGTGTCAGGTCGATGTATGTGGACATTTGTGTCCCATTCTGATTCGTTTCAGAGTACGAAAACGTCTATTAACCAACGGGCGCTTGTGTAAAAGGATTTCATCCGCGCGGTTCGACGTAATGAGGTCCGTATAAATGCAGTCAACTTTTTGACATTTCTCATATACTAAAATTCAGACAGATAAATTTGGACGAATCGGAGTGGGACATATTTCGAATTGTGTGAAGGATTTTGTATTTTTATGAATTATTGTATTGTTTTTCTTTTGTTTAATGCGAGTTTTGTTTTATTTTTACCATATTTTTATAATGGCCAAGAGGCCGTGTATGTAATAAATAAATAAATAAATAAATAAATAAATAAATATACAATTATTGTTTTTTCTTTTTAATATTGTTTTTTGTACCATTGTGTAACTTCCCTTTATTTTATGTAGGTATACCTAATAGTAAAAGACTTCTGACGGTAAATACAAATTGATAAATAAATACTAACCTAAATATATAAATAAATTAATGAATAAATTAATTCATACACAAATAAATGACAATGTGGCTTGAGTGTATAGTTGTCAGTGAAAAATACGATTTAGATCTTTGTTGGGATAAAATAAAATGAATTACCGATTATTTCAATCTATAAGCTTACTATTTCCTAGGACACGGAAACTTTAAAAGTTATCTTCACCGATTTAACATTGTCTCCTCTGCCTCATGTCAGTTCTGAGCTCTTCGTTGCTGTCCGTTGGCCTCTTCAAGGTCCCATTGAACATGCGGATTTTGTGATCACGGAGAACACTTTTAAAGCCTTTAAGAAGTTTTGTCATAGTTTGGTGCCTTACTATTGTTAGATTCCCAGTATGTTATTTTTTTACAGAGATCTTGGTCATACCTCTAATGTTTCTCATTTAAAAAAATCTGAAAGCAATGACAGTTCACGAGTGTGAATCTTCCATTCACATTCGTCGATTGTTCTTTTTGCACTATGGTGCCGAGATTGCTAATCTACAGGGCTCTATGAGATACTTTTCGTGCTATGCATTTTTTTTTCTTGTCGCTCACTAAGGTTGCCTGTCCATTGTTGCGGAGCGAGGCAGCGGAGCGGAGAAACGGAGAAATATTAACCAATAGGATTGCATAAAATCTCCGCTTCGAGATTTTATGCAATCTTATTGGTTAATATTTCTCCGCTCCGCTGCCTCGCTCCGCATCAATGGACAGGCAGCCTTAGCATTCTGTGAAGGGAGTAGCGAAAAAAAAATAAACGAATAATAAATAAATAAATAAAATGAATATTTGCAGTAGTACCCGAGTGAACAAACTCGGCTAGACCCGATAAAATATGAAATCACATGGTATAGGACTGAATATTTAAAAAAAAATGTTATAAATGGATTCATACCCAATCTTTTAATAATAAGCTAATAAAAATTTGAGACGAAATTCACTGTGAAAAAAATATATTTCAAATAATTATTGCGTGGTCCTTTTCGGGTTCTTCTTTAGATCTGACAGACTAATGGTATAGGGTGAAAGATAGATTTAAAGATATATTTTTTATCATCATTAAAAAAAATAATGTTAGGTAGGTACCTACCTACTTACGAAAATATTTCCAAGTGAAAATTTAACGAAGTGTGAAAGCTTGAATATTTTGACACAAATCTTTAGAAAATAGCGAATTATCTCCGTGAAGCTAAAATCTCCCAAAAATATTTTTTCAAATTGTTTTATTGAACATTTTTTCATGGCAGAAAAAAAACATTTCAGCAAAAATGTACTGTAAAAGCCTACTTAGTTTTTTTATGATGTTAATGTTTTCCTAGAAATAAGACTTAACTGTCGAATCAAATAATATGATTAATAAAATAAGTTTTCTAAATACTTATCGTATAAAATTTTGATTTTTCAGTATGTTACTTGGTAACATATTATATGTAGGTACTGAAAAGGTGTGTTAGTTAGTTACTTTGAACTATTACATTAGGTGTTTTTTTTTAAACATATTTTATTTTTATTCAAGACAAATCTGTTGCCTCATAACATGAAAAAATCTTAGAAAGGTACCTATAGACGATGGCACAAGATAGGAAATCAATGTGGAGACAAATAAGAAAATTTGATTCCAAATATCATAAGGATACCTGAATCTGCATATTTGCTAGCTCCTTAATATTGACAACATAACAAGTTAGACCAAAAACTGTCCATTGTGTCAAGAGTCTATTGTAGGCTAAATAGTATATTTTTTGAAAATCTTTCCCCCAGAACGCTCAAATGATGCCTACGCTCAAATGAAAAGTTTACTTTAACATCTTAATTCTACTGAGAAAATTTTCTTGTAATTTTGGTTTTAATACAACCATTTTTGTAAATATCTAAGAAACTACAAAACCAAGAATATAAAAATCTACCGACAGAGTTGTTTCTTGCCTTAGCACTTTGCTTTATTTTCCTTTTATAAATATCTATAGATATTTATAAAACATTATAATCTCAAGGACTCTCTACAGCGAGCCCTTCTGGCGTGGAAACACCAGTTACAGAAAGGAGGCCTGGTGCTGAGTGTGAGCAAAACACAGTTTATGGCTTGCAATGTTCCCCAAACAGACACTGACCCGATTACAATTGATGGACAGCAAGTCACAAGATGTGATAAATACAAGTATCTTGGGAACATGATACATGAGTCAGGAAGCCTGGAAACTAACATTCAGCACCGTATTGCCGCAGCCTGGCTTATGTAAATGGAGAGAAGTGACTGGAGTAATCTGTGACAAGCGAATGCCAGTGAAGATGAAAGGCCATGTATACAAGACAATGATCAGACCAGTGTTGACATATGGTAGCGAGACCTGGACCGTCACTCGAAGACAAGTTCAGTCAGTGCAAACAGCCGAGATGAAGATGCTTAGGTGGATGTGCGGCGTCATGAGAAGAGATAAAATACGTAATGAATATATAAGAGGTAGCCTGGGTGTACGCGATGTATCCGATAAGCTGATGGAGAATAGGCTGAGGTGGTTCGGGCATATCCTTAGAAAACCGCCAGAATATATACATAGGAAACACTGCACTGGACCATCGAGTGTCTGGCAAAAGATCCAGAGGGCGTCCCAAAAAACGATGGAAAGACCTGGTAGCTGAGAACATGCAGGAATGTGATGTCTCTGAGGACGATGCTCAGGATAGGGCGAAGTGGAGGAGCGCAGTGAGGAGAGCTGACCCCACCACCATGTGGGATACAAGCTAAGGAAGAGAGAGAGATTTATAAAACATTATAATGTTATTAAAAAATAATTTTGACTATTTTTAAATTGATATACCCACAGACAGGCTGTGCCTTGTGGGATTTTTGTGTAATTTATGTAGGTATATTGTTGTATTTTAACCATGTACAAAATATTAAATAAATAAATAAAAATGTATGTCAGGATAGAATAGTATAGAGGTCAGTATTTTTTTCCTACCCAAAATATGTAAACAGCATGATGGTATGTATGTTTGTATGTTTAGTTAGATGTGTATTGTATACTGCCTTACAAATTGTATGAAACGATGTCGTCACTGAATTCAATGTTTATCAAATTGTTAAAAAAAGTTTAAGATGTACTGCTACAATGTGCAAATTTTTTATACAAAATTAAATTATCTAGTTAGGATGTTTCGGCATTTTTCGATAGATGAAGACATAAATTTATCATAAAAAAATCCTAATAAAAAATGTTTGAGAAACAAATTTGGGATTTTGTATTTGTTTATATGTACCTATACCAATTTTCAGCGTTCTAGTTTATGATTTTTGAGATATATAGAAAATTAAAGTTATAATTCAAAAGTTGATAACCCCTGATAAAAACAAAAATTCAATATTCTGAGTATAGAAGTTTTATAGCTCTATAATATTATATATTTTCTGAAATTTTAGGCTCTGCGCATTGAGCGGATCAAAAGTTATAAGGGGGGGGGGGGACACAGACACACTAAATGTTCTACTCCGGACATAATATTATATAGAAGATATATTGTCGGCCTTCGTGGCTCAGTTGGTTAGGTATCTGACTGCTGATCCAAAGGTCCCGGGTTCGATTCCCGGTGGAGACACAGTTTTTAATTGTGTTTTCAGTCTGGATCTGTGAGACGATAAATATCGTAAGTCTCCAGAATGTGGCAACTTGTTATTGGGTGCGTGTTAAATAATTATTTGAATGACGGATCCAATGCTAACTCTGCCACCGACAAAGCTAATCTTCTCGGTAAATTATTTGCAGATAACTCAACCCTTGACGACAGAGGAAAAACTCCTCAGCCAGTTCCACATTGTGGTTTTGAAATGAAAGAAGTAAGGATTAACTTCTCTGAGGTTTTACTCGCCATCCGAGGGTTGGATGTTACAAACCTAATGGACCAGATGGAATTCCCGTTCTTGTGTTAAAAAAATGCTCCGCCGAACTAGCCCCAGTTCTCACTAAACTCTTCAAACTCTCGTTTAAAACTGGTATTGTCCCAAGTGACTGGAAAAAAGCGGTCATCCACCCAATTCCTAAAAAAGGTGATCGCTCCAACCCATCTAACTACCGACACATCGCTATTACTTCTGCACTCTCCAAAATAATGGAAAGGGTACTAAACACCAAGTTGATCACATACCTCGAAGCAAACAAAATTTTAAGCGACCGCCAATATGGATTTCGTGGAAATCGATCTTGTGGCGACCTACTCGCGTATGTGACATCCCAGTCTTTTAATGAAACTCCCTTCTTATGGACTACCCCAGTCTATGTGTACTTGGATTGCGAATTTTTTAAAAGATCGTGAAGTCATAACTGTAGTGGGATGGTTGCTCTTCTCCCCATTCCATCAATGCGGGAGTCCCTCAAGGGTCCATTCTATCTCCAACCCTATTCCTCCTACATATTAATGACCTGCTCTTACGCGCCCCCATCCATTGTTACGCGGATGACAGCACAGTCCATGACAATTTCTCTTTTGACAAACCTCCTAAACAGAGTGAAATATCAGAATCCCGGAAAGACCTTCATCAAAAAATAAAAAGCTACCTCCACTCAATAATACCTGGGGTGAAAGTAATCTTGTTTCATTTAACGTCTCAAAAACCCAAGCCTGTCTAATTTCTGCGAAGAAAAACCCCAATGAATTGCAAGTGTCTTTCAACGGAAGCACTCTACCTAACAGCAGCTCTATCGACCTGCTTGGAGTATCTATAACGAACCAATTACACTACAAGGGCTCCATCGAAGCTAAGGTGAAACTCGCCTCCAAAAAATTGAGCGTACTATATAAAGCCCGTAGATATTTTACGAATACCCAGATCTGTATACTCTACAAAGCGCAAATACGTCCAATTATTGAATATGGTAGTCACCTCTGGAGTGGAGCCCCCCAATACCTACTGAATACCCTCGACGCTGTCCAAAGGCGTGCTATACGTCTGATTGATGATCTATCACTGACTTTTGGATTGCAATCACTAGAACACAGACGCCGAGTCGATATTTTAAGTTTATTCTATAGATACTACCACGGGAATTGCTCAGAAGAACTTGCATCTTTGGTCCCTCCTCCACCCACTCGCAAAAGAGTCACTCACTTTACTCAATCGCAGCACCCATTCACAGTGGACCTTCAACATATACGAACAAGTCGCTTCTCGAACTCCTTTATTAATACTGTGGAGCGATCTTCCGAATTCTGTGTTTCCACCTTCGTACAACCCGGGTCTTTTTAAAATCCGAATTAATAAACTCTTTTATAGATTGCAAACCCCTCCCAACGCTAAGTAGTGCGCTTCTTCGGAAGAGTCAAATGGACCCAAATCTTAATAGCTGGTGTCCCCTACGTGGACATGTTAAAAAAAATGCTGCAAAGCCTCTAAGTTGGTGTTTTTTTATTTAAAAATAAAACCCTGCATACAAATCTTACTTATCATGGCTAGGATACTTTGTCGATAAGTTAAGTGAAATAAATTCTCTCGAAGAAATCGACAGTTGGATCATGTTTTCAGTCACAATATTTAACGTTATGTGCCCTCTTTACCTCTGAGATTAAATGTAAATCAACTGTGAATGAAAATAAAATTAAATTGTTTCATATCGTCCAAAGTACAGCACTTGTATAACAATATAAAGATCCATAATAGTAATTATTTCTATCTGATATTGTTCAAGACAATTAAGACGACCATAACTACAGCTATCTATTGTTTTCATCTTTTGAGTTATCCTATTGAGACAGAAGTATGTCCATTAAACTTGTTACCAACATTGTTAGGCAAGTATTATAATGTGTTAACCCTTGGCTATTAAATCTCATGTTTGCCGCACGTATTGTTGTCGGAGTACCCAGAGTGTGGCCATTGCCCGGTGCCCAGTGTCCAGTTGAGTGCAGAGAGAGGTTATTTTGCCCGTTTAAGTACCCTGATGGCCGTGTCTTGCGTCCAAAGTGCCCACTCCTCGTTGCACTGAGACGGGATTAATTCTCAAACTCACGATGACAATATTGTCTTACACATACATCAACGTATCGACGATCTATATCTCTAAATTGTTTACTTATTTTGTTTAAATTAGTGAGTAGCAAAGTCTTGCAAGTCTTCAACGACACATGCGGTCTTGATCTTGGTCTTGTAAGTCTCTCAAGACCACAGCCAAAGATGCAAGACCAAGAGTCTTGCTAAACTTAATGCAAACGCCTTTCGGTCTCGCATAATTTAATAACTGATTAACTACATACGTAGGTACTATCGACGTTACACTTTAAATTATTGGTATTTTTGTCGTATTTCATTTCATTTCTGAATTTGAAGACATTTATGTTTTTTTTTTGTAAAGACCTGAAATACTTGCAAGATCAAGACCAAGACTGGGTATGCAAGACCGAGACCAACACTCGATCGAGTGTGCAAGACCAAGACCACATCTGTAAATGCATGATGAAGATAGGGCATGCAAGTCCAAGACCTTGACTTGATCGACTATGCAAGACCAAGATCACATATGTAAATGCAACACCAAGACCAAGACTGGGTATGCAAGACCGAGACCAAGAATGGGCAATGGGAATGCAAGACCAAGACCACCCCGATCTTGGTCATGGTCTTGCATTTGCTCATCACAAGTTTAAATTTTGGTTTATCTAATCGACAGTGATGGCGTGAATATTGCACAGTAAATTGATATCACAATTGAATGGCCAATTACGAATCTAGGATGGAAAACTCAATCATAAATAAATTTCTATCTATATAGTTAGGAAAGTCGCAGTCACCTACCCCACTCCATAGGGAACGTTATAGAACTAAGTGTTCTGTTCATCCCCGGAGCGGCTGCTCGTCGGACAAAACAAGAACTACCACCATACATATTTCATACCACTGCCACTAAGAGTCCAACCACACTCGTGAAGGCCCGTGAATCATAGCAGGGGTTACCCTCCCAGCAGCTCCACGAACAACAGACTGCCACAGGGAGCCTTCGCCACCCCCGTAGTACTTTCAGTTCTTCGATATAGTTCCAGACTTATGGTGAAATAATGCACAACAATTACACCATTAATTCCAGCTTTAAGTTGTAATATAATAAAAATAGAAGATGAATACAGTGATCTTCGCGCTATTCATGTAAATATTTATTTAAAACTTTCTAAGCACATGTGCACAATGGCAGGCTTATTGTCAAATGGCAACATCTTCCAATCAACCATATTCATTTGGTGAAGCAGATTGTTTTTATAATACGTACCAACAATTTATTTGAATAAGAAATTTTATAATAGTTATGGTGCCTTGCCTACTATTGTAAGATAACCAGTAGGTTATTTTTTTACAGAGATCTTGATCATACCCCTCATATATTTCTCATTTAAAAAGATCTGAAGTCCACGAGTGTGAATCTTCCATTCACATTCGTCGATCGTTT
The DNA here is from genome assembly GCA_963576475.1 of Molanna angustata. Taxonomy (NCBI): domain Eukaryota; kingdom Metazoa; phylum Arthropoda; class Insecta; order Trichoptera; family Molannidae; genus Molanna; species Molanna angustata. The sequence continues at coordinate 8,951,006 of OY754967.1, forward strand.
TTTTGCACTATGGTGTCGAGATTGCTAATCTGGAGGGCTCCATGACCTATGCATTTCGTGCTATGCATTTTTTTCTAGTAGCTCACTGTCAAGGGGGCGTTTGCGGTCCCCATATGCAGAACGGGTGGTGGTAAAAGTAGCGTATAATTGAATAAAACATACTATGAAAATATAAATCCATATAAAACAAAAACAATAAAGAAACGGAGGGGATTGGAGAGGGGGGGGGGACAAGGATAGGATAAGGAGACAAATTTAAGTGTTATGTGCAAGGAAATGATTCCTTACACATAACACTTAAATGAAATGATGATAAGGAAACAATGACAAGGAAATGAAAAGGAAATGAAGTATATACATAATTTGCTTTTAAATTAAAATAAAATGTGTAACGGACTTTAATTCAAAGAAATATTGGACAAAAAAATCTATAGAAAAATTATAAAAAAAATATAAGAAAACTTAAATAAGATTTTGTAAAAAAAAAGGAAAAAGTTGGAATCGAAAAATTATTTTGCCAAATAACAACAAAATAATGCAATATTTTGCGGTTTAAATAAGTATTGATTATTTGAAGCCAAATCCACAACAAACATTATCTATCCACTCAGTTCATTTCAATCAATATTAGATGGGTGATGGTAGAGTGGTTAGCGCGCTGGGTTAGTAATCCAGTGGTCGCGAGTTCGAATCCTGCCACGGCCAATTTCAACCGGTTTCCCGAAATATAAATGTCACATATTCTATAAATAAATTCCCTGCATTTTATTTTACGCATAAAAAAATTAGTCGCCTAAGTTAATTCAATCAAAGAAATTTAATAATATTTTTATACTGGCAGAAATCATTCTCATGATTTGGTGGAATCCCACGTAAGCTTAAAAGAAGAAGATAAGTGATGGATAGAACCAACATAACAAATGTATTAACAAATGTATATTAAATTATAAATTATGTTATAAGCCTTATAAAGGCTCTTTTTAGTTGGTGCAATTAATTAGGTTAAATATTATGCAACTGCTAGAGTGAGAAAAAAATGTGTTACCAGGAAAAAGAGAAGCATGTGTGATATATTATGTAATATGATAAAGATTTTCCTAGCGCTATCCTCGAGAATCATGCCGCCCTATAGCGACCTGAGCAGTGCCCCTTGTATAATTCAATTAAATGCTTGGAATTCTGTTACAGAATTCTATCCTGCTAATAATTACACAAACAAACAGGTATATAAGCCTACGTTATTGTTTGCTTCTAACGTTCATCCCCTCCCCTCCCTTCTGGCTGTTTGTAGAATATAGTGTTGGTGCATCTAGGCGTATAGACGGATAATTAGTTCCCGAGTATAATTGATTAGTACAAGTCACCGCAAGGAGCTTATATATATTTGATCAACGATCCTGACAGTCAGGAGGCATTGTGCATAATATATACGTATATTTGATCTAATGACATCCTCAAATAGCACCAAGACTACATAGAATCATTATATTATTGCATGCCATTTATTTTTACTACAGGTAGGAACTTTGGTACCTACGTATTGAAAAAACGATGACTGTTTGCACTTATAGCCAATTTCACAATGTATTAGATGAATAGCGACCTTGAGATATATAAACTAGTAGTCTGTGGTGAACACAATTCTCTTCACTACCGAGTCACTCCAAAAAGTATTCAAAAGTAAATTTACAAAATTTTCATGAAATGATTTTGTTAAAATATTTAAGATTTAAATATTTTATTTTCTAAACTTGATATTTTATCAGCGACATTTTATTAAAGTGTAATTAAGTTTCCTGAGCTTCGGATCAGCTAGAAATATTTGACAGTAAAAAAAATGAGAAGCTCTGATCAGATATCTTTCAAAATCTAATGAGGTCTAAGCAAGTATTAGATATGCAAGTTTGAAAAGTTGGCTTATTAAATAAATCCTGTCCTGATTTATTAAATAAAATTAATTTCCATGCGCCGTTGCGAAATGGCAGATTGAACTACTTGTTTTACGTTCCTCGAAGTAACACTAATTCTAATCAAAATGAGTTTATCAAAAGGGCTTGTAACTTCTTTAATGTCAACCTCTCGGCCAGTATCGCACATTTTGATATTATATTCACCGCTAGTAATAACGCATACAGAAATTCTCTCTATAAGTGCATAGCATGAACTCGAATGTTTAATTTTTTTTTTCTTTTTTTGTTAATTATTTTTGTTTTTTCTAATATTATCTTTTGTATATTGTTTGTAACAAAAATATAACAATTTAACTGTCAATCCTTTTCCCATCCTTTTTTTTCTCTTCCCTTCCTTTCCCGTCACAGGCAAACATACAGTAAATCTTAGTTATATTTAAATTTATGATGTTTAAAATGTTTTATATTTAATATCTGTGGACATATGTAATTGGTCTGTTTGTTTTTATTTTATAGTGTATTATTCTATTTTAGTATTTTAAGACTGTATTTGTCCCTAAATAAATAAATAAATAAATATCCATAATCGAATAAACACGCCGTACGTGGCATAATATTATACATTTCACATAGTAGGTACACACAGATACATTGTGATGAATCTTTCAGAATAAAATCTCAGCATGATACTAGTTGATAATCTGAAATAAAAAAATAACATTAAAAATTGCGAATTCCCCTTGGGGTAGTGAGGAGTAATAAGTGTCGGTATACCACAAAAAAGAAGGACAAATGACATAATCCCAGCCGTAAAAAAATGATCCTTAAAGAAGATCCAGCTGTGAAGAGATGGCTGAGGAAAAGAAGAAGAGAAGAATAGCTAAATAAGGAATGAGAAATTTGTTTTTATACCGATAAAAATATTAATAAGTTCTTTTAGAATCATTTACATAAAAACATTAAAAAAACACATGAATCTATCGCCAATACTTTGGCATTTTGGATGGTTTCGTATAAGTGAAGATATAAAAACCAAATATAATCTGACCCAACCTAATAACATAACCTAACCTAATTCAACATTTTCGTATTATGATTTGAAATGATTGGCCGCAATGAATATTAAACACTTATTTGCACTTGGTGCAATCTTACAAATATTTCCAGTCCAAATAAGCTATTTTATATTATGTAGCTACCTATTTGTTTTTGATAAATTTATTTTTCCCTTCTGGAAATCTCCTACGGAAACAAGCACAGTAGATGTTATAGTATGTGAATCTCATTTTTTTATCGTCTAGAGAATATTTAATGTAAAATCCAGTATTAATTTGAGAGTAAATTTCATCTCATATTATCAACATATAATGTAGGTATGTACATTATACAAAATCAAATCACAATTTCACAACTAAATATTAACTGCTGTAGGTACCTACTTGTGAAATTGATATAAATCCAAAGAGCATGCGTGTTTACTTCAAAAGCAGAATTTACAATACATTGTTAATGTCATTTCCAGGAGGATATTATTACGATATTTACGAATTCTGTGCGAGCTCCAACAGAAACACTTACCTACAAAACATTACCTTCAATATTATTGAAAATGTTTACCCATATCTATGTATGTAGACAGAATTTTACTCATGTAAAATTTATACATGAATATTGTACTACCTATACAAATAACGTTTATATTCAATCAGCTAGTGGGTAGCATTGAGGTCGGTTGTGTTTCACAAAATAGTGTTGATTAGTATTGTTACATTTTTTTTTTGTTTTTTGTCTATCTACATTCTTATTAACCCTTTAAGACCTTAGTGCAATCTAATAATTTTATAGTTTGTGAAAGTTATCAATATAAAAGTGAAAAAAAGAGAGAAATGTCTACTAGAAGTCAAAAATCAACATCTGTTGACTTTAAAAGTGAAGATGATTTTTTAAACAAAATTAAGGCAAGTTTTGAAAGGAAAATAGAGGAATTAAAAACTGAAACATTCAAAAAATTAGAAAAGGAAATTGCTGAAGTAGTCAAAGCACAAAATTTTGTCTCGCAACAATATGAAGAAATACTACTCAAACTGACAACCGTTACGAAACTGGAGAGAGAGGTGGAGACCATGAAAAAAGAAGTGAGTCGCAAAGATGTTGTTATCAGAAATTTAAATATAAGAGTCTCGGAAATGGAACAAAAACTATACAGCAAGAACCTAGAAATTACTGAAGTGGCATACAACAAGGACGAAAAAACCGATGATATCATCTTTAAAGTGGCCACAAAATTAAATATTCCTCTAGAGACTAGCGATATAAAAACTGTAAAAAGGATTCCAAGCAAGCGTCAATCTGGTGTTCCAATAATCTCAATTTGTTTTAATGACTCTAGAAAACGAAATCAATTCATCGAGAATAGAAGAAAGATCATTTTTTCATCGGAATTGGTGGGACAAGGAGATAATCGAATTTATATCAATGAGGGGATGTCACCATTTCTGAAAGAACTGTTTTGGAAAACAAAATCAGCTGCAAAAATCTATAATATAAAATTTGTCTGGACAAAAAATGGAAAAATTCTTGCTAAACGTGACAGTGAATCAAAAATAATAATTATAAGAACTGAGGACGATATAGAAAATTTCTTTCCAAAGCAAAGAAAAAACCAGAATTCTACAGAATAAATTCGGTATTGTGCATCTTTTTCAGTCAAGCTCACCATCAGAAAAATAAATATAAATGGCTATTGATATAGAATTTGATGAATACTATGATAAAACTTACGCAAACCTTGTTGATACGAATTTTGAATATAATTCCCTATTGCCGGGACTAAATATATTTAACATGAATATCAGAAGCTATAATAAAAATTTTGATGAATTTTTTATTCTCCTCAATAATGCAAAGTACATCTTTGATGTAATCATTTTAACAGAATGTTGGCTAAGGGAATATAGTATTTTTCATGAAATTGAAGGATACAAATTATATTATACTAAATTTAACCGTTCCCAAAATGATGGTGTTATAATGTATATTAAAGAAACTATAAATCATGTTGTTAATGAAATACACCTAGAACAATCAAACTGTTTACAAGCATCTCTCAATAATAAAACTCACATCTTAGGGATATACAGATCTCCAGCGGAGCACAATGTAGTGTCATTCTTGGATTCCATTTCGAAAATTATTGAATCCACGAAAGAAAAAACTGATTATATCATTGCTGGTGATATTAATATAAACACCATAAATAGCATGCACCCACAAGCTAATGACTACCAATCATTGTTGGCTTCATATGGATTCATTTCTTGTATTGATCTTGCTACTAGAGTTACCGCTACTTCCGAAAGCTGTCTGGATCATATATTTTTAAAATCAAAAAAAGCATTCAAATCTTTTGTGCTACTTTCCTCCCTCACTGACCATTATCCAACATTCATAAACCTTCATAATAAGGAAAAACTCTCAGAAACCAGAAATTTCAATTCTACGACTACTACATATAAAACAAAAAGACATCTTAATTTTAATAACCTTAAAGATGATCTAGAAAATGAAAAATGGACTGGTACTCTATCAACAAGTCATCCCAATCAAGCAATGAACAACTTTATCGGAACACTTAAGAAATACCTCGATAAACATACTGTCATCTCAAATATAGTGACAAATACACATAAACTAAAACGTCTGAAAGAATGGATAACCCCAAGTCTGGTGAAGTGCATACATAAAAGAGATAAAATGCACATGAGAGTTATTAAAAACCCTAATGATCTTCATCTTTTGAATACATACAAGCATTACAGAAACAAATGCAATAACCTCATAAAAAATACAAAAAGAATCTTCTACGAAAATAAAATAAAAGAAGCGAAAACAGACCCCAAAAAAATTTGGAAAGTTATCAAAGATGCAACTTACCACAGCAGCCCTAAATATCAGACAATAGATGATATTAAGATAAATGACATCACCTTGTCAGCTAAAATAAATCCTAAATCAGTTGCCGATAATTTTATCGACCACTATACCAATGTTGGCCCCAGATTAGCAGAAAATATAATCAAATATAAAAAACAGAACAGGCAGCATGCAAAAGTAACTGCTATGTATCCCCATACACAACACAGTTTTAACTTCTATAGATTAACTACAAGTGAACTATCAAAACATATCTCATCACTTCGTAAAAACTGTGCAAATGGTCATGATATGATATCAAGCTCAACTGTGATGGAAATTAAGGACTTTATTCTGAAACCACTTCTGCACATATTTAACCTCAGCCTGAAAACTGGTATAGTACCGGATCACTTAAAAGAGGCAATCATTAAGCCCATCTACAAAAATGATGATAAAACGAAGATTACTAACTACAGACCGATCTCGCTGCTGAGCTGCTTTGCTAAGATACTGGAAAAGGCAGTGAAAAAGAGACTCATGGTTTACCTTGAAAATAATAAAATTCTTTCTGAAAATCAATACGGGTTTAGGTCAAATATGGGAACCGAAGATGCCATTGCAGAGGTGGTGGAAAATATTGCCACAAATATGGACAAAAGACAGAAGGTTCTGGGCATTTTCATAGACTTGTCTAAGGCGTTTGATACCATATCACATTCCATGCTTTTAAACATGCTGCATTCGATAGGTATCACTGGTACTCGACTAGATTGGTTCAAGAACTATCTAGAACTCAGAAAGCAATCTGTAGAAATAAACGGCACTCGCAGCAACCCTATGTACATAAAATATGGCGTACCTCAAGGAAGCACACTTGGACCAATATTGTTCTTGATATATATAAATAACATTTTAAAAACTACTATAGATAGCGAAATCACAATTAGCTACGCAGATGATACAGCCATTATTATTAATGGTGTTACATGGACGGAAACATTTAAAAGGGCAGAAAAATGTATTTCAGCTATCAAGAGTCTACTTGATGACCATCTACTAACTCTTAACTCCACAAAAACTAAATTCTTAGCATTTTCAATCAACAAACAAGAGAACCCCACCATCCCAAATTTCATTAAAGTACACACTTGCTCTACAAATGCAGCCCTACAGTGTAACTGCGAGACTATTGAAAGGGCAACTGAAATCAAGTATCTCGGTATAATATTGGATGACGGTCTGAGATGGGTCCCACACATTGAATATGTTAGCGCCAAGGTGCGAAGATTAATATATATATTCAAAATTCTACGTAGCTTTATGAACATTTCACTATTAAAAATGGTGTACTACGCTCTGTGCCAGAGTATTATCAGTTATGCAATTAGTGCCTGGGGTGGTGCTGCGCGTACATTACTGGATCCACTAATTAAATCACAAAAATTTGTGGTAAGAGTTATCAACAAAAAGCCTTTTAGGTATTGTTCTGAAGAACTTTTTAAGCAATTCAAAGTATTGGATGTGAGGCAGCTTTATACCAGATCAATATTAATTCTATTTCTAAAAAACAAACCTCCTCAAAAATACTCCATCTTGAATAACACAAGAGGTAAAATATCGGGTAACTACTTGGTGCCAAAAATGAATACTAAATTTGGGCAAAGATTTTTTGTATTTACTGCACCTCGAATTTATAATAAATTGCCATCGGACCTTAAAGGGTTAACTCAATTCAAAGCCCGTGGTACCAAGTGGCTACTCGATGTGGGTAGAACCCAAAATGAAAGTAACGTTGCAACAATAATTTCTTAACTAATTATTTTTTGTTGTCTGTTTATATTGTGTTTATTTTTATTTATTTCACTTTTAAAACTGTATTTTTTAATTTAAAATTATGTAAGTATTCCTAATGTTTATTTTTATAGCTTTCTTATTCTTTTGTTTTTTAATGTAATGTAATAATTTCACAAATGTACAGGTGGCTGCTTCAGAACAGATTTATTCTAGTGAGGCGGCTATCTTATATTAAAATAATGTATATGTTTATATGATCATAAATAAAATAATAATAAAATAATATTATTATTTGTATATTATGAACAAAATGTTAGTATGTACCTCCCTTGTGGTTCAACGGAAATAGGTAAATAGTATTTAATATTGTATTACATTCTTCTAAGGCACAAATTCCTAACGATTTTCGTAATAAATGTAATAAAATATTGTATAATATAACGAAATCTGTATATTGGGATACCAAACGCCTTTCTTGTGAAGCATCCCTATCTTGGCTAGAATCCATCACTTCATATTATGAATTCATTTATCGTCTCATACATACATGACTCACCGTTTTACAATAAATTCGACACCATTCTACAACATTCGTCAATATTTATTAAGCGTTTGGTAGCATACATCACGATAAAAATAAATAAATAAATAAAAACATTTGCTATTTGTAAATATAAAAATAAAAGTTCAGCACAGGGTCCAGTTTCCTGTTTGTCAGATATGAATTTCAATAATTATATCTACAATTCTTATTTTTTGAAGATGCTTTAAACAAAAACATGTACTTCAAACCACTATGAAATCGTGAAATAATGAGTTCGCCAAAATATGACAAGTTGTTGATAGATATATTTAAGTCTAACTTTTACATATCTACTTTAAAAATGCTCTTTAATAATGTCTTTTCGTAAAAAACTATGAATGTTGCTCTAGGTACCTACATAATATTATACTAGCATAATATGCACTTAAATCTCTTTTTTATTATTAGCTAATTACGAATATGAAAATATCGCAAAAATAAGGCGATTACATTTTTTTCTTTTTATCCAAGATATAAACATCTTCATGAAATAAGTTTATCATTCAAAAATGTAATAATTGCTTTGATTCCTCTATTTTGATCAATTTCTGTTATATAATAATGTAAGGTTTCGGAATTCAGTTCATGCAAATTATCAGGTTCAAGCAAAGTGTTTAGGAGCAATTTACAACAATGGCTTATTCAAGGATTGCGATGATCAGCATTGTGTGCTATTAATATTATTATTATTTGAATCAATTTCCCTAAATAAGTCCATTGAAATGTCTTCAATATGCAAAGGGAATCCAGCCCCTCTCAAATTCCGCTACAGTGTTGAGCTCAAGTAAAGTTTTGTCGGTGTGTTTTACGTAAACAATGGCTATTGTTCCAACAATGACGCTTAAATTACAGTCCGCTGAATCCCATAAAGTAATTCTGGCATTAGGAGAAAATCAACATTCCTTACAGTTTCCTCGTCTTTCACCGAGTTGTTGTTGACAATCGCCAAAGATATCTCATCTGGGATGACAATGAAAGGCTGACAATCCGTTCATCTTGCCATCTTCCCTCCCATACATAATATCTTCTACTTCGTTATGAAACTTTTCCAAATAATTTTAATACTCAACTGCGATGATCGCTGTGGAGTCGTATCGGGAGCTACTTACAAAAGGGACCGCTTTAATAAAAATGGGCGGACTTAAGGGCCACGTTATATCAAATATTATATTTTTATTATAATGTGACTTTTTTGTTATTTTTTTATCTACACCTCCTTGGGATATTTTTATTTGTGATCTGAAACATCTTAAGAGGGAGAAAGAAATACCCCTTGCTTCACTTGATATTGGAATGCCAGTTCACCTAAGGGCTGGAAGAAGATAATTGTCCAGGTAACACAAAATTTGGAGTGAACGGGCTTCAGAACTGTGAAGCAGTAGTAAGAATTCGCCATGGTCCTCGCTATCGTAGGGAGTTTCAAATATCCATATCTTCTTTTTTCTTAAAATTTTGAATCCTTAATCACCTTACTTATGTATTTTGAAAGAAACATTTTGCCAATCGTTAAAAAACACGAGACTTAAGGACAAGCGCATGAAGCACCTTCCATTATATTTTTACACAGTAAAAACACATGGATTGAAATCTGTTTGTATTACTACAAAGATTATCAATAAATTGCTGATGTAGAATCAGACAAAAACAATTTAATTCTTAGTGTCGAACTAATAATAAATTTCCTTCTACTTTGTTTTGATTTCCTTCTACTGGTGGACCAATAATACTGTTTTTCTGAATCATATACCAATATTTACTTCTAATACCTGACGAAAAACAAACATCTAATTGCGATGAAATCCTTTCTTGTGATGCAAAATATATATATATATATATCCGATTAGGTATCATTTTTTAATTTTCATTTATTTGATTCAATTTTTATTTCCAATAAGCAATGAGGAAATTTGCGCTTTGACAGGGAATCTCTTAATCAGTTTAGCCTGAATTAGATATGGCGTCAGATCTGGAGAAAAATGAGCCACAAAACGTATCCTGCATAATAATCCGGTGGGCCAAAATGACATTTCATTTGCTCTTTTGTGGCTCATTTTTCTCCAGATCTGACGCCATGTCTAATTCAGGCTAAACTGATTAAGAGATTCCCTGTCAAAGCGCGAATTTCCTCATTGCTTATTAGAAATAAAAATTGAATCAAATAATGAAAAATTAAAAAATGATACTTAATCGGATAAATAATTTTTTTGCATCACAAGAAAGGATTTCATCGCAATTAGATGTTTGATTTTCGTCAGGTATAAGAAGTAAATATGTATTGGTATATGATTCAGAGAAACAGTATTTTTGGTCCACCAGTAGAAGAAGGGAACTCAATAAGAAGCCATAATTGTAGAACGTAGCGTAAGCCAGCCGATGACAAGTCGTAGGTCCTGTGGGTGCCTTGAGTTCCTGGTTCAAAATATATCCCAACTTCGTCTCTATTGAGATGTTAAAAATATTGTCTCTTAAATTATTTTTCTATTCGCTCCTATAGAGAAGAGGCCCCTTAAAATAAAACATGATAATATTAGCACCGAATGTAACAGCTGGTAAGTATATAAAGAAGGGAAACTGGCACAACTTCCCCACTCCCCAAGGACCGAACACCTATCAAAAAAATGAAAATTTGTTCTTTTTGACTTTCAAAATTTATTCACTACATTCAGGTAGTCACGTTTGTGATGGTTACCACGGATAAAATATTTCATGTTCTTATGTCCCTCCTACCTACCTGTACCTAAAACAAATATTTTTTGTAGTAATATTCATACATACCTTAACGCCATCACCCTCACGATGTAGGCAGGGAGAACCAAACGTCACATTTTTCTATCTTGACATACATTCATCACCTTGTGGTAATTCATAGGTCGTCTTTGTTGTTCACGCTTGTTACATTGCCGTCTTTCGCAATATCGTAATGTCTTTATTTTTTCGGAAATCTGCTATTATATTTAAGTTTGAAGTAGTAGTGCGGTAGCTCAAGATCATACATACATTCCATAACGTCATTTCCCTTTCGTGGTAGGCAGAGAGAACCGAACGCCACAAATCTCAAACATTGCATTTTTTTTATTTTCCCATTGCATTAATGCACCGTATCACACATCCTCGTATATATGTTGAACTTCTTATATTTCCTTCTTTCAAAATGTCATTCATATAATCAATGATGGTCATATATCCCTTTCTAAGGTGGCTCCTGCTATTCACTCCATCTCTCACATATTTTATTGGTTTGTCGGTCATCGTTAATCGTTCCAATAAACCCAAACTATCTCGGGGCAAGTAAATTATCATTTTTTCCAGCATGTCCATGTAATTGTATCGTTCCGTAACATACTCTTGTGAATGGTCTCATTTCTACGGCATGTTATACTCACTAATCTAGTCATCGATAAATAAATGAAAAGGTAAAATGTTGAAGAGTGATAAATCTGTCACGCGCAATTTAAAAATAACCTGGTTGAATTCAATTTTTTATACGTTTGCCTAGAGAAATTTCAGCACCCATTGACTATTTCTTTACTATTTTTCATATATTTTTTTGCTTTCGACCATGTAACTGATTTGGGTAATACAACCCAACCAATTTTTCTACAGTGTTCCAAGAGACACGATCCATTATTCAGTGGTTTATGTAAAGTAACAAAAAATCTATTCAATACTTGACTTCGAGAGTAGGAATTCTGCGAATACGTGTACTCAACTATATGCAAAAAACTGCGAATGTTGAAATCTCGTATCCTTACAAAAATCGAATTGGTAACACTTGACAAATCGCTGCATAATTTATTGAAAAGACTTCATTAATACTTTAAATTTAAAATTGATCTTACTTTTCAGCTAGGGATATAGGTAAAAAAGCAGTTCTTTTTTCGAAATCTTGATTTACATATGCGCTTTTTAAGTATATTTTTTAAAGGTTTATTAATAGGACCTTTTGACATACCTATGTACATCAACATCAAATTTTTACCCGTGATAAAGTACCATAAAAACTTAAAATAGTGATTTATTCTGTGTCACATTACGTCTTAACATATTTTTAACAGCCAAAAATTTAGTAACAGGCACTTGGAATTATTAACAAACAAACGTTCTTTGTTTTACCGGAAATCGGGCAGTTTTTTTTTAACGGACCGTTGTACGTGGCCCGTCCTTCAGTGTCCATTTGATCAGTGTGAACGTTTTTTATCAATCTTTTCTAAGCACCGGCCCGATGCCCGGTTAAAACAAAGCCCGTTGACAAGAGGTCTTAAATGATTGACTTTACTCTTCTTCCTCTTGTAATACATCCTCGATCTGTTTACATTAGTTAATTCCTGGGATATGATATCTTTTAATACTATGTATAATATGACCATAGATGGCGCTTAAATAATTATCATCTACTTACCATCTTTATCTTGCCTCAAACCCTCATAATATTTTGTACTATCACGGTGTAATAACGTTCGTTTATGTGTTGTTTTAAAAACAATCTATACTCAGTTAGTAACATACATTACTCGGTAGGTGTCGTGTGTATAATTTGGTAGTACTGGTATGTACCAAGTACAGGCCCACCCCGAATAATGGAAACGCTCGTCCGTAACATTTATTATTGTGATTATTTTCTTTTACGAGGCAGTAATAAAATGCTTCCACCGCCCATTTTGAACATAGCAAGAACCAACGATACAGGGAATGCGCACTATGACAATAATCCAAACATACTTCTTTATACATAATATTTAAAAAGTGTCACTATCAGTCATTTTTTAAAAACATCTTTCACTATTTATAGGCCTGTTCTATCTTCTTTCTTTATAAGCTTTCTTCCCTCCACTGCTGGAGTTAGACCTCTTCCATTTACTTTCACCTCTGTCTTAAAAGTGACCATAGTATAAATATTTTACATCGGGGAATAAAAGGGAGAAAACTTGACCGACTTGAAACATTAGAAATAAACAGAGTAAAAAAGGATCCACAAAAATTACTCATCAATAAACAAATTAATCATGCATATTCACCATTATAAGAAACCGATGGGTTAGACAGACATATACCTTCCTTTGTTGTTTAATGCATTAAGATTAAAATAAAGCTGTTTGAAATTAAAACTACCAATTATCTATGAAATACATTGGTTTTAACCACACTTAAAAGACAACAATAAACCAATAAATACAATATTATTTACCTTTCGAATTTTACTGATATCGTTTTATTTTGTTACAGACCTAGTGGACACAGGGGACTACAACCAGTGACCCAACTACTTTCATTGTATTAAAACGTAGATTTGCATATGTAGATTTATTTGCATTATATAACTTATTTTTCAATCGTTCAAAAACCAACATTTTTATACACCTGTTATGTAAATGTTGTATATAACCACTAGTCTCACTCTTGTAAAGTATTATTCTGACGATGTGCCTTGCACAAAACGCGTCGATAATCAAATAAATTTCAATAGAACTAATACCAAGTATTTTTTTATATTTGTAATATATATCTACTATGCAAGTATTTGCACTCTTTTGGTAAAACTTTCAAAAATGATCATTTTGATCTTTTTTTGAACGGAAACTATTCGTGTTTTGCGGCGAATCCTTAAAATCAAATTAATATTCTTCATCTTTAAATCCTCTGAGAAGATTGGCGACCCTCAGTGCTTTCTCCACCAAGTGCACGGCGGCTCGTAACAGTGCTCATTCTTAACCACTGCTAAGGTTACAGAGCCGTAAAAATCTTCGTCGTCCTGGTCCTATCTTCCCTGGATCTCAAGCTTCAGACGTTTTACTCATGTCCAAAATACGCCAGTTTCATTGTCTTTATATCAATGCCATTATATATGTAGACACTATATATGCCAACAAAACGGTACAGTTAAACAAATTGTTACAATGTCACCAAGAGAGACCACACAAGACAGAATATATTGAGTGAGAATGTGATAGTACAATAACGGACACACACTGCAGACATATTTTCTCTTTTACTCCAATGCAATCACATTATAATAAATTATCATTCACACCAAATAATGACTGTGAAAGAGACAACTTTATACATAATAGCTGTGTAAAAAGCGAATACAACAACAAAATTTCTCTACATACCTACGAGCGAATATGACTCGACTACTCTCTCGTAAATAGCTATCGAAAAATTATGCAGTATAGAATAAAAATCTGGTCATTCTTTCACAGTTGTTGTGTAATATATACATATTTTCATCATACCATATGGCATTTTGACTACAACAATACGTCCGAACGCTACAACATCTTGCATGTAACTAAAGTGCGGTAAAATAAAGTGAGGAATACGCCTTGCTTTTTGTTTACCGAATTTAAAGACTATATATTACATATATCTACAGTCAAGAAGACTAGAGTCTACAATCTGAATCTACCCGTTTGCATTCTGTTTCCGGTTGGCTCTCTGATTGGTTGAGATCTCGTAGTATTAAGTCAAATGAGCTGTGAAATTTTATATTAAATGCGAAAAATTAAAAGAATATTATATATTTAATTTATAATAATTTATAATTCAATTTATAAAGCAACTCGCTCACGCGAGTCGCTATTATTATTATACACAAACTTAAACCTAACCTAAGAATGCAGAAAAGAAACTCAGGGGCTAGACGCTACTGTCAAGAAGCTCAAGATAATTTTTTATTCGTTTAAGAACAATCTTGTTCCGAACTCTGTCTCTCATTGACATTATTATTAGTTGCGTCAAACAGTCGAGTAGCGCTATGTCCATACATCGCAAGTTCATGGTTCAAGGTAGGTACAGTCAACCTGAGATACGCTACAATACAAGGCAGTGAACGTATATAAGTACTTACGTATTTCGACTAAAAACTTTTTAAACAACCATCCATGGGTATAATTTAACGCGACATGAGTACGTAGCTATAAGTACCTACTTCGGGTAACAAAAACTAAAAAAAAAACTTCCTCCATCAAATTTTATAATGACGTCATAAAATAATGTTGTAATTTTTATATTTTACATTATTAGTGTGCATTATATTTTTGAATTTAATATTGAATAACTATTAAAATATAAAATGATTTATTTACTCAACGGTAACATCTGGTGTAAAAATCCTATCTCTACAGAGATGGACCAGAAATACTTTAAATATACAAATTGGTACTAAACTAAAAAGAGGTATATTTGGTTTTCATAATATTGTCATACTTTATTCAATGTACATAGGGCGTTGGCCGGTTGGAAGAGATTGGCATATGATGATAAATCCTACTTTTTGCACTCTTTTTTATTCATCTCGGCAATACTCTAAGATTATAATTTTTGTGCCACATCTAAAGTTACAAAGGAATGATAAAGTTAGCGTATGATGAGGGAATGATAGTATATGTTTTTGTATGTTTGTCTCACGCCTCCTGGAAAAATAAGAGCATCGAAAAATCAAATTTAAGTGCGTGCATGTACCTGTATATTCTTAGTGGTGTTTCAACAAAATTTGTTATTCAATAACACATTTACATATACCTACATTTTTACCATGTGATTTTTAAATATCTTTGTATTTTAGATAATCAGACAATTCCAGATATCAATAGCAATAATAGTTTGACATTCTATATTTTTTATATTTTATTTATTTTTTAAGAATAAATATAAATAACATATTATTTTTAAATAATTTTTCATTGTCTGTTTATTTTCTTGAGTGTGTATGTTTAAATAATTTTAATTGTTTTGTATTTTTTATTTATATTATTTTAAAATACATACCTATCTATTTTTAAGAATGAATATAAATTATTATTCTATAATTTTCCATTACCGGTTTAATTTTATGAGTATGCATTTATGTGAAAATAATTTTGATAGGTCTGTTTTTTTGTTGATAATATTTAATTTTTTTTTAAGAATGAATATAAATTATTATCAAATAATTTTTCATTATCTGTTTAATTTATTGGGTGTGTAGGTGTTAATAATTTTAATTGCCCTGAATTTTTTATTGATATCATTTTATCTATTTTACGTATAATATAAATGGAAAGTTTGGTATACAGAATAAATCCATTAAATTCTTTAGTTTATTTGTTTTATGTTCAACAAACATTATTATTTTCCATGAAATAATAATACCATTATTTATTTATTTAACTTTTTGTACATAATATAAACAAATATAATGCACCTTGGCGGGCTTACATTAATTGTAAAGTTTTCATTTTATTCATGTTATTAAAATATGTACCTACATATATGTATTTTAAAATATGTATGGTTTTATAAATGTAATGAATAAAATAAATTAATTTATATCACAAAATAATGCTTCTAGTTGAAAATAATGCTTTGATTATGGCCTTATAAGCCGAAACGGTCGTCGGGAGAAAAATAAAATAAATTGTGGAATTATATGTGTTCATATTAATCATTGTCGAAAATAATGCTATAAAATTATAATTAAGTCTTCATTTTCTGTTATATCCTTTAAACACATTTTTTTGTGTGTACGTTTGTGTAAATAATTTATATTTTTAAGTTGTCTGCATTATATTATAGAAAAAAAGGGATTTTAAAGATTAAAAAATATTAATTAGTAAATATTTGTTATTTTTATCATATTCCCTTTAGTAAGAAATAATATTTATTAAGAAATCTAAATAAAAAATAATATAACAAAATATGATAAGTAAAATTTGAGAGATATACATGGAAATGTACATACCAAAAGGGAAAAACGTATAAATCATATATTTTTTTTCAAATTGCGTGTTATTAAAAAAATGGTAGGGTAATCTTGTGAAGAATTTAATTTTATATATCTCCTCCAAAAATGAGAACTCAATTCAATATACAAGGACTGGAATGGATTTTTTTTAAATATCTGCTGCTACGACAATTTTGTTTTGTCTCTCCTGTAAAGTAGCATTTTTTGACATGTCTGGTTTTTTCTTTCGGACACAGGGATGTCCTTAAAAATTTTCATGCTCACGTAATGCGTGCCATGATATACTGTGATGGTAAGAATCAAAATAATTGAGATATTAGATTTTATAGATTGTTGTCGTTTATCAAACAGAATTTGAAAATTTGTACACATTATCATTTAAAATTTATTTTTCTCTTCGTGTCATCCCAGGTCCACCCGACTCGATGATGGCTTTAACTCTAGCATAGGCTTCTCTGCCCTTAGATAACCGAAGCAGCTCATCCACTCTATGAGCTCCGGTCCATTCTCTGACGTTTCTCAGCCAAGACATCTCCCTCCTACCGCGAATTCCATCAATTTATCCTTTCATTACTTTTGTTGAGAAAACATTAATTAACAAATAAATTAGTAGTTAAGTAAGAAAGCAAACTAGTATAAATAAAGGCCTTTTTAGCTACACGTGTGTATTTTTATGTTTGTATTCTCCAGTATCCTCCATAAATTGTAAGTGAAAATAAAATGGTGCATTACTTCCTAAACATGTTTTATCTTTCTTTTATTGTCAGTTTCTCTCTATTAGGAGTCTTTAAATAAAGATACCTCTCCATGTCTGAGACTGGATTCTTACATTGGCCCTTCAAACTACATACATCCATTGAGAAACATAAACTTTTTACTTACATTTTACCTATCTATTACAGTCGTATCCAACAACCGACATCCTTTTAACTTGGTTAGGTACTTAAAAATATGTATATTGTTACACATTAACTTATGTGGCATGTTCTTGGTCTTCTTTAGTTAATTGTTCGATGTTGAGTTTCATGTTGTTAAGCCATAATCTGGCTTTCTTTGAAATTAAAGAATTAAATTGTCCATATTTTTGGAGTCAACTTTGTAACATATTCAACGCAGCTGCAAGGTTGATATGCGGAGCTGACAAAATATGTCACATAACATCTCTTCAATGAACTACACTGGTTGAAATATCTATGTAGAACGAGTACACTATTAGGCATAGTAGACTTATGTTCTATCCATAAGGGAGCACAAATTACTTCCATTAGAAAAACGAAGAAAAATCACAGATATCCTCGTTCTTCACATAATATTTAATAATTTGGTCAATCGTCCTTAACTTGTTGAAAGAATGCCTTTTCACTGCCCATCTGGAACATCACGCCACAAAAATCTATTTTACACACCTTTGTCAAGAACAAATTACGATCAAAACAGTTTTATTAAAAGCTGCTATAACGACTACAATAATCTTAGCCCTCATTTATTTAATGTCTCTATATATACACTCAAGCATATTCTCAATGCGATTATCAGCGTCAGTTAGTGAAATTATCCTATTTCATACTTCCAATTCATTTTCCCGTTTCTTTACCATATCCTAAATCTCATTCACTAGATCAATGTTCTCTTCATGGAATAAAATGAAAAGTATTTATAAAATTTAGTTGAAGAATTATAATTGGCTTATTTCATTGTTAATTATGTAACTGTATTTTGTAAAAAAGCTGTTATGTTTTCGAATAAAATAAAATTAAAATAAATAAGGTATGCCTAATGGTGTTTCAGGCTCTGAACGACTTGGCTCCCCACTACTCTAGAACTGTGTCAAAAGAATATTCCATCAGAAAGACATTGAGATCATCTAGAGCAGCGTTTCCTAAATGGTGGTCCGCGGAACCTTGGGGTTCCGTGGAAGGGTCACAGGGGTTCCGCGGTCTTTCCGAGAGAAATTTTATTTTATTTATTCGAATTGAAGCTAACAATACATGAATTAAGTATAGATACAACAAAAGGACTGAATTTTTCTCGCTACGCGGCATTTTTCTTTTTTGGTTTACTGGTGCAAACATTAAAAGCTTAAAAACTTTTCGCTGCGCAGCAGTTTTGATTTTGATTTATTGATACCCATGGCCGCACCAAATTAGTCTTGGACAAAGAAAAATTTTATGCCTACCTATATAATATAGCTATTGGTGTGCCGCGGAATTCTAGGAAGAATTTTGGTGTGCCGTAGGTGAGAAAAGGTCGCGGAGCACTGACTTAGGGCCATTTTTTTTAAATAGCCAGATCTTGGGTTCCGCCAAAAAAAGTATGATCATTTAGGGTTCCATGGCCAAATAAAATTGGGAATCGCTGATCTAGAGCACAGAGTACCTAGCAACACTTTAAAATAATTAGACAGAGTCATAAGACGGTTTACTATGAACGGGCCTTTATAGAGGAATAAATTGCCCCATGAGCTCAGAGCATTGACACCTTCGGTAGACTTCTAAATCCTGCCTTGTTTTGTAGAACCAACAAATAAGCTATAACACCCTCGGAGTGCTCTCCCTTAGAGTATTCTTATTAATATAATTATTATACCTAAATCAAAATTCTATTTCACTGGATTTCGAAGTCAATGCTATTCCCGATCTGAGGCCCACCTAAATAATGTCATTTCAGTATGAATAAAAAAAATCTTAATTTTTATGTTTCACGTATTCAATATGTCAATCATTTCTTCTTGAATTCATTGTCTATAGCGCGAATGCGAGTTCCATTACAATCGTTTCCTGATCAAAGTGTCAATTTGGTACGTCTTGATAATGATATCTTGGGTTGTTACCTAATTGTACAATTGAGTACTTATATACCTATTTATGTATTAAGCAGTTTCAAAGCCCATCAGAGCATTTACAATCAATACTCATCAGCATGATAAATAAAGTAGATCTCGTAAGTTTGTCGTTCTGGATTTGCACAGCAATATTCATGTCAGTCGGCATTGGTTTTGAATCCGCCTATGTCATTTTACAGTAGAGCAAAAACCTTACAATATTAAAATCTTACAATATTACATTTGAAACAATAAAAAAACACAAAGCCGTTCTAGGTGAAATGTATTTTTTTCATTATTATCAAAAATAAATATTTTTTAATGTAGTTATAACAATAAGAATTAAAAAAAAAATTTTGCTCTACTCGCCAAGTCGTTGATTTTGGGGAATTTTAAAGAATGATAGTCTCCAATATTGAGACGAGATCTACAATATTTATAATGTGACCACCATTATCCTATTAAAAATAGGGAGACTGCCAAACTAGACGAAAAGTTGATAGAGCCAAGCTCCGATGGCTGGATGGCGTACAGCGGGATGTGGAGGCTGTTGGTGTAGGGGACTGGAGGGTTGCATCGTTGCATGCCAGGATAGACGGTGATGGTGAGGAATGCTGTAGGAGGCCAAGGCTCGCAACGGGCAGTGGAGCCATTGATGATGATGATTGACAATTTAAAAACATGTAAGCACGATATCCAGAAAGAAAGAAACGTCAAATACATGTTATAGGAGGCAATACATGTAGGTATACAAATGAAGAAAAGGATGTGTGCCAAAATAGAAAAATAAGGCAATTGATTTTATCTGCCTACATCATTACGGATACGACGTTGTGGTTGACTTATATATACTTACATAATATGTGTGTGTGCATAATATTATATTAAAACTATATTATCGTTCTTATTATTTTGCGATGATCTCTGACATCTATTGAAACATAACAAAAACTTTTATCGCATTGTGTGCATATTTGTAAATTTCTACGGAAGTTGTTCGTGTATTTTTGTATTCATTTATGATAAACTTATGGATGATTCATTGAAGAGATAAACAAGAATGAATTATTTTAAAAATAGACAAATGTATTTTGCGAATATACTGTATTTTGTGAGCGTTTCCTAAAATATTATAAACATTTTTTTTTGTTCATTAAATATTATCATGATCATACTGAAATCAAACTGTTGTGCAACTTATAGTTTGTCGGTATATTACCTATTTTTCTAGAAAAATAATAATGAAAAGATTTAACAGATGGCAGGAATTCCGTTTACCATCAGAAAAAGCCAAATATATTAATATATATACCTAGATGGAGTACTTGTCAACTATTCATAGCGGTGAAGTGAGGCAAAAAAATGTTGTCTCTTTCGCACAGTTGATAGGCAAGAAAAACGCGGTTTGTATGAGGATTGTTGAGTATGACATGATATTTTCGTATTTATTAAAATAAAAAAGAGTTAATAGTTAAAAAAAATAGTAGAAAGCAATTAAGGAAGTAACTAGTGTGTATTGTAATGTAAAAAATACCAACATTGCTTTTATTTTTATCTTTTTTACCTGTTTGTGTGGTGGTTCATACATTGTTGGTAGCTTGGTTCATCTACCAACTCGAAGTACTGAAATAAAACCCTAGGAATAAAAATTCATATTTTTTCTTTATTTATTTAAACACTTCCTTACACCCTATTTAAGTGGCGAGTTTATCGCCAAATGGCAATTTCTTCCAACTAACCAGTGATTTGCGTGAGAAATAAATTTCTCCTCTACCGGGAATCGAACCCTGGACGCCAGCAAAGAAGAAGAGGCTTACTACTGTGCCATGGCAGTCGATATCATCTCAATGTGAAAAATGAGTTCATATTTTTTATCATAGCTAAATAAGAATGGATTATCTTTCTTTCATCAGCAACATTTCTAAAATTTACTACTCTTGGACATTTTATCTTTTGTTTTCAAAGATTCCGAAAACAATATTAAATCAAGGGGTTTGTAGAATATTCAACAAACATTTATTGAAAAAAAAAACAATAACTTTATTTATTTAAATTTTGGTATAGGTATATAAAACTAGCAACTTACATAGGTCTCACAAATTTGAAAGTATTGGGTCTCTGATCACATAAAACGTTTTAAGGTAAAATATAATTAAAAGTCCTTCTAACTATCACAATTACTGTGTAAATAAACTTAACCACTAATGTAAACACTAAAAATATCATAAAAAACTGTTTTTAACTTAGTAATAACTCAATATAACCATCAAATGTCAAAAAAAATCACACCAAACTTAAAATAAAAAACAAATCGGGATTCTAATTAACGCAAAACACTAAATAAGTCCTTGGTATAATAAATACATCCATAAATATTAATAAAATGAGGTATAACGATGAATTTTTCACAAAACACGAGGAGCAAAATGTACCGAAAAACGTACAAAAATCAGTCTTCTGCCTACCAGCGCGAAAAAACTCTCGCGAATTTCGACACACTTTTTCCGACAAGTACTCCATCTAGGTATATACATTAATATCTTTGGAAAAAGCACGTTATTTTTTTTTTTTTTTTTTTATTTAATAATTTATTGGATACAACAGCTATAACAGTTACACAATTAAAGTAGATACATTTCAATATTTATGGCGCCAATAACTGCATCCATCATTTTAACAATTACATAGAGTACATTTCAGTTTTTTTTTTTTAAAAATACAAAACGCAAAAATAAAAGATAAAAAGAGGGAAAGGGAGTATACGGGAAGTATGGGGAAGGGAAGAATTTAGTCGTCAAATAAAGGTTTTAAGTGTGATAATGATTCGAAAAAGATATAAAAAATTTACGTAGATTTATTGTTTAATATATTTTTTTTTTTTAATATTTGTAATCGTGAGTTAGTCAGTCAGTCAGTCCGCATGCTTATATTTGTAAGTGTGTGTGTACGTCATGTCTAGCCACAATAATAACACCAACACAGTGATACCGACAAAAAGCAATTTTTTTTTAAATCTACCCGACTTTGTGTAATAATCTTGGCAACAGTGTATTGAAGATCGCTGTCCGTTACTTGAGTTTTAAAAGGTTGTAGCACCCAAATTCGATACCATAATCAGTTTTTTTTTAAAAATGTTTAGACTTGTAGTGAACGGGTCTAGATCTCTACAGTTTCTATTGTAACTCCTACAAACTCTATTTATATACGAATTTTGATGATAGTTTGTTCTGGATGGATCGGAATAAAATAAGCGCGGGCCACGTTGTTCTCTGATCGGGCAATGGAATGGTAGGGCGCTTAATATTTCCGCACTATCTACGTTGTTATTCAAGATTTTGTGCAGGTAACACAGATCGATGATCAATCTTCGATTTTCCAGGGTATTAATTTTGTAATATTGGAGAGCCTGGTTGTAATGATCAAAATGTAATCTATTCCGGTAATTCATTTGTTTTATAAACTTCTTTTGAATGCGTTCGATGGCACTAGTGTGAATTAAGTAATTAGGATTCCATATTATTGATCCGAACTCCAGGCCGCTCCGGATCAAGGAATTGAACAAAATCCTTAGAGAGTCTAGATTTTTGAAATGTTTCGTACTTCTGTTAATAAACCCAAGCAAACTGAAGGCTCGAGAAGTAATGTGTTCAATGTGTTTAGTGAAGCTAAGACTTTCATCTAGTATAACACCAAGGTCTCGTATTTCTGTTTTACTCTGAATCTCTACGCCATTAATCTTGTAATAATATGTGATTTTCTTGCGGTTACGTGTGTACGATATTTTATTACATTTATCAGGATTCAGAAATAATTGATTCCGCTCACAATATATCTGTAAACCATTTAGATCCTGTTGCAGCTCCTCGCAGTCGCTCACTACATCTATTTCTTTATATATTTTTGCATCATCGGCGAAGAGTAGTATTTTTGAATATTTTATGCATTTATCGATGTCATTGATATATATTGAGAATAGTAAAGGTCCCAGGTGTGATCCCTGAGGTACACCAGAGTAAATTAGTTTAAAGTCAGACTCATATCCATGTAACACCACTGCCTGCATCCTATTTGTTATATATGATTTGAACCAAACTAACAATTTACCAGCAATTCCGATGTTTGCAATTTTTTTAAGTAAAATGTTGTGGTTTATTTTGTCAAATGCTTTGCTAAAATCAGTATAAACTGTATCAACTTGAGCTTTTTTATGCATTGATTGAGTTACAGCGTGAGTGAATTCTAGTAAGTTCGAGTCTACTGACTTTCTGCTCCGGAAACCATGTTGGTTATTTATAATATGAGGGTTTAATTTGGGGCTTATTTGATCGATAATTATTTTTTCTAGGATTTTACTCATTATTGGTAGTTTAGAGATAGGTCTATAATTCGTCACGTCATTGCGGTCTCCATTCTTGAAAATTGGTGATATTTGCGTTTTTTTCCAATGGGATGGAAAACATCCCTCGGTAATAGATTTTTTATATATAATGGACAACGGCAACGAGATCTCCTTCGAGCACTGTTTTATGAAAATAGCAGGTATTGAATCAGAGCCTTGACCCTTTGTGACGTCTATTGAGTTAAGGTACCTTTCAACTAGCTCGTTATTTATCTCAATACTATTTACACGTGCGATACTCGAAAAACATGTCTCATCATCTTGGGAGTCACGACTACGAACATCGCTGTCGCCCCGGATATGCACTGAAGTAAAAAAGTCATTAAAGGAATTACAGATCCCTTTCGCATCGGTATATTTATTACCTTCATATGTCATAGTCGTTGGGATTCCTTCGACGTGTCGTTTTGTTTTTACAAAAGAAAATAGGTACTTTGGATTTTTTTTTATGTTATTCTCTATGTTGTCAATATACTTATCGTAACAATCTTTCTGAATTGTCTTTTGTCTAGTACGTAGTAATGAGAAACTTCGATAATCTAGCGGATTATTCGATTTTTTCCATTTTTTATGGTATTTTTGTTTCTCTTTTATAATCCTTATAAGCGTTGAGGAGAACCAGTGTGGATATGTGTTTGCCGCTCTAATTTTTTTGATCGGAATATTATCGCCAATAATTTTAGATAAGGTATCGTAGAACTTTGATAGGCATTTCTCAGTATCAAGATTTGAAAATTGGTTATTCCAATCACAGGCTGAGAGATCATTTCGAATTTTTATGTAATTACCCTTATTGTATTGTATTATTTCTCGAGTATTGTTGCTGATGTACTTGTCTTTAGCAAGCCCACTGCTAGTAATAATTAACAGGGGTTTGTGGTGGGGGTCGAGTGCAACCAGCTGGTGAGGGGAAGGTCTGACGTCACAATCACCGTTTGAAATTACTAGATCTAACATTTTGTTTGATGAGTTATGTACGTGATTATATTGATGCAGACCGGTTAGTGATAAGAAGTTAACAAATTGCACATTTGCCTCTCCCCGAGTATAATCGCCCACGATCGGCAATGTGTCGGAATTTAATACCCAGTTTATATGAGGGAGGTTGTAATCACCTAACATAATAAAATTATGGTCAGAATATTTGGTGTATATTTCATTTGCCATGTTCAGGTGAGACGTGAGGTTTGAAACGTGACCGCTTCCAGGTGCTATGTACGTGCAACATATATGCATATAGTCTCGCGAGCCTTTAGGGATAGAGACCCATATGTCCTCGGAGGAAGAGGACCACGATCTCCTATGTATAGGACTAAGGCTAGATCTTGCTGCAATCAGAACTCCTCCTCCGACGCTTTCCGTCGAGCCACACCTATCTCTTCTAAATACTACGTACCTTTGGTCGAACATTTCAGAAGAGTAAAAGCTGTCATTCAACCATGTCTCGGTCAAACAGATAACATCGTATTCATCTTCGAAACAATTCTGCAAAATCTCGTTAGTCTTTGTACGGAGACCTCTGACATTTTGATAATAAATATTAAGTCTATCTGCGCCCCCGAAATATTAGCCAATTGTTCAATACATTAATTATTGGGGAATATGACAAATTAAAAAGTGACATGAAATGTAGGGAGGTGAGCCCGATATACACTATCTTTTGAAGGGATACATATGTTACGTTCAAGTTATTATAAATACCGTTATTACTTTAAAAAAATACAACTTAGTTACCTATATAGAAACCTTAATTGTCTCCAAAACTCTCATTTTTATTTGCAATATTTACCGTTCATCAGGTCATAGATGCATTGATTATAATCTTCTTCTACTTCTTCTTTCTCAGCCATCTCTCCACTGCTGGATGTAGGCCTCTTCTAAAAGCTTCCACTCGTCTTTTTTTGGGCGTTTTGAACCCATCTGCTTCCAGCGACAGGGACAATATCATCGGCCCACCTTTTCTGGGGCCGGCCTATTCCCCTTTTCATATCACATGGTGTCCAATTTAGAATTCTGGGTGCCCATCTGTCCGTGCCCTGTCTGGCAACATGACCTGCCCATTGCCATTTAAGTTTTGCAACTTGATCCATGACATCAACAGCTTTTGTTTGGCGTCTGATTTCTAATTTTGTTTCTTAGACTTACGCCTATCATTTGTCTTTCCATGGATCTCTGCGTGCATTTTAGCTTATGAATGGTCCTCGCAGTTAGCGTGATAGTTTCCAGACCATACGTAAGCACAGGCAGGATACATGTTTCAAACACTTTTCTTTTCAGACATTTGGGAATATCTCTGTTTTTTAGGACATGTTTAAGTTTCCCAAAGGCTGCCCAACCTAGTCCGATCCTTCTGGGTATTTCTGCTGTCTGGTTATCCTTTCCTAATTTTATCTTATGTCCAATGTATACGTATTCTTCAACAGCCTCAATTATTTTATTATCAATTGTGATAGTGCTGTTAGATGGACTCATGATTTTCGTTTTGTTTATATTGATTTCCAGGCCGACCATTAGGGAAGCATCGTGGAGTTCTTTTATCATAATATGAAGTTCTTCCAGATCATCACTTATATGTAAGCACTATGTCATTTGCAAAGCGGAGGTGATTTAAGTTTATATTATAATATCTGTGTTTAAAAAATCGTCATCTTGATGGATAGTGGACAGCAAAATATTTGTCTCATTAACGAAAATCTTAAACTTTGTACAAGTGTACCTATGAGCATAGGAAAATCTATGTACCTACCACTTTCAAAGGTTAAACAAATCTTGTGATCGTAATAAATAAGTAAGTAGGTACTAATGTAGAAAAAATAAAGCCTTCAAAACTATTCATTAATGAGTTTTAATAATAATAATTTCTGCAGTATAAATAAATAAATAACATTTATTGAGACGAAAAGAAGTTTACATACATGTACATAGACATATAAAAACAAATTAATGTAAAGAAAAACAACCTTTCTAACTCAAAAGGACCTTGCTCAGCTATGTTTCAGGAATACAAGCCCCACCAGCAGCTGATTTTCAGCATATCAATAATGAACATAGGTACATAATATTAAATTATCACTCTACAAGTTGGTACTTTCTTCCTCCTCGGGGCAGACTTGTACTCCCTCGTCAGAATTCGGTACAAGTCTGTTCTGAGAAGGGAGCGGTCTACTCCGAAAACAGGTTCAACGAAGTATTCAACGTGGTTTTTACCCTGGATTAGTCGCGCTATGGTCAATTCCTCGTCTTTTTTTTAAATGCGTCACATCACGAAGTACAACACTTTACGGAACTTAATATTGGTGAATAATTATCTTTTGGTGTTGGCTCTACGTAGTACTTCAGTGTTACTGACCATGTCAGTCCACGATATTCTAAACATTCTGCGGTGGATCCACATTTTAAATGCTTCAAGACGGTTTATAATATTAACTTTGAGAGTCCACGCCTCCATCCCATAAAGCAGAACTGACCACACATAACACTTGACCATTCTTTGTCTCAGCTTTAAGTTGATATTGTCGTCGAGGAGATGATTTTTCATTTTGTTAAATGCCGATCGGGTCGCTTCTATTCTGCATTTTACTTCAGTGTCAGGGTCTAGATTCTCAGTAATTACACTACCCAAGTACTTAAATTGTTTTACCCTTTCGATACTAACACCCTTAAGTTGAAGATTTATATTTGGGTGGCTATCAAGGCTTAAAATCATCATTTTGGTTTTCTTAATATTAATGTTAAGTCCATAATGCCCTGCACCCACCCATGTTAAGTCCAGATTCTCAGTAATTACACTACCCAAGTACTTAAATTGTTTTACCCTTTCGATACTAACACCCTTAAGTTGAAGATTTATATTTGGGTGGCTATCAATGCTAAAAATCATCATTTTGGTTTTCTTAATATTAATGTTAAGTCCATAATGCCCACCCACCCATGTTAATTCCATAATACCCACATTCATATTTATATATTTACCCTATCCTATACCTACTATCATAGTGTCTTAGTGAGAAAAAGAAGAAGAAATGACGAAATTATTTTCTAAAAATTCACATATTTACTGTACCAATTTTAAATAAGATAGGCACCTATCTCAAATAATGTGAATGGAATTTTATTCCAAACGAAATTACTCTTTCTATTAAATAATGACTCCTGAACTTTAAGATTCGATTTCTCAAATGAGTAAGTCGAGGTTCTGATGTTTGTGTGTTAAATTAACATTCACCAGGAAGTTTCGTAAGTGCAAAACCACTAATAAACGTCTTGTGGTAATACAAATTAGTAGCCCCTTCTTTATGATTGCTTGTACAAAGGCCATCATTAGATTGCTTGACTAAACTTATGACCATGCGCTGAGATGCATACCATCGTATGTTTATCAAATACCTGCTAGAATTATTATGAAAACAACAACAATGCAATATTGGTATGACATTAAATGTCACCGTACTATGAATATACTTCTTCTTCTTCCTAGCCTTCCCTCCACTGCTGGATGTAGGCCTCTTCCATCTGTCTCCATTTTTCTCCATAATACCGCGACCACAACAATATCGTCGGCCCATCTCTTCTGTAGCCGACCGACACCCCTTTTGTATTCCCACGACCTCCACTTTAAGACTTTGGGAGTCCATCTTGAATTTGGCTGTCTGGCCACGTGCCCTGCCCATTGCCATTTCAATTTTCCGATCCGATCTATGATATCGGCGGCTTTTGTTCGGCGTCTAATTTCTTTATTTGTTATTCTATCACTCAGACTTATGCCCAACATTTGCCGCTCCATGGATTGTTGGATCATGGATCGTTATCAATTTACTTACGATTAATAAATTTATTTAATTCATTCATCCATATCATGGTTACAGGGTTACAAGAACTGCCCATACCTTCAGACCTCCCAGCTGCAATACAAATAATGCTCAGAACTCCTTTATTTATAGAGAATGTAATACATTTAACGGGTTCTACGACATTTATTTGTTTGATAATACCTTTTTAAAATTTACAACTTCAATTAAAAACTCTTTAGCGTCATCGAATTGCGTGCGCCTTTCCCCACCTTATTGTCTCCATATTTCTTTTTCCCATTAATCAAGCATATTCCCTTTTTTCTTTTACTTTTTTTTTTGTTTCAGTTTTTATGATTTGTCTTATTTTAATGTAAATGAGCTAACAGTAGCGGGATTGCTTGTAGAAGCCGAAAATATTGGCTTGCCTATGAATATGATGCTTAGAAATTTAAGACCTAATATTTGTTTGATTGTTTTATTGCAACTATACTACAAGATTTAAAATGGAACCGTATGTAAATGCGATGGTTTAGGTACATGGCCACAAATTTGAATATTATTTTGTCATGCGATTTTAAAATATTTTCATGGCTACTAGAATGAACAACGATGGTAAAAAAACATTAAATTATTGACATGTCCCAATTTTCTTTCGGGATATGCGTAGTATGATGGTTCTAGGTACACCCCTGTGAGATAGGTAATATTATGTAAACTTTGTTGGTTAATTTTTTGGTTATGTGTGTATAGGAATATTGTTATATATTGCTGTATGTTTACTGAAATCAACACACCATATCCCGCAATGTGGGGGTAACCAGCGACAGGTGTGGGGATGTGTGTTATCTTTAAAAATTAATATCGAGACATGCTTGTCACACGCACACACCGACCTCGTCTCACCTATAAAGGCATTTTTTTATAAGGATGAATTTGTTCTTGAAACAAGTACATATACATTTTCATACATTCCTTAAATAAAGCATAAATGCTTGTGCTATAGGTGAACTAAATCGATTTGAATTGTAAATCTCGTTGCTGACCTGTGGGAGAAGGTATTTTGCCTCTTGTATTTCGATTATCCTGTTACTAGGCTAGTTGCATGTAACACACGAGATCCAACTGACGATGGTGATAGCATGTATAGTTGAATAATATGTACCTACGTACCAAACTATAAACCCTCAAATCCAAATCATTGAATATTTTAAGATATTGTGTTCTCTATAAAAAAAACATATATGTCAGGAAAGCATGCATACCCCCGAATATGTAAATAACAGCTCCATGCTATATGTCTGTGTAAGAATGAAAATTATGTAACCAACTATTCAAAGTCCCCGTAGATATTGTGTACCTATCCAGGCATAGAAATTTTCTGAAACCATGTCGTCACTAAATAATTAAAAATATTTCATAAAAAAAATAGTTGGAGATATTCTATTTGTTGATATTTATACAAATTTTCTGCGTTCTAGCTTTTATGGTTGAGATTTATGAAAAAATTAATAAAACATAAAATGTTGATGAATCTCTGATTGGAACGAAAATTCAAAAATCTGAGTATAAATGTTTTGTAGGCCAATATTTTTCTATCTTTTCTGAAATTTTAGTTTCTGTGAATCAAGCGAATCATAATTTATAAGGGGACACTCAGACACACTAAATTTTCTACTCTGAAATCTGAGTTCATCCTTCCACCACCGCCAAATCTGTAAACGGCCCCGTCACAAAACGCTAAATTAGCGACCAAAAAATGCATAGCCCGAAAAGTAGCCCACATGGAGCCCATATAATAGAGTTGGAAAAAATCATGAAAAATGTAATCCTGGTCATTAAAAATCTCGTGGATCTTGTATTGAAACTTTGTCGACATTTTAATACAAATAAATTATCTTGAACAAATCGGCAATTGGATTTTATTAAATATATATGTACTTACATAAAACTAACAATTATCAAAAAAAATAATTATAACTAGGCCATTAGGCCACTCTAAAGTTATGTTTGGTTTTTGAATGTACTTCGGTACATACTACTTTTTTATAATGAAAATATGTACCTTAGATAATTGCTTAGCCAGCTACTTAGGTACTGTTTCTAGTTACAAAATAGTTTGCCAATAGGTCACTCATCATATAAATGAAAAATGTATACCCAAGGTTGAAAAATATAATAAATATGACCATCGACTACCTTGTTAAACAATCCGGTTGTTTTAATTTTAAATGAATATTCTATATTGAATTGTGGGAAATCTAAAAATATCTACAGTGTACGGAAGTACATAAGAAAGATTTTGTTGACATTGCACTCTTGCGAAATTTATACAATTTACGTTTAAAATGTTTATTTCATCATAGAATCTTCAAAACAACGTTTTAATATTAGTATCTGTCCCACAAAGTGCTATTTTAATAACAATTTCATCAACAAAATAATAAAATAAACTCCTTTATAAATACTGAATAATTTATTTTATACATACTTCACTTTAACTGCTGGACATTGGACATATGCCGTCTCTGTCAACTGCTGGACATATGCCGTCTCTGTCAACTGCTGGACATATGCCGTCTCTGTCAACTGCTGGACAAATGCCGTCTCTGTCAACTGCTGGACATATGCCGTCTCTGTCATTTGCTGGACATATGCCGTATCTGTCAACTGCTGGACATATGCCGTATCTGTCAACTGCTGGACATATGCCCCCATCAAAACTCTCTGTCCTGAGTCTTCTGCATCCAGTCACCAGCAACCCTTTTTATATCATCGGACCATCGCGTAGGTAGCTTGTCTTCCTCTACTTCTCCTGTCCTTTAATATTGCTACGTAAGAAGTTCATGTCATATTTGTGTTCCTGTTTACATATTTCTTTTAATATTTGTATGCATATATCGCTCGTTTGCGAGAACAACAAGTCAAAAAATCCGATTTTTGAGTTAATAATGCAGATATGTTGAGTATATCAATATTAAAGTGAATATATGACAGTGAAACAACGACACTTATAGAGGTATTGTACTGAGAATAGGCGTGATGACAGTAAGAAAAAATCATTGAAATTATGATTTTATTAGATAAAATATGTTATAAAGATTTGAAAAAATATATTTATTTTCATTTTAAAAGAGCGAATAATATTAATATTATTAAAATAAAAATACAAAATATGTTTGTCCGCCATTTTATGTGAAACACCAATCAGAGCGCATGACGTCACCATATTGTCACTGTCAATTGTGTTTGTTACTGTCAACTGTTGTGTTGTTCGAAATGGCTATTTTTTTCATAACAAAGTATATGGAATATGCTGCTTATTTTTAACATGCTATTTTTATTTATTGATTTATTTGGTTTATTTGGGACAATAAACCAAATAATATCGCTATCCGCTCTATTGAATCGTTGACGCATCTGTTATAACACGCACCGAGTATTGTAACGTGGTGGAGAATATTTAACGTTTCAGAAATAAATAACTTGGTGGCTTTCATTGCTTGATTATAAAATAAAATGATGTAATTATATTGTTTGTGGGAGTTGTACAGTGTTACGTGAGGTTGAAATGGAAATACACAATGTATTATGATGAATCTAATATACATATGGGATAACTGTTATGATTCATATACATATTATTTTTTATTTTTTATTTTTATTTTATTTAACAGTTTGTCAACAGCTATATAAAAAAATTACAGATAAACATTTTACATTTAAATGAAGCCAATTATAGACGAACATTATATAATTATATTATACACTGGTTAAGAGTAATAACAAAGTTTTTAATCAAGTTAATTGAAACCATCTCGTTACTGCAGGCTCCACGCAGTACACACACAGTACCCACCTACGTGTATATAAATAAATAAATGTGAAATAGCCAAAGAATATTCACGCGGCTACACGCAGGTAAATACTATATAGGTATAGTTTTATGGCCCCAGTCAAATTTGTGTTATTTGAAATTAGCTAATTCGGTTGGGCGGGTGACCTATCTCCAGCAACGAGTGGCTTCAAATAAGTACAAAAAAAAAATAATAATATATTTATACAGAAGGAAAATAGATAAAAGTTGTGTGCGTGTGTGTATAAGGGTGTGTGTATAATGTGTGTGCGTGTGTGAGTGTGTGTGTGTGTGTGTGTGTGTGTGTGTGTGTGTGTGTGTGTGTGTGTGTGTGTGTGTGTGTGTGAGAAGAGAGTTTTGTATATCGTATTGAAATTAAGGAGCCGGAGAGGTATTATGAAGAATTGCTATGATTTGTTGTTTAAAATTTGTTTTATTTAATATGAAAGGGTCGATTGAGCTAAAGTGGAGGTTATAAGCATGGCAACTTCGGTTTATAAATGAGTTTTTGAAGGAGTTTGTTTTGAAGGTAGAAATTTTAAAAAGATTCAGTCTGTCTTGTGGGTCTTGCAGGGACTCTATAGTTAATTAGTCTTGTTAGTTCAGGGCAGTTAAGCATATTATTTATTATTTTGTAAAGGAATAGAGCATCGGTTAGAGTTCTTCTGTTTTCGAGACTCATAATATTATAGGTTTTTAGGCTGGTGTAGTAGTCGTTTACATTTGAAATACCAAATCGGTAGTTTAGCTGTTTTATAAATAACTTTTGGATTCTTTCAATCCTATTTTTATGTATATGGTAAAATGGATTCCAAATGCTTGACGATGATTCAAGATGACTACGAACGAGAGCATAGAATAGTGTTATATACGTTTTGCGCTCTCGGAATTGCTTAGTGTTTCTAAATAAGAAGCCTAGCATTCGGTAAGCTTTGCCGGTTATGTGATCGTAGTGTTTCTCGAAAGAGAGTTTACTGTCCACATATACACCAAGGTCCTTAATAACCGTTTTTTTCTCAATAATAGTGTTGTCGATTGAGTATTCATGAATTACTTGGGTTTTGTTTCTTGAAAAGGTAATGGAATGACATTTGGATGCATTTAATGATAATTTATTTAATTTACAGTATTCAAATATTGATAAAAGGTCTCTTTGGAGATTTCTACAGTCTTCCCAGGATTTTATTGAATAATACAGTTTCATATCATCGGCGTAAATTATAAAATGGGAGAAATTGATAGATAATTTAATATCGTTGATGAAGATGTTGAAGAGTAATGGTCCCAGATGTGAACCTTGTACGACCCCCGAGGAAATGTTTTTGGTATTTGATTTAAAGCCATTAAGTACGATAGTTTGTGTACGGAAACGGATGTAGGATATATTATGATTAATATATTAAAATATGTAATAGGTGTGATGACTGTAAGAAAAAAATCATTGAAATTATGATTTTAAAAAATAAAATAGGTTATAAAGATTTAAAAAATGTTTTTTTTTTAATTTATAGGAGTGAACAATAATAATATTATAAATATAAAAATACAAAATGTGTTAGTCCGCCATTTTATGAGAAAAAACAATCAGAGCGCACGACGTCATAGTATGGTCGCGTCAA
The DNA here is from genome assembly GCA_963576475.1 of Molanna angustata. Lineage (NCBI taxonomy): Eukaryota > Metazoa > Arthropoda > Insecta > Trichoptera > Molannidae > Molanna > Molanna angustata. The sequence goes on from OY754967.1 coordinate 8,985,412, forward strand.
TTCTTCTGATAGTCTTCAATACAATATACGCATTAATTGTCGGTCTGGACTATGTTTATTTTGGTGTTATCGATATATTAATATTTTAATTAGATACTTAAAACTAAAACAAATTAAATATAAATGGAACAAGTATTCATCAAAGCAAATAGTTTCAATTTACCTAGATACTCGCCTACCTATCGGGGGACACTATGGGCCGGTATTACAGTGTCAGTTTAAGAGCTAAACTCAAGTTTTACAAAAATATAGCGTATTACAGTGTCCGTTTAGACCTAATCTTCCCTCAAATACGTCACTAAAACGACAAATATTTAACTCAACGTTTCTGGCAGATTAAGTACTTAACTGTGAGTCAACTGTCATTTGCTAGGCAACTCGTGTAGTTTCAGTTTCTATCACTAGAGGCGTTAGGCAACGTGTGTAGTTTCAGTGTTGTATCGAAGGTGGCGCCACACAACAAAACAAACTGACAGCCGTATTGAAACGAACACGGGCATTTAAAAGCATTATTTTGGTGAAAAAAATTAAATTTACCATGTTGGATAATAAAACAATGGTATTTAAAGTCGTAGCGTCCCGTTTTGTATTTCGTATTATTTGAGGTTATTTAAATTTGACAGATAATAACCACAGAAAAAGTGAAATATGTCTATAATTGAAGATTTAGTAACTGACATGTTATATTGCACTGTAATACGGAAATGGATTCAATCTCCCCTTAACATTAATCTTGAGTTTGGCAAACTCAATGAGTTGAGGGCCGACTGTAATATCGGGCCTATGTTAATTGTATTTTGTATGTAACTTAGTTTTTATTGAATAAATAAATAAATAATGAACGCTCGCAACGTATGGTAAACTAATTTAGTTTTAGTATTCTACAATTTTGTCACGCGATGGTGAGCTGACGAACGTTCGACATGTTATGATGCTGGTCACTGCCAAACTAAACTAGCAAGCTATATTTTTTTCATGCAATGAAGCGATTTGCGAAACGACGGCGATTACGCGAAGCATGCGTTTTAAAACATCGTTACAATTTTAGCAGCATACGAATTATACATAGCGCTCGTTATTTGTATTGTGTTCATAACAAGCTATATTTATCTGCTATCGTTATTTTTAGCAATAGCAGCCATAGTAGTTATTTTTCTGCCTGTCTTAACTACTCTTAACTAGAATGGAACTTTTGATGGTCGGATATTTCTTTGCGTCGAACAAAGACATCAGAATTTCGAAACGTAAAAACTTAATAATAAGTACATATAAGTACTTTATTTATCTGTAATTTAAATACAACTTACATCTCGAAAATCGATAAAATATGCTCCTTCTTCTCTCTACATTATGTGTTCATAAGCTAAAAACATACGCGGGAAACTTATGATGGCCTATTTTGACGTTTGGACATTAATGAAGTTCTTTATATGCTTATTGCCTAAATAATGGTAAATATTATATTATTGAGAGCTAAAAGTGGGGGAACAAATACTGTACTTCATTGTAAACGCGTACTTAATAAAATTCACTCGTGTCTCGCCGTGCGAAATTTAATCACTTATTTCTCTTTTTTTTCGCGTGGGACGAAAACAAATACCTTAGTAGGTGTTTTTTTCGTCGTGTTTGTACATTTAGGGACCGCACAACACTTATGCACTTTTGAATTGATTATAAATACACAAATCGTCTTAGAACACATATATTACATATAGTAGTGATATGCAGTTTACGATACCATGACGTCACCGTCAGGGTCGGCAGCCGCCATGATACTACAAGCTTTTTTTGGCGTAAATGTCAAATTTGATTTTAAAATGGCGATTTTTGCTACTAAACCTTTATTTTATGTAGAAATATATATATATTTGAAAACAGTGAATGCGTAAAAACATCGTGAGATAGTTTTTCAAAATTAGTCATCATGCCTATTGGAGACTTATGTCGTTGTTCTCGCAAACGAGCGATATGTGCTGTCCTTTGTATGATAACATTAAAAAATATATGCCGTCAATTAAATAGCGCTGTAATCTTTGATTATGTATATATTTAATTTAAACTACGATATTATATAATTTTGTATATTTATGATATTAAGTCTGTGTAGTCCACCAAATGAACGCTGCAATCATCAATTTGTTATTATCTTTAAAAACCCGCATTAAAATTAATGTAAACAGACATCTTATAATGAGAGAAAAAAAGAACTTGTATATTTTTTGCACCTTAATTATGGTGTTGTTCTGTCAAAGGTCACTAAATGTCTCTTTTCAAACTATGAATTTGAATCAAACTTTGTACGTGAATTTATCAAACAGTTAATATAAAATCAACGTGAAGACATCGGTTGATTAGGAATATAAACATCCACATTAATCTCGTGCCATCCTCAGATTGACATAATTGTAATCACGCGTGGTCAATGTTTGATAATACAGCTGTCATAGATATTATTACGTGAATTGTCGAGGCCAGGAAATGTGGGTATCCAAAATTAGGCAAAAGTGTGAAAAGGCAAAAAACAACATTGCAACGTTGCAGATTCATGGTTGTCTCAGATTTGACACTTTGCTGAGGCGGCATTGTATCTATGATGCTGTCATAGTGATAATAGTTTGATTGCGACAGCTATTTTAAAATTGTAGTGGCGAATAATATTCAAGTAGATAAACGCTTCCGTTCAAGATTTCTCGTTGATCTCTCGGGATACATTTGCATAAGAAATATTGAAAACAGTACAGTTATAACCGACATTAAAACTAAAGCTATTTTGAAAGAACGAACCGCGTGCTACTGAGGAATTAGTAAATTTGATATCATTTAATCCAACAACCGCTGACATCATAATGTAACTAACCATATTGAATTACGATTCTGACTGCAAATTCAATCGTTGATTCGATGTTGTTAATTTTCTATTACAGAGGGTCATTGCACAGCTTCCTAAATAATATGTATTTTATTGTATTGTTGATGAGAGCCTTACGTGATTTTCTGAATGTGTCTGAATATTTATAAACTGACTTAGCCGGCGAAAATGTAGGTATGATATTATGACTTAATTTCCAGTAACTACTTCGTAAAATAGACACTTTTCTATTCCTTAAAAATTTCAAATATATTTCATAACCTTTTTTTAGATATTAAATACGTGATTAATGTTCGTCAAATGATTTGATTTTGCCTTTTTTAGAGTTGTCAAGTTTATATGGCGAACAAATTATGTATCTGATTTTTAAATTCTTCAAATTTTTGTTTAGTTTTTTTGGTATATCTGATGATACCTACACAGTTTTTGCGCATACAACATTATTATCATCTGATATTGAATTCATATCAACCCATTTTATATTAATTCTAAATAATCTGAATATATTAGTATTCTTATTTTTATTTCTTTATACAAATTATGTACTCATCTGATTAAAATTCTTTCTCTGTTTTTTTGTATATCTGATTGTGATACCTAGTATTTGTCATTGATGTTGAACTCAATAATAATGATACAAAAAAACGAATAATAACACCATTAATCCAAGTCAAAATATTATTAAATTCACAACTAGAAACATTTGGAATATATGATTCTGGCTCAAATGTTTCTGTGATAAATTCCAAATTAATAAGACTAAATGGAGAAAGAGAGAATGATTCAAAATGTGATAATTTAATAACAATTAATGGTGTTAAAAAGACAGTTGGTTTGACAGCTATTAAAATCAAAATTTTTGATTATTTAGTATTCTAAATTTTATTTATTTATTTATACATCTTCTTGTACATAATATAAACAAATATAATTGTACACTGGCGGGCTTATTGCCATTAGGCAATTTCTTCCAACCAACCAGATTACAAAGTATTACAACATTGTGTATGTACAACAGCAAATAAATAAAAGTAAAAAAAATCAAAGAAAATACGTATAACACTTAAACTATTAAAACAAAAAGAAAAAAAAAATATCATAGCAAGAAAAAAGGATATGGTAAGGACAGGAGAGGAAATCGGGATCAGGTGTTCAAGGATAAATATTCCTTCTTTAGTTTTTTCTTGAAAATTCTAAGTGAGTTAGACGACGCAATATCCGGACTAAGGCTATTCCATAATCTTACTGATTGTACTTCGAACGAAGAGCTGAGAAATTCTGTATTATGGATAGGGATGGATAGTGTTGTACGTTCAGCAGAACGGAGTGGAAGTCCATGGTTGGATAAATAAGTGAATTTGCTTTTGAGGTACTGTGGCAGGTTTGGGTTCGAGAGAATATTGTACAATAGTGACAAAATGTGTATATTGCGCCGCTGGCGTATCCTGGGCCAACAAAGAAGATTGATATAAATTTTATTTATTTATACAATTTTGGCTAATTTTATTAAGGCTAAATCATGTTCAAAATCTCCATTTATAAATAATTTGAATATTTTCAATACGTAAGATTAATAAGTCATATGGAATATGATTACTAAGGTCGTGTACCAGATTATTCATCGGCGGATGATAATACGTTTAATAAACTTGTAGATATTACATAATAAATACAAACACACATAATTTCACGTACCTTCATGCATCACATCATTTATTTATTTGTATGAAACAGCAAACAAAACTAAATGAATTGCTGTATAAAACTTCATACAGATCCATATATTAATTATTCCATTCAACAGTAATATAACAAAAATTTATTTAAATGAAAACAAACTTTCCGAATTTATTTTTTTAAATGTTATATACCACACAGTGAAGAATATACTTCTTCTTCTTCAATGGCTCTACAGCCCATAACTACAGCCCTCTCCTGTCACCTGCTGCGACCCTCCAGTTTGGCACATTCAGAAGCTGGGATGCGTCCCTCCCAATATCATCTTCCCATCGCAGCCTCGGTCTCCCGACCTTTCTTTTGCCACCTGGGTGCCCCTCTAAGACTCTTTTTGGTACCCGTGATGATGGCATTCTCTGAACATGCCCGGCCCATCTTAGCCTGCTTAGTCTTATATATTCAGACAGTTTGGGTGCTTTGTAAATGCTGTACAACTCATCATTGTATCTAATTCTCCATGTTTGTCCATCATTCACGGGTCCCAGGATTTTACGAAGAATATACAGAGCTGACATAATCCACGATTTTAGGCCAGAGTGTATGTAGGTAGGTATATAAAGTGAGATGGAACGGAGGTATTCCGCACATATTCAATGTCTGAATATAAATCGGAAATTAATGTCACATTTATATTGCAGTTAAGGTTTTTCGAATCCCTTTTATTTTAATTAACAAAATGTACTCATTGTTATCAGTGTTGAGTATAGATTCCACCAAACTTCTTGAACCTTTTCGCCGTGGAGGGGGGCGGTTTGCACATATACCAACCAAACAAAAATACACATATTTGCGATCTTCGCACCCTCGTAACAGGTTCAAGTTATTTTACGATAACTATACATACTGTTTTAATTTTCATTCCGAATAATTCCGAAAATATTCAAATACGTAATATTTGTATTTATTTATTTAATTATGTATTAATAATAAAAAGAAGAAGTTAAAATTCATTTTTTTTTCAAAAAAAAATGAATGTGTCCTTGTTAAACAAGTAAGTACATATACATCTTCCTTCTTTCCCTAAAATAAGCAAATAAATGCTTGTGCTTAGGATAACGAAATCGGTCGAGGCAGGATTCGAACTCGCGACCACTGGATTACTAGCCCAGCGCGCTAACCGCTCTGCCACCGACCCATCTAAATTACATAGTATAGGTAGGTATATGTGTACATATAAGTGTGTGTTATTGATAAGTGTGTGATTACGAGGGAACAATGAACACCTCACTAGGAAGTCCTGTGCTGAGGTGTTCATTTGAACAGATTGCCATCTTATTTTGGTGGGGGTGTGTATCAAGAATTTTCTTGTCATGTCTATAAATTATTGGCCTGTGTTTAATAAATACCTATTATTTAGGTATTTATTTTTACTTAATTTTTTTGTGGGTTTTGAAATAAAATCATACTAAACATTGATGACAAAACTAAATAAAGTCAAATAAAATGCAAGATGATTCATACGTACGCTAAAAAGATCTTTATTTTCAAAGATGTTCGTACTTGTAATTACCAAGTAATTAGTCTCAGATGTATGACAAACTGAGATACAAAAGAATCACCATTATATTCTCAGTATAGCTTTTGATGTTAAATAAAAGTACCTAGTTTAAAATCATTAAGCAGTGTATTAATATTAAATTCTAATCATTCGTATCTAATTTATATCCACTCGAAGGTCTTGTGAGTCATGCTGTGCCAAACAGTAAAAAAGATTCTGGGTATAAGCTTTTATTGTTTCGACATAAAAAATATACCCCCAAACGACTTTTGTGGAAGAGCTATTATATCCACATCAAATCTGTGGTGAGTCATCATCCATTGCACAAATAACAATCATGTAAATCATTTCTAAGAATTCCATTGATCATTACTTTGTTTCTTGTTTTTTTGAATGAACACTGCTTGCTCTTGGAATTCATTGATAGACATGATAAATGATAATTAATAAATTATAATTAATGCTAGTTTTTTATTTTACAAAAACGTTACTTTTTTGTTTATCTTCGAATATACAACATATTTGAAGGTCCATGAAGAATAATAAGGGTCGGATTCAAAAGCAGCATGAATGATTTTATTTAGTAAATCGATCAGTTATTATTGAAAAATGATCAGAGACATGAATGTGATCAAAGATCTACATTTTTTTTTAATAATTTCAAAAAAAAAATAGAATTTCATTATACTATTAAAACAAAATACAATTCAAATAAAATAAAGGCAAAAGCCTGTTTCGATGCAATACAAAGGCAATACAATACAGTCAATACAAGTTTATAGCTTGTCATGCAAACATTGTATTGATTCTGTGTTCAAACTGTCAGATTTTATTTTTTCAATACAATTATTAATTAGTCATGATCGATTATGGCAAACATTTGTCTTCTTGATAATTTATGTATTTTTAAGTCTTTATTATTAGGACAATATTGACACTAGCGATGATATCATTATTGTTATAGATCTGAAATGTTTTAATCATGTTTTATTTTGCATCCTGTGCCGGGTTTTCTGTTGATAAAAAATGTGTTTTATCAAAACTGAGTGAATGTTATTTGTTTAGGTGACAAAGCATCAATATGTATTCTTTATTACACGCACATTACGTATATTATTTCTCTTCACCACAATCATAAGGCCTTCTACTATTGTTTATCCACATTCACAAACCTTGGGGCTATTGAACCCGGTGAGTAAGCATATAACGTGCATAATTATCCGTCATCAAAACATTTTTCAACCGCCAGTTACTGTTTATAAACATCGATGTCAAATTGTTAAGTATTATATTAACAAATTATGTGTCAAGGTAGTGAACGTTTGACTGTTTTATTGTGTTGGTTAGTTTGAACACTACACAAAACGGCTTGATTGTATTTTTTAAAATTACATCACAACATGGTTATGAAATGTGAGTGTGTTGTTGTGATAACGTGTATCTGCGAGGCTTATGATCTATCATCGGGAATTTTGCATTATCTTCATATGTTTTCGTAACTACGTAATGTATGCCTTCTTCTTCATATCGAGGCATGGCCTCCCCTGTCATTTACTGAAACTATGCTTCTACCTCTGAGTCTTTTCTAATATTTTTTTAAGATTCTATGTGGTGGTCTGCGATTATCCTTACACCAAATTTACCCAAATATCACTAAAGGATTGGCCATTGGTAGGGCAGATAAAATGATCTTAATCAAATACAATAAACTGATATCACCTGTATTTGGTATGTAGGTTCAAGGATAAAATAATATAGGTTCGCAATACTTAATAACTATGAGTTCGACTACATAGTTTTAAGAAACACTGCAAGATATGGTTATTGAACCAACAAGGGTGCCAGCAGTAAAAATACATTTTATCTTTAATTACCTTATTAAATTTTTATAGGTCTGCTCTCAATGTTTTGTGTTGTTCCAAGGCTTTGCTGAAAACCAGCAGCACTCCAGGGATACCTGGTAGTGCGTAGCTGAGCAATAGCCTTTTTGTTGGCATTGTAGTTCAAAATTGTATATATTTTTTGTTTTAATGTGATGTAGCAATAATGGCAACAAAAAAACGGTTTATTATTATTATTATCAGCACTAATTGACAATATATTAACACTTATAAATTATGACGGATACTCCCTCAAATTTAATTTAAATTTTTATTTAATTTACATTTTTTCGTGTTCATTTTCTATTTTTTTTTTTCAGCATATGATACTGTTTGGAGACAGGGACTCCTTTCCAAACTTGCGGATGTAATTCCCTCGAAGGCTATGTTTACTGTTATAAACAACATGCTGAGTAATAGACAATTTACTGTTCACTTGGGAGATAAGATTAGTAAACCACGAATGCTCAACAATGGACTACCTCAGGGATCAGTTCTTTCCCCACTGCTTTTCAATTTGTATATTAGTGATATCCCATCAACACAGTGCAAACAGTTCTCATATGCAGATGATCTGGGCATAGCTACACAAAAACTGTCTTTTAAAGAATGCGAAGTTCAACTTGAATCAGACCTTCAAAAGTTACAGAGCTACTTTTATAAATGGAGACTTAAACCAAACGCAAATAAAACAGAAGTTAGTTGCTTTCAACTTAGTAACCGAGATGCAAATCACAAACTAAATGTACACTTCTGCGGAAGTAGACTCACCCATAACCACCAACCAGTATACTTAGGAATCACACTAGACAGAACTCTAACATTCAAAAAACACCTGGAAAAAACAGCTGCTAAACTAAAGTCCAGAAATAACATCATCCATAAACTGGCAGGAACAACTTGGGGGGCTAGTGCAACAGTCCTTAGAACATCTTCACTTGCCCTTGTATATTCGGTAGCAGAGTACTGTGCTCCTGTATGGCTCAATAGTGCACATACAAAACTAGTTGACACTCAACTGAATGTGGCCATGAGGACCATTAGCGGCACCATCCGGTCTACCCCAATAAAGTGGCTTCCTGTGCTTGCACATATACCTCCCCCTGACGCAAGAAGAAAATTCTCCCTATTTAATCTATGGAAGAGAATTTGTGACAATGGCGCTTTGCCAATCCACAGTGATGTTCCGTCTGAGGGACAGCAAAGACTTGCTTCAAGGAATCCAGCAGCGAAACTCGGATGTAACCTTGTTAGTGAGGACTTCAGCCTGAATGAGACTTGGCACAGTGACTGGGTAAGCTCCAACTTGGATGTTAATAAGTATATGGAAACTCCAACGAAGATACCTCCAGGTTTCGAGCTGCCAAGAAGGCTGTGGACCTCCCTGAATAGGATCCGCACTGGACATGGACGCTGCAACTACCTTATGGCAAAGTGGGGCATTGTTCCATCCGCACAATGCGATTGCGGCCACCCCTTTCAAACAATGCAACACATATTGGAAGAATGCAGCGTCCATGCATATGAAGGCCCAAAGTCGGACATTTGCGAATTGACACCAGCATTTGTGGATTGGCTCGGGACCCTGGACGTGAATGTGTGATTGATATATCGTGCTGTTTTGTGTTTGCTTGCTGTCAGTGCTGTGTTTTGTTCATTTTGACTAACATTTGATTCACTAGTATCATACGATAAATAAATAAATTTCTTCATTACATGGCTAGTATTTTTCTTTCTGTTTGAAAAACTTGCAAAATCATACCTAAACTATTCCATAGTACCGGAGAGTAAAGTATAATGATTAGGTAGGTACATTCAGTTACGTTTATGGATATGACTTACGATAGTTGGGCTTCCATTTCGGAGTCAACAAGCTTTTCTTCTGAATAATGCAGTCGATTTCCGGCGAAACGAGAAGTATGTAGGTATCTACTTGGTGAGTATTTGGATTATTTACATACGAGTACCTAACTGGTTTGTTTCTTGCAAAATGCTTCAATACAACATACATTCACTTTCTGAAGCGAACGAGAGTAAATAATATTGATTTCACGCGAAGGTTTATAACATCATGCTGTTGCATATGTTATCTTTTACAACTGCAAACGGTGACATAATACCTATCTAATTCAATTATCCCTTCATTCGTCCATTCGTTTATTCGGTCATTCATTAGAAGGGGATTAAGTATGATATTGTTTTTTCATTAATATACGTACATACACTCTAAAAAATCAAAATTAAAAGTCGATGAATATGAAGATATTTGAAAATATAGGTATGAATATTTGTTTTTTAAAGGTAATTCTGGTTTGATTCAGCCACAATGATCCCCGGAGCAAGGTATGTATATAAAACGCTCAAGTTACATATTATAGTGAGATTGACTCAATGACCACTTATGGGAACGTCGATGTACCAGATTGACGTGATATTGTAATCATGTCCATGAGCGGTCAATTAACTGTATCTAGGAGACTGAATAAGGATTGATCTTATAATCAATAACCATTTCATTTTTGCAGATTTTGATCCACAAAATAAACATAGTTTTACCTACTTGATAAACATTATAAACAAATTATAATATGGAGTTCTATAAAGAAACTCCGGTTGATTAAATATAGTTTAAAGGTTTTTAAATATATTTAACAATTTCTAGGAAGCACAGAGAGAACAATGGAAAAATGATTTTTCAATAAATTTCTGTTTGATTGTATTGTTTTAAATATCCTTGCATCTTTTGCAAGAAGTGAGTTTTTGTCAGATTTAAATTTCTTTTATTTGACAAATATTCTTATAATTGTCACATTATCTGACATATGTACATATGCATATTTTACAAAATCTCAAAAATAATAAATTAATGCGAATCCTATAGGTTGGTATCAGTATCTTCATTCGGTAAAATAAATGATTACGCAACAAAATAACGATTAGTCAAAAATTTTTTGATTCTTCATACGTACATACAGTATGTTATTTTACGACGATCACGTCTATTATGATATTATCAATTCTGTGTCCTAATACAGGATAATATCATAAAACAAGATAATGTCTTAATACAAGATAATGTCCTAATGCAAGACTGTGTTCTAATACAAAATATACTATCCTAATTCAGTATAGTATCCTAATACAAGATAATGTGTTTATACAAGATAATGTAATTATATACGATAGTATCCTAATACAATATACTGTCCTAATACAAGATAATGTCCAAATACAAGATAGTGTCCTAATACAAGATAACGTCACAATACAAGATAATGTCCTAATAAGACGAAATAATTTAAATATATTGGTATTGTATGTAGATTTTTTTTTTATTTTAATTTAAAATATAAACCTACCAAATAAATAATCGCATATCTCCTTTGCTAGATATTGATTCGAATCTAAGACTCAGATACAACAGTAAAACGAATGTCTCAATTTCTCGACAGAACAAATTTTAACATAATAATTGACTTAACCTTGACCAATTTCCGATGTTGAGATTATACTTCGGTTTATTTTGTTTAAGATGGTTTATTATATACATAAGAATACCTTCATCTTCCCTCGTAGGTAATTTTTGCTTCAGTTAATCGCTACAAGTTTAGATGATAATATATACCTACCAATATTAAATGTTTCTGACTACATATTATAGATCTACTAGTTATACATGGTAACATTTCAGTTCAGTATCATTATAAACAAAACGAACTGCACGTTCTTATGTCTGATTTAATAGCGATTTCACATCGGAAGATTCACAGAATCAAGCGAAGTGAACGATAGATTAAAAATGCAGACCCAACCACAATGTGGGAATAATAATGCCTAGGAGAATAGTTATATTATGAAGCGTTATATTTTTACCTTTACTACGGAAGATTTTTAGCAAAAAAAAATATATAAAAAAAAAACAAATCCCACCAGGGCATCGCCTCCCCGGAAGACCGCCGAAGAGGTGGAGGGACAGCTGGACCTCAGCTTTACTGGAATAGGTTTCTCGAAAAAACAGATCTACGATCTAATATATAAGAAGAAGAAGAAGACTTCCATTGACAGGCATTGTTGGTGGGAACCCCCGACAGACGCCTTTAAAGTTTAATAAATTACTGTATCTTTATACTATAAAGCATCATACTATAACTGACGTGTTAATGTAGCAAATTTTCAACACTTTGATGGCTCTTATCTCCAAAATCTACCATTAATCAGAATAATCAGGGTTTATACAATCGTTGATATTTGCTGTGGTATCCTATATACTATAACGCTGGTAAACTATTACAGTGCGGTGATGCGAAATGGAAAAATAACCCGTTGTGAGACTGGGTATTTTTATCTTGGTGTCTACATACATAAGAACTCGTTATTGAATCTGTGAATGCCCATCCCAAGCGAAACCGGTTGTACGGTCGTTCTGAACAACGGTGCAAGTGCAAAAAAGACTCTTCACTGTTTTTGCATACAACATATTACTTGAGTAATGTTGTTATGGTCAAATTAATATCATTTTTATTGAAATGTTTCTACGTAACGGTTAATTTTAAACATGCCCAAACATAAATTTTAAAAACTGTCTCACGATAAGCGTTGGGTTACATTTTTAAATCAACTCTGTACTAAACTCAACGAGATATATGAAGGCTGTGTTTCTCGAATAAAAGTATCAGTAATAGTACAGTTAAAATACTTTGTTTTCATAAAATTGTGTAATACATTGTTGGATGTTTCATTGAAATCTAATGCCGTCAAATGACACAATATTGAACAATTTTATAAAGCCTTAGGCTGTGTTTCCTGACCAAAGATTAAAGTAAACGAATAGTGAGAATACTTTGATTTCTTAAAATTGTTCAATGATTTTGGTTGTTTCGTTGAAATTTATTAGCCGTCAAACGACGCAGTTTTGAACAATTTTATATATTTTTGTAACAAACCAACCTTACTGTACTGTAGCCACAATAACGATTTAAAAAATTGATCGTACATGAAAAAAAAATTGATTTTAGTTATTTACTTAAACCGCGATCACTTTTGTTTTTGAAACTCAATAAAATGTATCATTAATCGTTACGTAAATCGTGGCTCAAGTCAAAAAGTTGTCTAAGGCTGGATTGTTTCAACAAAAGTATCAATAATAGTATACTTAAAATACTTTGATATCATGAAATTGTTTAAAATTCCGTCGTTTGACGACACTACATTACAATGAAACAACCAAAAATATTGAACAATTTGATGAAATCAAAGTTTTTTGACCTACTTCTACTCTTATCTTTGTTTGGGAAAACAGCCTAAGGCAATGTTGTTTCAACAAAAGTATATATCGGTAATAATATAGTTAAAATACTTTGATTTCATAATTTTTTTTTTTCAAATTCCGTCGTTTGACTGTATTAGATTTCAATGAAACAACCAAATATTTTGAACAATTTTATGAAATCAAAGAATTTTAACCAAACTTTTACTTTAATCGTTGATCGAGAAATTCAGCCGTTCTATATATAATTGTAATCAAATGTTTTTATTTGAAATTATATTCACTTTATGATTCATTTCTTTTTCAAATAATGGGAGTATTTACGGGATTTCAGAATGTACATATGATAATTTTCCAAAAGCTGCCCAGGCAAGGCCACGTCTTCTCTCTATTTCTGCCTCTTGATTTTCTTTGGCAAGCATCACGGTATGGCCTAGATATATGTATCTATTTACTCTGTCATTATTTGAAAAAGAAGCTATTTGATGCATGTATTCTCCCAGTGCTTACTTATGGAATGGAAACATCGGTCCTAACAAAAAGAATAATGCACAAGCTGTTAGTGACACAGAGAGCTATGGAGAGAAAGTTGCTGGGTATTTCAATAAGGGACAGAATTCAGAATGTCATGATAAGACAAAGAACCAAAGTAGCCGATGTAGCGGAAAGGGTCGCTGGCCTTAAGTGGAGCTGGGCTGGGCATATTGCCAGATGCCAGGATTCACGATGGACCAAAAAGATCTTAGAATGGCGACCGAGAACAAGCCGAAGAGGTGTTGGCAGACCCCAGGCAAGGTGGTCTGATGACATCAAGAAATGTGCCGGAGGGAGATGGATGCAGTGTGCCCAAGACAGGGAGTTGTGGAGGATCAAAGGGGAGGCCTATGTCCAAGAATGGATGAAAACTGGCTGAAGAAGAAGAAGAACATGATTCATTTGATTGATTCCTCAATACATCGTGTAAGTTAGCGTGTGTTTCTTTGACTATTCATTGAGAACACAGATATTTTTTTTTACTATTATTTTATATAATTTTTCTCTTTTTCTAGGTCTTAGTACGCTGTAGTTTCACTCAAAGACTAATTTGGCTATTTCATAAAAATATATGGAGTATAGGTATCAAATCCTTTGGAATTCTAGAAGAAGGTATTTCTATATTTTTCTTACCCATCATCAAATAAATCTGTTTTGATTTTGATTTTTTTATTTATTTTGGATATACAACAGTTCAGTAAAATATAATAACACAGTATGCGATTAAGAACAATGGAAATAAGATAACAGGACATTATATTTATTTCTTTATTTTATTTTGAGAAGCTACATATAATAAAATAAATAAATAGCACATAATTTCAAGTGATTGTTAAAGTTTTACATACATTTTTAACAAGTGAGAAAAACAAAATAAAAGGATCATACCTGGAACATACAAGGAACAGTACAAAGAAAATTATATTATCTATTTTGATGGATCAACGTTGCATCTTTATAATCCAAGAACCAGTACCCAGTACCCAGTAGTTATAAATAACTAGATTGTTCTGTCCTTGATTACTTTTAACAGTTAACATCGTGACTACTTACATAGGTATTTATATAGGTACTTGATCTATTTTTTATACTTTTCTGAAAACGAAATTTTGACTCAATCGCATATTATTTTCAGAATCCAAAACTCCCCGAATCCAAAGTTCCAAACAGAATTGAAATTGTTATTATGTATCTTCTTGTTGAAGACAAACAATTAAATTTCAAGGTGTAATTTAAATTTTTTGCTTTCTCAAATTTATAATTTTGTCATGAACAAATTAAAAATATAAAATATATATTCGGGTCGAGATACCCGAAACATTTGTTACTAACACAATTGCTGTTGTTACTGATTTTTTTCAAATTAATATTTTATCATTGTATTGATTACTATGTTTATTTTTTTTTATTTATTCTATTTTTATTTTTTATTTTTTTATAGAATACAACAGCATTACAATAAAGATTTATACAGATATACAGAGATAATTTTTATGTTGCCAATTATAGTATTCTAAATATATTAAGTACATACACATTTATTAACAATTATGAAGACAGGATGGGAAAGGAGAGAGGTAGGAAGGGGAGTGGGGGGAAGCATCGACCACTAGAAACTCATATTATGATTTGCCTCACGTGTCACAATGTATGAAGAATAGTTAATTAAAATTAAGTTAAAGTTAATGTTAATGTTATTCTATTTATTATATTTGTATTATTTGTTTTATTTATTTTATTTATTTCATCTATTTTATTTATTATATTTATTTTATTTATTTTATTTATTTTATTTATTTATTTATTTTATTTATTTTATTTATTTCATCTATTTTATTTATTATATTTATTTTATTTATTTTATTTATTTTATTTATTTTATTTATTTCATCTATTTTATTTATTATATTTATTTTATTTATTTTGTTTATTTTGTTTATTTTATTTATTTTATTTATTTTATTTATTTTATTTATTTATCTATTTTATTTATTCTATTTATTTCATTTATCTCTATTTTTTTTCAAATTTATTTGTTTTATTTATTTTAATAATAATGCATATAAAAAAAATGTACATTTATTTAACCAGCGCCTGCCTCACTAGGATTCCATTCCGTGATGAAGAGGGCACTTAAAAAAATAATATTACCTACTTAAAAATTAAAAAAAACCCATAATACAAAGATAATATAAAAATAATAATGCAATTTAACTTATTCATCACTGGCTGCAATATACAACAGTAATATAAATAAGGTTTTTTTTTAATTTTATTTTATTTGTTCAAATTGAAGCTTACAATTTAAGAATTAAAAATTAAGTACAGATAAATATATTACCTTCATAAATAAAGATGTCCTTTCCATGCATCAATTAGGAGCTTACAGAAATATCATTATAAGTAGAACCTATATTAATTTCTAGATGCATGTATGTAACTCTGTGTGTCATCATACTACGTATAAATGTGTGTATGTTTGCGAGAGTAAGTGTGTTATCTGTGTATGTGTGTGGTGTGCATGTGAGGTTGTATGCATATGTGTAGTGCGTAATGATAAGCCTAAGAATAAAGTGGTTTTAGCGTATTGCTGTTGTTGCGATTTTTTTAATAAATATATAATAATAGTAAACTTTATTAAGACGTAAAAAAATATATAAAATTAATACACCTAGTTTAAACAAAAAAAGTTTAAGATTAACTGTTTTTTGGAACAAACAAGTAAGGTATGACAATAAATTATATAAACATTATGTAAAACTATGGAGAATATTATTAGTTTTTAACCATGTATTCAGCACCTAGCCTACGAAAGGTGAGAAGATATTTGGTTTCTTTAATGTTTGGTGGTAAACTAGTAAAAAAAAAGCAAGCTCAGAAAACTTCAAATTTGAATTTGAATCAAAATCGAATTGGTAAAAAGGCACATCACTTTCATCAAATGGCATTGAATAAATATCAAGTTTTTCATGATAAAATATTTAAATAAAAGTATTGGACAAACTCATTTCATAAAAATATTGAAAATTTTCCATCCAAATTTGAATACTTTATAGTATGACTCTTTGGTGAGGAGTTTAGCGTTGGCTACAACTCACTCGTTTTTAAATGGTCTTATTAATAAATTCGCCATACCAACGTGCAAATTATCTGAAAAACGTGAAAGAAAATTAATGTAGGTTTAATGTGTAGGTACTATTTATGTACATATGTGTGTAAACAATACCTCATTAACAAATGAACTTTACTGCGGTGTTGTGGGTTTAATTAATCAATTAATTGATGATTTGCATGTGATAAATTATATTTGATTGATTTCATGTTAAAATGATAAGTTGATACACTACTATGACTTAAAATTATATCTTCGCGTTCCTACATGAACGCCGGTGTCAAAGAAAAGTGATGATATACATGAAATGACCTGGATTACTCGTAATAGTAAAAACAATGTAAATAACTCTTTGTAAATACAATGAAACCCTAAATAAAACATACGCTTGAGCTTAGGTGAACGAAATCGGTCGTGGCAGGATTCGAACTCGCCACCACAGGATTACTAACCCAGCGCGCTAACCGCTGTGCCACCACCCACCTAAATAAAACATATGATGACGTTGAAAAAAACAAAAACAAATTTCTATAGTACCTATAACTCATATAAAAACTAACAACTATTATATATTATAATATATTTCAATGGACACAAAATCAAAAGAAACACACAATACATAAAAAAAAAATTATGTAGATATGCAACTCCTAGATAACGAAAATCGGCAAGACCATGATTATGTTGATGATCTTCGTTATTTTTATTAACCTTGAAAATAGTGTAGTGGATATTTATCTCAATTAATTATCGACGAAGTTTTTATTTGGTAGAATTCCATTATAAGTTATATCTATAATTAAAAGTAAAGACTTTTTGATTCTACATTAATTTTATTCTGCGCGATAGGCCTATTTCGCCTTGTTAGGACATTATAAGCTAGTTAATGCCCTAACAAGGCGAAATAGGCCTATCGCGCAGAATAAAATTAATGTAGAATCAAAAAGTCTTTACTTTTAATTTTATATATATATATATATAAGGTATTTATCTCCTTGACCTCTCAATCCACTACCTAGTACCTAAACAAGGGTTCAAATCTAGGGTATTAGCTTTTTCGTTTCATTTCATAGGTAGGTAGGTTAGTTTATATTCGAAGTTTGTAACGAAATTTGCAGAGATATAGAAGCAGCTAGAACTTCATGGAATCATTGAGAGCATTGTATATTTTTAATATCTTCATAATTAACTTTGTGGCACAATTAAAATCCTATTATTTTGTTTTTAGTTTAATTAGTTTAAACCATAACTGGTTTCAAAGCCACTCATGATGAGACGATAAACAGTCTCAAATATATAAAGAAAAATTGAGGATACCATTTTCAAAGTTTTCTTCAAGTTGAAGACAACTGAAATCGATCTTATTACGATATAAATAACACTTGGCAACACGTAAAGCAGTCACAATTTAAGGTCATAAATACATTTTTTTTTTATTTTTCAAAATATTAAATGAATCAATAGCCTTAGTACGGATATTGCGTCGTCTTACTCTCTTTGTATTATTAAGAAAAAACTAAATAAGGAATATTTATCCCTTAACACATGATCCCGTGCTATGAAGTATTATATTGTAGTTTTAGGTAATTTTTATCTTAGTGAAATAAATCTTTTCTTTGATTTTAAACTTTCATTGTTTTGTTGATAAACATACACAATTTTGTTATTCTTTGTTATCTGGTTGGTTGGAATAAATTGCCTAATGGCAATAAGTCTGCCAATGTGCAAAATATTTGTTTATATTATGTAAAAAATATATATAAAAAAACTAGTGAACCCCCGGCAAACTTCGTATTGCCTGTATAATTAAAAATCGTCCTCCATAACCACCCGTCGCTTCAGACTCTTCAATACCTCCCATCTCTTCAGTACTTCCCGTCCCTTCAGTACCTCCCGCCCCTTTAGTACCTTCCGTCCCTTCAGTACCTCTCGTCCCTTCAGTTACTCCCGTCCCTTCAGTTACTCCCGTCCCTTTCAGTTACTCCCGTCCCTTCAGTTACTCCCGTCCCTTCAGTTACTCCCGTCCCTTCAGTTACTCCCGTCCCTTCAGTTACTCCCGTCCCTTCAGTTACTCCCGTCCCTTCAGTTACTCCCGTCCCTTCAGTTACTCCCGTCCCTTCAGTTACTCCCGTCCCTTCAGTTACTCCCGTCCCTTCAGTTACTCCCGTCCCTTCAGTTACTCCCGTCCCTTCAGTTACTCCCGTCCCTTCAGTTACTCGCGTCCCTTCAGTTACTCGCGTCCCTTCAGTTACTCGCGTCCCTTCAGTTACTCCCGTCCCTTCAGTAGGTCCCGTTCATACGCTCGACAATTCACCAAAGTTGCATTACGATCGGATGAACGGTTCCCAGGAAAGTCCATCTTCATAAGTAAAATGACCTAATACTCGATGTAGAAGAAGAATTTGTTTTTAATCCAGAAACCATCCCGGGCATACGCTTGACAATTCATCAAAGTTTCATTGCAATCGGATGAGCGGTGCCCAGGATAGTCCACCTTCATAGGTAAAATGACCTATAACCCGATGTAGAATAAGAAGAAGAAAAAAAATTTTGATCCAGAAACCATCCCTGGTATACTCTCGACAATTAACCAAAGTTTCATCGCAATCGGATGAACGGTTTAGGAGCTCATTCAACACATACATAGATATATACATAGATACAAACATTCAAATTTATAATATAGATGATTAAAATACGTTAGCTTAAACAGTCCAAATTAAAATATGTGAACTAGGTAGAAAGTGTTTTATTTACATGTGAATACTTCAATTTTAACAATTATACAACTTTTTGTACATTTTATCATATAATATAAAACAAGATTAAGAATATAAATATATGATATATGTATGTACTAATATTTCATATCATCATCCAAAATACGTCTGCCAATATCTTGTCTCGTAAAGAAATAATCGTTTTAGCGATATTCCAAAGAGGTGATTTTAACCAACCGAAAGTAGTATCAAGTCGATTTTATCAGCAGACTAGTATGGAATTCGCGCAGTCTTCGCTCGAATGTTGAGACAGAACGATCTACGTATAGCGATGATTTTATATACTTTTTTCGTTCGCCAATAAACATTATTTTGTCAAATAAAAAAAGGGCGTTGAAATTTAAAATAAATAATAATTGACGCAATATAAAGAATACACCAGTGATGATAGATACTTTGTTGTTACCGCTTATTATCGAAAGTGTTGTTGATCGTGAAAACAAAAGTGTTTTCTGCAAATACTATTATTTTATTACGAGTGTCGAATCAGTTGTTTTATTTAGTTAATAACCGAACGGAGTTTTCACTTTTGGATTATTTCCGATCGATATCGAAAGTTTTTTTTTATTTTTATTTTGTTTTCAATGACCACAGTTTGCTAGAAAATAATTTTGTGGTGCGATTATACCTACAAAATGCTTTGCGCGAAAATAAAACGTTATTAAATATCATTGTTCATCGTTGATTACCGGCTTTTTCACTGTTTAGTTTTGTGAGATTTTCAAGTTGTCAATGAATATTGAAAGTTACCAATATACATATATAGTATTGAGATAACAATTGAAAGTGAAGTTTTGTGATACCATCTAAAGAAAGTTTGGATTTTATAACGCTTTGTGCAGTTAGCCGTCGTGTGAAAATGACTCTCGAAGCTGGGAAAGTTGTCATCAACACATTGGTGAAAAAGAATAAGCAATGGTCCCAATGGCTAGCTGTACTTTCAGGCAAGTATCATAAATACCTATAACTGAAAAAAAAACATGTTATACTTATCGCTAAGCATCCAGAAAAATCCAAAAAAAGACTAAAGCTGTTATACCTGTCTAATAACTCTTAACAGACACTCCTTCCTTTTACTCTCTCACATCCCACAAACTCTATCATTCAATAATTTCTATCATTTTAGGTGTTTATCTTTCTGTTTTTTTTTTGTTATCAATTAAATGAACTACCACTAAACTATTAATGACCTCACGTTGTTTTGGCTGGTTAGAAGAAATTGGTTTATGGAAATAAAGCGCCAATTTTACACATCATTGTACATTGTACATTGTATTGAAGTAAAAAAAATGGGTTCTATCCGCAGCAGAGGAGAAATTAATTTAAATTCATTTCTCTCTCAAATATTGCTGCTGTGGGCTGGAAACACAGGTTAGTTGGAAGAAGTTGCCCTATGCCAATGATAACACCACTTGCGCACGGTGCTAGGAAGTGTTTATTTTTTTAAATCACGTGAGTGCACAAATTTGGGTTATTTACATATTATTTGGTTGTTTTGATTTGCACGTGCGTGCGCAAACCGTCTCCCTACGCCTAAAATTTCCAGCAGCTTGGTGATAGCTATGCCTACATATTTTTACATTCCCTAAATTAGCTTTTGCTACACTCGGTTTTAAAACAACAAGTAATACTATTTTGAACTAGAAAAATCCTTCTCATCATTTTCACGTTACTTACATGTTCGTGTATTTATTCTTAACTCTTGATTTTCTTGACAACATCACACATTGTTTTAAATAATAATTTCTAATAAGTTGAAAGCAAAAAATGCCCATCAGTATTGAATACAGGATATTTATTGATATGTTCCTGTATATGCTAATGAATAAATAGGACGTCAGTGTACAATTTATTTTTAAATAAATGAATAAATTAATAAAAAATAAATACATAAATAAATAAATATGTAATAAAAATAAATTAATTAATTAATAAATAAATCAAATAAATAAATTACTCAAATTAATTAATTAACTAATAATAAATTAATAATTAATAAATAAATAAGTTATTTTATTATTAAATAAATAAATTTTAAATGAATAATAAATAATTAAATAGTTAAACAAATGAATGAAATCATAAATAAATAAATAAATGTAGAAAGACTAAATAAATATAATATATACAGAGTTCGTTGACTTCTTTTGTTTTTCGTTTAGTGATTAGAATTATTTTTGTCTTATTAGTTCTGGCCAGCATTCGCCTTCATCTTATTGAAAAATAAAATAAGTGAGTTGTGGCCAACACTAAACTCGCCACTACATAGAAGTGTACATTTTATCTTCTTAGGTAGTTGACAATCCCTTAATGCATTTTTATGAAGTACATTTCTAATAGATTTCTAAACAAATATTTGTTTCCCCGAGGACAAAAGTTTTCATAATACACCATACACACAAAAACTCATAGTATGCACTCTCTACATGATACCTGTTTTTATTAATGTAAAAAATTTGCTTAAAAATTGTAAGATCACGACTCTACACTATTCCGTAGTAGTGAGGAGTAAAAAACCCTGGAATTATTTTTATACAGTTCAGGTCTATATTTATGTTCCTAATACATGAACCTATGATTATATCTTATTTTAATATATTTCTAAAGATAGTAAATTTATTCATACTTACCTAATATTATTTTGTATTGATGATAACCTTGTATTAAATTTGCATGTTTTTTGTGTATTCAGTACAATATTCATGCAAGTATTAACAGAACAGATTCATTGCGACTCCACTATTAAAGAAAAGTTTAGTTATTTTTTTACAATTATTTGTATATGTAAATTAGCAAGAATTTTCGTCTTTAGGATTGTATTTATTCTGTTTATTTATTTTTTTCTCTGCTAAGGTGAAAACTTATAAATCTTTTCTAAGACATAGACTAGTCTAGAAAAAAAATTCCGAATAAGACAGTCAATAGAAAAACCTTTCAATTTTATATTAATAATATTTTAAATTGTTGAAAGTTATACTTATTTGTTCACTTTACAGTAAAACATATAATTTCAATGAGTAAATGCTGAGGTACCTACAGAATTTTGTAGGATAGACAATTCTATAGTTTTCATTTGAAATTTCTTAACAGTCTTTTTAGGTACGAACACTATTTCTTACACATAGTTTATCAGTCAAGATAATGTGATTTTTGAAATTAAGTTGTTTTATATTTTTTTAGGCAGGGACAGTTACAATTTAAAAGCTGTGAGTTCAGCGATAGTCACGATATATTATTTGTATTCTTTCAGCAAAGAGACAAGAATCAATGCATTGTATTTGAATAATATTATTTGTCCATGATCATCACTCTCCCAAGGTCTTCTTACAATATTTTTTGCACATTTTTTGTCCGTTAAAATAATATAATCATTTTCTGAATTTGTACCAGCTATAATTTATTATCAATCGTTCGTGTTAGCACTCCGCTTTTCGTATATAATCACTGCATTGATTACTAATATAAGCAGATACCTATTTTTTTTAAAGTATGATTATGTCGTCGTAAAAAGAAAACACGGGTACATTATATATCTCCATACATACTTACATTCCTTTATGTATATAACTAAACATAAATGCTAAAACTAAAATTTAACATAAGTGAACGTTATCGATCTAGGTAGGATACGAACCCGCATACTTTGGATTAATCCAGCGCGCCAGCCACTCTGCCACCATCATATATATTTCCAATCACTTTTTATACACGTGTATGAAATAACGAAGAACTTCATCTTGAGCTGTAAAATCCTTTGAACAAATTATGAATAAATATTAAAGATGATTTGTTTGATAGCTTAACAGTCGGTGCAAATTTCAAAAGCCGTCTCATAGTTTAATAAAGGTACTGTATACGTATGGTAGGTACTATTTATACAATAAATTATTGTCATAATTATTACGATGTTAGTCCGGATATTGCGTCCTTAGTCCGGATATTGCGTCGTCTAACTCACTTACTATTTTCAAGAAAAAACTAAAGAAGGAATATTTATCCTTGAACAGCTGATCCCGATTTCCTCTCCTGTCCTTACCATATCCTTTTTTCTTGCTATGAATTATTATTATTTTTTTGTTTTAATAGTATTTAAGTGTTATACAAATTTTCTTTGATTTCTTTTACTCTTATTTATTTGCTGTTGTACATACACAATGTTGTAATACTTTGTAATCTGGTTGGTTAGAAGAAATTACCTAATGGTAATAAGCCCGCCAGTGTACAATTTTATTTGTTTATATTATGTACAATAAGATGTATGAATAAATAAATAAATGTTAAATAAACATAGTTCCTCTTCTTCTTCTTGCCCCTCGCCTTTGTCCCATCTGCTTGAGAGCGGCTCTCCTTATTCTATTTTGCCAAACTCGCCTGTCATGTGCCAGATCAGGATTCAGCTCCCTCTCTTGCTGATGCTTCTTGATGCTCGACATCCATGTGGCCTGTGTCCTGCCTGGTCTTCTCGCTAGAGTCTCGATATCCAAGGCTTTATTTATCATATTGTCCGTCGATCGTCTCAAAATATGGCCATACCATCTAAGCCTGTTTTCGACTGTTTTTCGTCTTTTGTTCAAATAAAAATACTTAATAACACAAACGAAAAATTCAACATTTTTAAAGATATTGTGAAGGTACCTATGGAATAAAAATACTACATACCTATTTAGGTACAAATTTTTAATATTATTTGAATCATATAATATTTTTTAGTTATGTTTTTTATTTATTTTCGTGATGCATATGTACATAGCATCACACCATGTCCCACAAGGGGTAGGCAGAGAGAACCAAACGCCACTTATTTATATCTTGACATACCATACATCGATTCGTCGACATTCGTACATCGTCTTATGCATGTTCGTCTTTTGTTCACGCTTCTAACATTTTCGTCTTTCAAAATACAACATCAAATCCATAAATCCTTTTGGAAAGTTATATGTGTGTATGTGGGTATTTTTTTAGTGTGTTGATCAATCTAAAACCATGAAACTTTAAAGGTTAAATATTCTGCATATCGATTCCTTTGCAACCAGTGAGTAAACTAGGTAAATAAACGTAGATTTTTTAATGTTTTATTATATTTTTTCTCATTTTTTCATCAATGTTCCTACAAATTTTGTCACGAATGAAATGTCATAACATTATGTACTTTTTGGTAAGCAAATATTTGTTTATTTCAATTTCAGAAGTGCGTTTTTACACGAATAACATATATTTGCAACTATAACTTAGTATTTGAGTGAAAAACATTGAGATTGTTTTATTTGTTTAACATATTTATAAAATGTAAAAATTTCGTAAGGAAATTTTTCATTTTATATTCAACAAATAGATCGAACTAGCAGAATCTACCGGGGACAAAAAGTACTAAAATATTCGACGTACCTGTTATTATATTTCGTTTCCATGGTTACACATATCACAATTTTTAAATATAAATTATATCAAATTCAAATTTATAGAACTATAGTATATGTAGGTACCTACCTCATACTTATAACAATTATCTGACTGTTAATAGTTCATTATTTTTCGTCTCGATAGTATGAATATCAAATACTCTTACTAATAATTTAGAGTGTAATATTTTTAAGGTAATTTTTTTGTAATATAGGTGTATGATTTATAATTGTTTATTTAATAATAATCTAAATTTTTTTTTGATAATATATTTTTCTCATAAACGAATTAATAAAAAAAATATGTATGGGACAAGCGGAAACTTTAAATACTTTTGTCACAATTAATAACAATATATAATAACATGGGGGTTATGACCAAATCTAAACTCTTCATAAAGCTTAAATTTATTCAAATTTAAAATCAACCGTCAACTCCAATCTTGCTGAAATTTCTTCCCCCGTCCAATCCTACTGAAATTTCAAACCAATTCTCTTTACATTATTTGAGACTGAAGGGACAGTAAGGACTGAAGGGAACAAACGGATGGAGGTGACTGTTAAATAAAATAACTTATTTTTGTAAATTTTTATTTATTGTATTGGATATATTCTACTCATTCTGAATTTATCATAACAAAACAGTTCAAAATTACGAAAACGATTTTATTGATACGTTAGCATATTGCTTCACATTTACCTTCTCCAGCAACGTCACTGTGTGGTAATAAATATCTCCGGAATGTGGCAATTTGTTATTGGGTACACTACACGTTTATATAATATTTGACAAAGTAGTTGCCCTTTATAGTTGGCCCTAGAAGTAAAAAGAATTAAGAAAGAGGTTTGCCAAATGAAAGAAAAAACCATTGTGCTCAAACCATTATATATGATATAAATGTGATAATAGAATAGATTATTTGTCTGTTGGGTTGCCTGTACTGGAATGCAATTAAATGCTACCAACATAATACTCTTTGCAAAGGTGTCAATGTTAATGGTAACCTTACCTTTTCGATTTCACTGAACAACAGTTAAGTCGTGACAAGAATAAGATTATACCATATTATTATACATAGATATGCTAAAGATACATAGTATATTCAGTATACATAGATGCTGTGAGTTGATTTAAATGTTAGGTATCAATATTACATACTCAACTCTTCTGAGAATACACAGAATGTCCCTACGAATATCTAGCAACGCTGCAGATAATAACAATGAACAGCTCCTTGCACTATACGAAACTAACGAGTTTATTGCCGTATTGCAATTTATTTTAACTAAACATTGCTTTCAGTCCAGAGAAGCAATATTTCCGTCAGACATGAATTTGAATTAATGTCTCCTCTGCTGGGGATCGAACCCGGGACGCCCGCACATATGCCAAACAGCTTACCAAATGTGCCAGGGCGGTCGATTATTCTCTTTTTTGTTAATAAAAATGGTATGCAATGTCTTTAAAAACCCGACGAAGTTTTGAATTAAAAAAAAAATAGTAACTTGTAGGTATTTAGTAATCATAATGTTTTTTTTTCCAAGGAACCGACCATACGACCATAGATTTTGACTATGTGGAAATTTCATCCTTAAAAATGTGATTCATCAGTTTCAAAATTGTTGCATAAAATATATACCAGTGAAACCTGGGGAGCAAGTATGATCAACCGGCTGAATCAAAACCATACATGTTTACCCATATCATGGATATAATTATCTTATGGAGTTCTATAACATATCCATTATAATAATTATATTCATGATATGGGTAATCATGAGGGTTTTGATTTCATCGTTTGACCAGACTTGCCCCCCCCTGGCAATATTGGTTTCGCCTATGTACATATAGTTAAATTGGTCGATCTTAATATAATCTAAAATTTCTAATTATAATTCCGTACCTAGAGTTCCTCCCGCCCCTTTAGTAGGAAGATGATATTAGCCTTGAGTTAAGTCATATGAATAGATAAATTTAGGCTCTTTTTAGTGCAGATCCTGCAAGGTGGTACAGTTCATCAGACTTTTCATTTGTTCTTCGTGTGTTATTGTAAATAAGAGTATCATCAGACGATCGTCATTATTTTTACTTTGTGTCGAAAAGTTATTTCCAAAAATAATCAATTTCATTTAAAAAACATTATTTACATACCTACCTAATAGTTTTTCGAAAATATATTTAATTGGAAAAATAATTTGCACCTATCTTTATGATATGATTCTTGAATATTTTGTAGAAACTAAAATACCATAATATACACTATATTATACATACTTGTGGGTACTATAGCCAGTAAATTCTACTTTATAGTTAAGGACCTTGTTATGGATACTTCAGCTAGTGTATTATGAATTAGTTTTAGATAATTGCGCAAAAATAAAAGAATGCCTCTCAATGTTATAAAAATCTTTAGTATCTAAAATATACAAGGCACCTCACTGAATTACATGTCATAAGATTACTTTTTTATCATGAACTTTTTTGCGGAAGAGTTACAGTACCTATCTTGTAAGTATGGTATATGAAGGATGCATAGAGAATGGACTTAGAATGAATGCCAGCAAATCGAAGGTAATGGTCTTTGAAAAGAGTGAAAGCAGAACAGTGTGTCGAATAAAAGTAGAGAATGAATGGCTTGAACAAGTCGACGAGTATGTCTATCTGGGTAGTATGTTCCAACGGAATGGACGGCCTGATAAGGATATTGAAAGAAGAGTTATGGCAGGGAACAGAGTGAATGGAGCACTTAGACCAGTTATGAATGATCGCAATATATCAAAAGATGCTAAAGTTGCCATTCATAACGCAATCGTAGTGCCAACCCTGACGTATGCAAGTGAGACCTGGACATGGCAGAAGTCGCACGAAAGCAGAATAAATGCAGTTGAAATGAGATCGCTTAGAAGAATTTGTAACAGAACGATGTATGACAGAGTTCGAAATGAAGATACAAGGAAAGAATGTAAGATGAAGAAAGATGTAATAAACAGAATGAAAGTTAACACATTGAGATGGTTTGGCCACTTGGAGAGAATGAATGAAGAACGCCTGACGAAGAAAATATACAAAGCTGACAGGAATGGAATAAGAGGTCGGGGGCGCCCAAGAAAAGGATTGCACGACCATGTAAACGATATTCTGAAAGATGGAAATGTAAGAAGCGTGAACAACAGACGAACGTGTATATTGTTTATTGTTTATTGTATATTATCCCCCCTAGGTTCTTTACAGAACACTTGGGTTCATCATTACATGGTTTACAATTTTCAATATTATGGTCACAACAATTAATACAATTCATTGACATCATGATTTAACATAGTACAGATATAGTATATAAAAGAATATAGTACAGATATAGTATATAAAAGAATATAGTACAGATATAGTATATAAAAGAATATAGTACAGATATAGTATATAAAAGAATATAGTACAGATATAGTATATAAAAGAATATAGTACAGATATAGTATATAAAAGAATATAGTACAGATATAGTATATAAAAGAATATAGTACAGATATAGTATATAAAAGAATATAATACAGATATAGTATATAAAAGAATATAGTACAGATATAGTATATAAAAGAATATAGTACAGATATAGTATATAAAAGAATATAGTACAGATATAGTATATAAAAGAATATAGTACAGATATAGTATATAAAAGAATATAGTACAGATATAGTATATTATAAAAGAATATAGTACAGATATAGTATATAAAAGAATATAGTACAGATATAGTATATAAAAGAATATAGTACAGATATAGTATATAAAAGAATATAGTACAGATATAGTATATAAAAGAATAAAGTACAGATATAGTATATAAAAGAATATAGTACAGATATAGTATATAAAAGAATATAGTACAGATATAGTATATAAAAGAATATAGTACAGATATAGTATATAAAAGAATATAGTACAGATATAGTATATAAAAGAATATAGTACAGATATAGTATATAAAAGAATATAGTACAGATATAGTATATAAAAGAATATAGTACAGATATAGTATATAAAAGAATATAGTACAGATATAGTATATAAAAGAATATAGTACAGATATAGTATATAAAAGAATATAATACAGATATAGTATATAAAAGAATATAGTACAGATATAGTATATAAAAGAATATAGTACAGATATAGTATATAAAAGAATATAGTACAGATATAGTATATAAAAGAATATAGTACAGATATAGTATATAAAAGAATATAGTACAGATATAGTATATTATAAAAGAATATAGTACAGATATAGTATATAAAAGAATATAGTACAGATATAGTATATAAAAGAATATAGTACAGATATAGTATATAAAAGAATATAGTACAGATATAGTATATAAAAGAATATAGTACAGATATAGTATATAAAAGAATAAAGTACAGATATAGTATATAAAAGAATATAGTACAGATATAGTATATAAAAGAATATAGTACAGATATAGTATATAAAAGAATATAGTACAGATATAGTATATAAAAGAATATAGTACAGATATAGTATATAAAAGAATATAGTACAGATATAGTATATAAAAGAATATAGTACAGATATAGTATATAAAAGAATATAGTACAGATATAGTATATAAAAGAATATAGTACAGATATAGTATATAAAAGAATATAGTACAGATATAGTATATAAAAGAATATAGTACAGATATAGTATATAAAAGAATATAGTACAGATATAGTATATAAAAGAATATAGTACAGATATAGTATATAAAAGAATATAGTACAGATATAGTATATAAAAGAATATAGTACAGATATAGTATATTAAAGAGTAATAAAAAAAAGAATATAGAGAAATAAAAAATAAAATATATGTATACAAAATAAACAATTCGGGAAAAAAAAGAAAAGAAAAATTGAGTGCTAGAAGGATGTAAAGGGTCCCACTAGCACCATGTCCAATAAACAGTTATTTAAGATAAAAATAAGGTACATAGCATTGAAAAAGCAAAAAGAATACAAGAACAAAGTCAAAGACGACAAACCAAACAAATACCCATACAAAATAGTTAATTAATTAGTATGTTAGTGTTCACAAATATCACAGATTAGTTGGATTGATGTTTAGTATCTCGTCAGTAGAGTAAAAAGCATGGTTAACAAGATACTTTTTAGCCTCTCTCTTGAAACCCAAAGCATCCAGTGATTTCATATTTGTTGACAGATTGTTGTAAAGTCGTACGCTCATACAAATAAAACTCTTTGACACCTTGCTTAATCTGTGCCCAGGTGGACGAATCATTTCTTTTTTCCTTGTATTGTATTCATGATAATTTGAGTTCAAAGGTGTTTTATACAAGTTTCTATGTGCGTACAGCAAACATATAAGACGATGTATGAATGTTGATGAGGCGATGAATGTGTGTCAAGATAGAAAAATGTGGCGTTCGGTTCTCTCTGCCTACCCCGTGAGAGACATGGCGTGATGGTACGTATGTATGTATGTAACTGTTTTGCGTGTTTTAAAAACACCGTTTTTCTCGATACAAAGGATCTTGAAGTACGGTCAAACGAAGTACCTACTAGATTTGTGTTGCACGGTTATAATTTATAATACATATGTAGTTTCCGGTAATGAATACGACAGGAAGGACTCGTATTACATTATTTTATAACGTTTGTATTCATCATTATATGCGAAAGAAGCGAGGATATAATTAATGATATTTGATAATAAACCCCATAGTTATTAATTAATATTTGTATTTGAACAAAGATATTTATTTACTTTATTGCATATTTATCGTATGCGAAGTAAAGAAACACTGAAGAATAACTTATTTTATGTTACATTATCAAGCGTAAGATTATGTAGAAACTGATATTGTGTGATAACATTATTTATTTATTTATTTATTCATATCATCTCGACACTTATAAAATCATTTATAAATACTATCCCAACCTCACAAGGACTACGCCTGTTTCGAGGTTGGAGATTTACAATATTATATTGATACATTACATCTACATCCATGCACCCACCACAAAAAAATACAATATTTACTATACGCAGTTGGGTACCTAAAATCATTATTTCAACAATAATAGTATTCTACATAAAAAAAGGCACACCCAACTGGTACAATTAATGCAAGATACATGGATATATATGCCAGGGTGACCACACAATAAAAATATTTTTAACATATAATGAGAAAAAAATTACAAATTCATTTAAATCATATCAGGTGAGTATCTAAATATTTAGTTGTTTTTTGAATAATGGAAATGAATTTATTTTTTTAAGGCATTCGGGAAGATTGTTTGTTAAACATCAAAGGAGCTTGAAACAGAAAATTATTATTTTGACCAAAAGATGTTCTTGCATTTACAGCCATATGGTTTAGGGATAATGCCATTCTAGTGGTTCGAGTTTGTTGGATTTTGTTATTATACCTACATGTATTGTTTTATCACCGATTTAAGTTTTACCTAATGCTGACAATTATCTAAAGTAATAAAGCAATCAATATGTTAGTGTGTGTGTGTGTGTGTGTGTGTGTGTGTGTGTGTGTGTGTGTGTGTGTGTGTGTGTTTGTCTCACGCCTTTTGAAAAACCAAGAGCATCTAAAAATCTAATTTATGTGCGAACGTGTACCAGTATACCTGATGCAGTGTCACGCTAAAAATAATGCGATTAAAATGCTGAATTTTAAAGATATTTCAATAATTATTTTTTTCATACAAAATTTTCCAAGTCATATCTGTCAAAAAAGTGTACATTTTGCACGCAAATATCTGTTAGTTTAAAAGTTAGAAGTACGTATTTACACGAAAAAAATATATTTTCAAGTATAACTTAGCTTTTAAGTGAAAAACATGGTGAATAATTTGTCTAATATATGAATGTTTAACTTATTTTTAAAGTAAGCGTTTTGTACAAATGTACATATAACCCCGCCATTTTAATATCTTTTCATACGATATTTAATTTTCCTACCGAATGAATATGTTCTTTAAAATAATATACCTTTGAAATAAATGTGATTATGAAATAATAAAATGAAACACAAGACTTTATAGCAAGTTTTAAGACATATATTGTAAAAGTCTGTTTATTATTAGTAAAGATATAGGCATAATAAAATTGCATAATTTGTATATAATATTTGATATTTCGGACAATTTTCGTTTTTGTGGCTTCGAACAAACCAATGTAGGTACCTACCTACATATCCAAAAAATGTATCGAGCCCATTTGATATTAATATTGGAATGGTTACTATGGTAACGGAAAGATTCTGATATTCAAATAAAATTTGTTATGAATCGAATTTATTTAGAACATTGTTGTAGGTAGGTACCTACCTATTACTATTTACTTACAAATCACTCAACAATATACTGATTTCCTATCAGAAAATTGTATGCGATGTGCTCCTAAACCGTTTGTCCGATTACAATGAAACTTTGGTGAATTGTTGAGCGTGTGCCCGGGATGGTTTCTGGATTTAAACTTTTTTCTTATTCTTCTTCTTCTTCGTGTATTTGGTCATTTCACCTATGAAGGGGGAGTATCCTGGGAAAAGAAGGTCCGACTGTCCCTCCATCTCTTCGCAGGTCTTCCAGGACGGTTTGTGGATTTTAACTTTTTTCTTCTTCTTCTTCATCGTGTATTTGGTTATTTTACCTATGAAGGTGGACTATCTTGGGAGATGAAGGTCCAATTTTCCTTCCATCTCTTCGCAGGTTTCTGGATTTAAACTTTCTTCTTCTTCTTCTTCGTTGTGTATTTGGTCATGTTACCTATGAAGTTGGAGTATCCTGGGAGAAGAAGGTCCAACTGTCCTTCCATCTCTTCGCAGGTTTCTGGATTTTAACTTTTTTCTTCTTCTTCTTCATCGTGTATTTGGTCATTTTACCTAAGAAGGTGGACTAACCTGGGAGAAGAAGGTCCAATTGTTCTTCCATCTCTTCGCAGGTTTCTGGATTTGAACTTTTTTCTTCTTCTTCTTCTTCTTCGTGTATTTTTGGTCATTTAACCTATGAAGTTGGAGAATCCTGGGAGAAGAAGGTCCAACTGTCCTTCCAACTCTTCACAAGTCTTCCAAGACGGTTTTTGGATATAGACTTTTTTCTTCTTCTTCTTTTTCTTCTTCATCCAATTTTCCTTCCATATCTTCGCAGGTATCTGGATTTAAACTTTTTTCTTCTTCTTCTTCGTGTATTTAGTCATTTTACCTTTGAAGGTGGAGTATCCTGGGAAAAGAAGGTCCTTTCATCTCTTCGCGGTTCTTCCAGGATGGTTTCTGGATTTAAACTTTTCTTAACCGACTGAAGGGACGGGATGTAATGAAGGGAAGGGATGCACTAAAGGGCCTGAAGGGACGGGAGGTATAAAAAGTCCTGAAGGGACGGGAGGTATAAAAGGGCCTGATTGGTAGGGACGTAATGATGGATTGAAGGGACGGGAGGTACTGAAGGGCCTGAAGGGACGGGAGGTTCTGAAGGGTCTGAAGCGACGGTTCATGGAGTCTAATTCTTTTTCTTCTTAATTTTATGTAGACCTTACAGTTTTTACACAAACTATTACCTTTAGTCTTTTTCTTCGTTTTCTTATTTTATGTAGAACTTTGGTGAATTTTATACAAACTATTTCCTATAGATTAATCTTCTTCTTTTGTGAAGACCATTTAGTCAGTTTTTAAACAATCTATTTCAAATAGTCTAATTCTTCTATTTTATGTATTTTTTCTTATTTTATGTAGACCATTGGGATAGTTTTTTATACAAACTATTTCTTATAGTCTTATACTTATTCTTCTCTTTTTTATTTAGACTTTTGGGTTAGTTTTAAGTCTACTGGTCTTTTGTCCAGAAATATTATTAACAATATGCACACTTGATGAAAATACATATGTAAAAACGAATGGGATGTGGGATGTGACGGTGTAATCTGCACTAGAATCTTTTCAATACTTTTGTTTAGTAAATTTTAACCATTTATATCATCCTATTTTGAATAATTTTCAACACTTTCATATTTGATTTTGTTGACGATATTTAAAGAATGGGGGTTTTGGCCATTACTGAACTCTTCACAATGTTTATATTTAAATTATAAACTATTTACTATAGTTTAAGTCTTCTTCTTCTTCGTTAATGTAGACTTTTGTGTCAATTTTAAGTCTATCAGTCTAATTGTGCAAAAATATAATGCACACTTGATGAAAAAATATAAAAACGAATGGGATGTGACCAACACTAGATCTTTTCAGTACGCATTATTTAATCAAATTTGAACCACAATTACTAAATTTTTACTAAATCCAAAATTACTAAATTTTTTTTTATAGGTACATATTACAATTTGTTTTCGATGATAATATTTAAAAATGGGGGTTGTGGCCAAACCAATCTCTTTACAAAGTTGATAAACAGTCATATTTAAAACCATTTCGCATAGTCCATGCGTACAGAAATTGTATATAGCACTTTATAGCAATATTTAAAAAAGAATGGGTTGTGGCCACCACTTGAACATTTTACAATGCTTAAACTCAATCAAATTTCAAACCACTTTTCATAGTCCGATATTGCAAAATAATTGGGTGACAATATTATAAAAACGTTTGCTTATTCCTTCACAATTTTACATTCTTGGCCAACGGCGGGACATAAAGCTAGTAAATAATAAAAAGAGCCTTGATGTTTACTCATTTGGATGCTTTCTGATTCTTGCCTCATCAAGAACTATTTTCGTAGTCTCTAGACTGCTTAATTTTAGTTACTTTTAACACCTCCGAGAAGAAATTGAAAACGATAATACATAATAAGAAGGTCCTACTTAGACTCGTTGAGAAATAAAAACCACAATAGAGATGAAATATAAACAAGATTATCTTTTATCGTTTTAATATTGTTAAATGAATTATGACAACGTCAACACCACATAATGCATAGAAAATTTCTCCAGACAGGTCATCTTATGAATTCAGTCAAATTATAAGTTTCCTTATTTGATCCTATAATAAATTTATTTGAAGAATATGATGTCACAATCACTTTTTTTGATATCGACAAAGATTTTTTTTTGTATGTATCATTTTTCGCAAAAAAAATACTATTCGAATATTGGCTCTTCTTGTATTCTTGTCGTCTATATCTAGTTAACTAGTTAACTAGATATAGTTAACTAGTTAACGCAACTAGTTAACTATATCTAAATACTCATTAGTGGTGTAAACAAAGTAATTTGTAATTTTAATTTATGTTTATTTTACATTATCAATTATAGACTAAAGTACTCAAATATGTATATCTAATACTCGCTTGGACCCCATTAGATTTTGGAGGATATCTGAACTGTGCTTCTAAATGTTTTTAACTTCAAATATTTCAAAGTAACCCCAAGACACCAATTTATAAATTGATAAAAAGGCACACTACTTTCTTAAACTGGCTCTGAAGAATTATCAAGTGTTCATAATAAATTATTTAAATAAAAAAAATAATTAAACAAAGTTTCATTCATTCATTCATACCATCACGGCATATCCCACAATGTGGGGTAACCAGCGAAAGGTGTGCGGGTGTGCATTGCCTTATAAAAGGGAGCACAACATATCTGTGTATACCTACACACCAGTCTCGTCTCATCTAAAAAGGCACTATTTTCAGAATGGGTGGTGAACCTCATTGCTGAACAATGTGAGATGTTATTGTTGCCTGTTGTATTTTCGATTACCCGGCTCTTACGGGACACTCGAAAACAATAATAGAAAAGTGTGGAAGCACTATTCTAAGCCGGTGCCTCACAGCTAATTAAACAAAGTCATTTCATGAAATTGCTGAAAATTTTCCATACAAAATTTGAATACTTTATGGACAACTTGTTAGTAAGAACTTTAGCGTTGGCCACAACCCACTCTTTTTTATAAACGACCAAATGAAGTTCTTTCCTTGGCACCTAAATAATATACCTACCTACGTAATAAAATACTCTTACGTATTATTATCCATACTTATATTGTTACAATTAAATATAAGTAGATATGTTTAAATGTATAATATTTTCTCGATACATGAACAAACTCATACATTGCCAAATATAACCAAATGCTTGTGCAATAGAGAACTGATTCGTTGAACAAAAGAGCATTAGTCCAGCGCAACTATTTTGTTATCACCTCATCAAATTATGTATAACATTGCTTACATATCTTAAATATTGGAATGTTAGTGCTTGAACCACCTGGACACGCAAATCAAAAAAGCAATCATAATATCAAGATAATAAAATAAATAAATAAATAGGATGGGTGGATGGCAGAGCGGTTAGCGCGCTGGGTTAGTAATACAGTGGTCGCGAGTTTTCGAATCCTGCCTCGACCGATCTCGTTCACCTATAGGACAAGCATTTATGCTTAGTTTAGGGAACGTAGGAAGATGTATATGTACTTGTTTAACAAGGACATATTCATTTTTATAAAAAAAAAAAAAAAAGAAAAAAAAAAAAAAAATCAATATACGTATGATACATAAGAAATAAGACAGAAAATATTTTACCACTCATTGACGCAAAATTTAACGTATTTGTATTCCAGTCGAAATTTTTAAATTCTTTCTTTTACACGACGCATACAAAACCAGAAATTAACTGCTTAAAAATAATAATGATATTGTACACTTCCTTTCACCCTGCCCAATTGACTATTTTATTTCAGTTTTTAGCCCAGAGAAGCAACATTAACGTGAGAAATGTTCTATCAATTTGTCCTATGCTGGGGATTGTACAGACATAGAATAGGTACTCTTCTATGGTTAGTTCAAAAATAACAATAAAACTTAATTTAAATGATCGATTGTTTTATTTAAATCGCCAAGTATTTGTGGAGCTTATGTGAAAGTTTAAAGAAAAATGCATATTATAAACATTAAATACATTGACATGTCCTAAAAGGTTCATTCGTGAACGAATGACTTTAACGCATTGAATTTAAAACCTGAAATTACTTTCTCTCTCTATATATGTATATACATAATATGTAATTTAACTACATAAAAATATGTAGGTAGGTATATTGTGCATACATCACTGTTAAATTGTTTCTCTGAAAGCTTATTTTATTTTTTAAATTTAATCTCGGTATCTTGTTTTTTTTTTATTTATGTTATTATGTTGTATACATAATGTTTAGGCAGGTACAAACTACATAATAATGTTTTAAACTGTAATTAATTTGGTACAGATTGAATCATCAAATATTCTAACTACACGCACCAGTTTAATATATTTTATTCATATATATTTATTGGTACAATAGATTTTACTTGGCAGTAAGTAGCTTTGTTTTACGTAGTAAATTTTCATTATAGGTACATGCAGTTTAAACAAAACTTAAATCTTTATTTTTAGAATTGTGTGTATGTACCTACCACGATATTTAAACATTTTACATTAAATTGTATAGTTTTTTTAATCTATTAGATTTAAGGCAGACTTGCATATCTATTTCTACTTTTGATTTACATTATAGTAACAATATTAGTTCTTTTTTGACCAATTAATATCTCAATAGATGCATGAATATATATTTTAAGAAGAACCGGTAATCAGGCACCTAAAAGGAAATAAGACTAATGACTAATACAAGGTAATTAAAATTTTTATTCAAAGTTTAACAATGAATTCCAAAATAAAAAGTTATAGTCTATCCACCATACGTAGGTACATTATAAAAACAGTACAAACATACACTTCCAATAAAAAGAAAACATTGACGAAATACTACTTATGACCGTTTTATCCCTATGTAGATCTGCCATGAAGGTCATTTTATGATAGGTATATATTATGACAACAATTACTGTATGGTCTGATAAAGCCCTTTGAAGGCTGTATTTTAAATGAGCTATGTACTAAGTACACAAAGTACCAATACTAATTAATGATGTCAAATCTGGTAATCTAAATTATCTACATATATAATATTATTAACCAGAGATTTTTCGATCTTAATGAGAATCTAAAACCCAAACAATAGGTGTACAGATACGTTAATTTTAACTACTTTGAATGTTATAAGTACGAAATTTCAATAATCAATGCAATTATTATTTACATTTTTTTTGGTAGGTATATTATGTCTTTATCTGTCTTGTTTTTGATACCAATTTATGCTTGAAATAAAACAGCACTCTAGTGTAAGAAAATGTTTCGGTGTTTCAATAAAATACTTAAATTATTTAATAATAATACATAATTCGACGGAACAATTGCTCGTAGGCACTTTTTACTAGTCAACCACACTAGTAAATACGAACAAGTCCTTGAAAAAGGAAGGAATACCTAAATAAAATGATGATTATAATCTATCGTGCAGTGGCGTTTTTTTATAGGCATTTTAATCAGAGTGTTTATGTAAGAAAATAATCTGTGAACTACGACGGAGAAAAAATGTTGAACCGTGAATGATGTTTATTATATTTATAATACCTATTAAAAGCAAAGGAAAAAAAGGAAAACAGGTTTTGATAGTAGGTAATCAGGCGGTTTTGATAGATAAAAAAAATCATATACAAAATAATAAAACAAAACGCAATGCGTAGATGATTTCCAATTTTATTAGTTTTAATTCCCTGTAATTCATACAAACAATCTTATTTTCCTATGTGTTACGAGAACTTATAAGTTTTTTTTCTTTTTTTACAGCTACATTCACCCTTTTTACTGCAGGAATATGCTTCACCTGGTCCTCTCCGTCGTTGGTTATCTTGATGTCAGAAAACACCCCATTCAACATCACCAGCAATGAGGCATCTTGGATCGCTTCACTCCTGCCGTTTGGATCGGCTCTCGGACCTATATTTGGCTCGTATTTGGCGAGGGAGATGGGTCCGAAGCAATCGATATTGCTTTCGTCACTTCCATTTATCGTTGGATTCGTCTTGATAATAGCTGCCAATGGACCAGTCTTACTCTACATTTCGAGGTTCATATCGGGAATCGGAATCGGCTTCACGTTTACGGCCGTGCCAATTTATATCGGAGAGATTGCTGAAAATCATAACAGAGGTGGTCTTATGATTTTGTTTACTATGATGCTTAGTTTTGGAAGTTTATTTTTAACATGTGTCGGCCCTTTCGTCACCATTCAACTGATGGCAATAATATCTTTAATATTTCCTGTTATAGCACTTTTGACGTTTAGTTTCATACCCGATTCTCCCTATTTTCTGATGAGGTCGGGAAAGGAAAAGCAGGCAATAGAAGCTCTCATGTGGTTCAGAAGACAATCTCAGTTTGCCGCAGTCGAGTCTGAGATTGATGAAATTAAGAGAAGTGTCGACAACAATCAAATGTCTCTATGGGATTGTTTAAAACAGATCTGCAACAAGCCAAACCCAAAAGCTTTGGGAATCATATTTATGACAATCTTGGGTCAACAATTCAGCGGAGTCTTAGCAGTTTCTTTTTATCAAGAACAGATATTCAAGGATACTCGCGTGCCTATGGATTCGGGTGTGGCAGTTATTCTTTCTCAATTAATTGGAAACGTATCTGGAATATCTTCTATTTTCTTTGTTGATAGATGGGGTAGAAAGCCCCTTATTATCTTGTCTTCTTTTGGATGCGCTGTATCGACAGCTCTCATAGGTGTTTATTATGAATTAACGTTTTTGCAAGACTCTCATCCTAATTTCAGATGGCTCCCAGTAGTCGCTTGCAATCTTTTCATAGTTTCTTTCTCGATAGGTTTAGGACCTATTCCTTACACAATTTTGGGTGAAGTCTTTTCGTCAAGTTTCAAAGAAGTAGCAATATGTTTGATATCAATATCGGGTGCCTTGGCTGGTACACTCGTTGCAAAATTATTTCAAATCGTCAGCGATTACTGCGGCTCGTCTGTGGGATTTTTCAGTCTGTCTGTAATTAGTTTTGTTTTTATTTGTTTTAATAGTTTCTTAATACCGGAGACAATGAACAAAAGTTTCTTAGAAATACAGAGAATGCTGCTAGGAAAAGACAAGGAAGAATTAACGAAAGAAAAAGAAATTAGTATTACCAGGTTTTGATTCACCTTTTTTTTCACTACTTAAAAAATATGTAGGTACCAAAATTTGTTTTGGACCTTATGAATATTAATTCGTTGAATAAAGCAAACCTAACCTAATGTTTATAATTCGTATATTTTTATAGTTACATAATATATCCAAGCATTGGATATTTTTCCATGTGGGGAGTCAATGATATTATTAAAAGAAATTTTTAACATGTCAATAGAGACAAAGTTGGAATATTACGACCTACTAATGCTATCTCAAGAGAAAGAATTTTAATCAATAACATCAATAGCTTTAGAACTATCAAAAATTGGTTTGATATGGAACTAAATAAAAATGCATAATAATTGATGAACGTTACACAAGCGCATTTAGCGCTGTCGGTGTCCTGATTTCTGGGGTACTTCATTAATATTCCAACATCGTCTCTATTGAGTTGTTAAAAAATTGTCATAAAGTTGTGTTTGTGTAACGAACCAACTCAATAAAACGACACAAAAACTTTATATTACTTATAAATAGGGAGTATTTTTAAATATTCAAATGTAATTCATTGTGCCATCCAAATAAATAAAATTATACCTAGGAATATTATAATTTTAAAATTACTTTTTTGTGACATTCATGGCTAATCTTTAATGGCAAATATTGTATAAGAAATAATCAACATTAAATGTATTTGTAAAATTCCTGTCCACACGATCTGATGTATTTTTTTCTGATGACTTCATGGTTTGAAATGAAGTATACCATTTTGTATTGAATTTATTGTTGTATTTTTCATTCAGTTGCTTATACATAAGTTGTTGAAGAGAAAGCATGTACATAATAGAATATGATCGTGGGAAATAAGATATATTTTAACTGTAATAGTAGAAAAATATATGCTTACAGTGATTAATTAATAAAAAAAACTAATTATAAGAATATTGGTAAAAATATAAACATTAAAAATAATGATAAATAAGCGAATGTGGCGAGGCTTCTACTTAGTGGAAACATATTATTTAAATTTTTAAATAAAACACACTATTTTGTAGAATTCCACTATTTATTTTATAGGTAAAATAATTATGATTATTATGGCTTTGGTTTATTTATTTAAAAAATATGATGTTAATTTTCATATCTTCATAATATTCATTTAGAATTAACGTGCATTTCTAATTTTTGTGATTTTTTTCCTAAATAAGTATACAGAATTCAGTCAAAATAATCTACTACTAGGCACATCAAATTTTATATTTAAAAATTAAAATTATGCTTAAAAATCAGTCGTTCAAACTTAGTGCCAATTCTTTTAGTGGAGTTAATCCAATGAGAAATAACTTGGTTTTTCACACATCAAGATTAATTTTTAATTCGATTGTAATTCCCCATTAAAATCATTGTTCTAGTTTCCTATTCCTCTGCATGGAGACTCAAAATAGAAAATTACAGATTATTCATAATATGGGAATGAGAACAATAATTTTAAAGTGCAACACATATCAAGAATAAACCTTATGATAAATAAACTAAAATCAATGACAGTAAAGCAAAACATTATATTATACAACACATTAACTTTGATTTACAAACTAAAAAATAATATGCAGAAAAATATATTATTTAATGCCAATGTTCACACTTACGCCACGAGAGGATGTCAGGATTTTAGACTTCCAAAAACAAGATTAACAAGTACACAAAATACTTGATAACATAAAGTTCTCAAAATATATACTTATAGTTTTCCACCAAACATAAAAGAAACCACAAGTCTTGTCATCTTTCGTAGGCTAGGTGCTGAATACATAGTTAAAAACTATTAATGTTCTCCATAGTTTTTCATGTTTTTATAATCGTCATACTCTTACCATACCTACGTATTATTTAAAAATTATTGTTATATATTTTTTGTTTATACTAGATGTATTAATTTTAATATTGCATACATAGGTAAAAAAATAACCTGTTGAATTTACATTCAGTTATTGATATCGAATTTTTATAATTTCTTAACATTGCCACATAAGATAATATAATGGGGTTAATAATAAATTTCACAATGAAAATGTTTGAATTCATCAATAAAATGTGTGCAATTTATTGACATAATAAATTATTTGTTCAAATCATTTTGTATGAACGTTTTATACAATGATAATAAATCAATTAATAGTGTAGTGATCTCTACTAAACAAAATAGAAAATGTTTCTTCTTATCTAATTATTTTATACAAACATTAGTTTTAATTAGTTCATATTTTTTTTTTATTTGTAC
This sequence comes from Molanna angustata, assembly GCA_963576475.1. Taxonomy (NCBI): domain Eukaryota; kingdom Metazoa; phylum Arthropoda; class Insecta; order Trichoptera; family Molannidae; genus Molanna; species Molanna angustata. Next base: position 9,027,829 of record OY754967.1, read on the forward strand.
GACAACGTGCAGACTAAATAAACATTGTGAAACAATTGTTTTTATTCTATAAGCTATCCGGTAAATAATAACAGAAAAAATTGGACTGAAAATAAATGACATATTAATGTTATTTTTATTTTTCGTTAATCGCTATTTTAAATTGTTTTTTTTTGTATTTAAATAAAAACTGACAGTTCCATTCTTTCGGAATATGTTGGAATTCAAAGGGGGGAAGGCAAATTGATTTTCCACGTTGTGATTCTTAATTGTTTTCGGCCATGTCTAATAATTTTATTGTACATTCAAAAATTTATTTTCTATCATACCTTGTTTCGAAACATCTTATACCGCCATATTGGAATTTATGTACGTAGTTAATAATGACAAGCGCAATTTGTACAGTATGTAGGTACATTTAAAAAAATCAAAATATTTGTAAGCCTGTGTAGTTAATAAATAGATATCATATATTTTTCTAGATTAATGTCATGTAGGATATTATGTAGGTATAGATTTTATGTAGTCAATATCTTTTAACCAACTAATTCACTATTAATTTCAATATTATAATCATGAAATTCAGCATTTGAATTAATAGCATTTGAATATTTTTTTATAAATAAACAAAGAATATTTTAAATAAGGTTATTTTTTTTCAAATACTCATTATTTTGTTGTTTCAAAAAAGTCTCTATGCGCCATAACACAAATCATATACATACCTATTCAAAAAAAAGCTTAATTAGAACGTGTTCTAACTACTAAATAATTCAAAAACGGTGCTTCATAACTGTGAAGCATCAAAGTACCTTAATCCTTTTCACAAATTAAGCATATCATGTCGACGTTTAACAGTTATATTCATAGATGGCGTTTGGTTTGTTCAATAATAACTCTTTCAACTTTCTTCCTGATATTTAAAAGATTTTTTTTCATGAAATTAATTGAATGATATTTTATACAAACGTATTAATAATATAAATAATAAAATATTATATTTATGAACATAGAGTAATCTCAAATAGATATAAGATGACTTTATAAGTGACTTGTAAGTAATTAAATACATATTAAGTATCTTTATATTTATAAATATATTTTTTTATCTCACTAATAAATATATTTTTTATGATCTTCTTAAACTTGAATAATAAACATTGCATGTGATATTAGAATTTATACAAAATTTTATATATTTTTAAGAAAACAGCAAATAAAGACAATTTATGTTTTAATTGGTGCCATGTTTTTTTTCCCGCTATATCTACATGCTTTTTCAAAAAGTAGCTATTAGTTAGAGACCAGTTATGAATGATTGCAACATATCAAAGGCTGCCAAAGTTGCCATTCATAACGCTATCTTAGTGCCAACATTGACGTATGTATACAAGCGAAACCTGGACATGGCAGAAGTCGCACGAAAGCAGAATAAATGCTGTTGAAATGAGATCGCTAAGAAGAATCTGCAATAGAACGATGTATGACAGGGTAAGAAATGAGAACATAAGGAAAGAATGTAAGATGAAGAAAGATATCATTAATAGAATGAAAGTGAACACACTGAGATGGTTTAGCCACATGGGTAGAATGAATGAGGAAAGCCTGACGAAGAAAATATACAATGCGGATAGGATTGGATTGAGAGGCCGGGGCCGCCCAAGAAAAGGATGGCACGACCATGTGAACGATATTCTGAAAGACGGAAATGTTAGAAGCGTGTACAATAGACGAACATGTATGAGACGATGCATGAATGTTGACGAGGCGATGAATGTGTACTAGGATAGAAAGATATGGCGTTCGGTTCTCTCTGCCTACCCCGTAAGGGACATGGCGTGATGGTATGTATGTATGTATAGCTATTAATTAGAGTTGATTTTTCGTAAGTATAAGAATCGGCAATCATCTTGAAAATTTCCGTCGGATAGTGCATCTACTAACGTGGCTCTTAAAATCTTTGCCGATCGCTATACCACATAGGTATATGAAAATGAAATCTTTACAGTAAGTAGGTACCTAACCTACCTTTTCCTGAGTATAAGACCTTGTGGACTTATCCGATAAATGATTCAAATAAATTCACTTTGTTTATACAGAAAGACAGATAGATAGACATATATTATAAACAAATAGATAACTAGGTAGATAGACATATTGACAAACATATGTATACTCGTATAGGTACATACAGACAGATAGTCATACCAATAGACAAATGTATTTAGTAGGTACTAACCATAAAAATAGATAGATAGGTAGACAGACAGACAGATAGACAGACAGACAGATAGACCGATAGACAGATAGACAGACAGACAGATAGATAGACAGACAGATACACAGACAGACAGAAACACTTAGATCTCAATCAAGAACATCTTAACAAACTAGATCGTCTACAAAATGTCTGCATACGATTCGCATCTTCGCAAACAACTCAAATGGCTTCCCATCCATCTGCGCCGAGATCAGCACACCCTCTGCCTCCTGTTTAATGTATTAAACAATCCGAATGCCCCCACATATCTGAAAGAAAGATTTCAACCGCTGGCCTCTCATGGACTCCCACTTCGGTCTAGAGAAGAAAGAACCCTTGCCATCCCACCTCACGTTACAGAATATTATTCATCTTCCTTCACTATTCATGCTGCCCGGCTGTGGAACAATTTAGCATTTGATATTAGAACTGCCACATCACTTCCAATTTTCAAATCTCGTCTTAAATGCTCACTCTTCCTCTCAATTCCATAACGAACATATATCCCAATTTCACTTTCCATCCCTTTTGATCGCTCCTCATCCTCTCCCTTTCCTTTCTGATTTTCCTCTCCTTTCTGAATTTGTGTAATTTCTCACTTTTTGTTTTGCTGTCTTATACTGGTTGTGTTATTATGTACAGACGGTGGCCAAATTAATACAATCAAATGAATTTATAGCAGTTTTTAGACTTCGAATCATTGAAAATTATTATTTTTTTATTTTATTTCGATCTTTCTAGAATATTATGGGAGATTTAATATATTTTTATAAAATAAAATGCATTTACTATGAATATATAATAGTTTATTGATAATAAAATACGTTTTATGGTAAAATGATCAATATTTAGTAAATCCTCCCTTAGCTTTAATTACTGCTGATATTCTTCTGGGCATGCTGGAGATACATTTAATTGAGATATTTTTTAATTCTGGTGTGTTGTGCCATGCCTCAATTATGTTTTCTATTAGTTGTCTTTTGTTGGTGATGACACCTTTTTTTACAATTGCCCTTTTCAGAGCCTCCCAAACGTTTTCAATTGGATTTAGATCCGGTGAATTTCCTGGCCAATCTAATACCTTTATTTTTTCTCCTTCTAGAAATTAAGTAACGGTTTTCGCTTTGTGGCAGGGTGCAGAATCATGCATAAATACATATTTTCCATTTGGAAACCATTCGGCCACTTGAGGCTTTAGTCTCCCTTTTAAAACTTCTATATACTGGTCCTGGCGCATTGTGCCATTCACAATATACAGCCTTCCCATACCCATCCCACTAATCACTGACCAGATCATTATTGACTGAGGGTGCTTCACTCTTTGGACCACACATTCCTCATTATATTTTTCACCTGGCCTTCTTCTCACATATTGAGTTTTGTCCTGCAGTATTTGGATTGAGGATTCATCAGAAAAACAAACCTGAAAGAACACGAGAAGTTTTCACTAGTCAATTTTATTTAATACAGAAAGTTTCATAAAAACTTATTTTACATTCTAATACCTTGCTCCAATCGTCTTCGTTCCAATTTTGGTGTTTTAGTGCCCATTCTAGTCGCTTTTTACGCATTTCTGGTGTTAGTTTTGGCTTTTTCACTGGGCGATAACATTTGAGGTCCATTTCCACCAATCTTCGTCTCAATGTACGATCAGATATATTGACTCCTGTGGTCTGCAAAATAGATTTTATTACTTTTCGAGGCTTCTGTCTATTTTCTAGAGCAACATTTCTGATTTTTCTTTCTGTTCGCGGAGTAGTAATGCGCTTTCGTCCACATTTTCCTATTCGAGATGGTTCAAGGGGTACATTTCCTTTCATTTGCCTACTTATTTTGTGCACAGAATATTGAGAAACATTGGTAAGTGTGGCAATTTCTCGTTGACTGTATTCACAGTGACCAAGAAGGGTTGCAATTTTAGATTTTTTTCTTGGAGTGAGGTCACAAGATCTTCCCATTTCTAAAATAAACCAAAAAATTCTGAAATTCAGCATACATTTAGAAAATAATTTATCAAAATCGTAATAATTTGATAAGTAGTATAATTGTGATAAATATTTAGTAATAAATATTAGGTTTACCTGTTATTTAAAAAAAAATGTAAGAAACACTCAAACACTGTCTCAAATAAACACAAAATCAATGGGCAAAATATTCCATTAACACCCGCACACTCTGTGAAGACCAATACTAAACTGACATTATCGTATCTTGTATGTGACAAACTTCATGTTGATGCTTAAAAAGTGTTGGAAGTACGATAACAATAATGAAGGGAGTTGCCACAATTAAAAATATACTGATGTGATTCGATTTTGCTGGATAACAGCTAAAAATACAATTATTTTTGCATTTTTTTCCTTTGATTGTATTAATTTGGCCACCGTCTGTATATGCCGAAACTATGTTATGTACTTTTAATCTCAGATGGTTGACTGGAAGAAATTGCCTCCAGGCAATAAGTCCGCCATTTGTACAATGTAATTTTATGTATGTACAAAGAAGTGTTATATAAATAAATATAAATAAATAAACACAGTCAAAAACGAATTGACCGGAAGATGTAGGTACAAATAACGTTTGATGAAATAAAAAGTAATAATAATATTATGAAATCCTGTTTTTTGATTCGATGATTAATTCGATTATGTACAAATTTACAAATGACAAGGTTATAATAATGTGTATCTACAAAAATATTCAGATGTAGATCAAGGTTATTGACTTATATACCTACTAGGTATACCTATGCTATAAATAATTTTATAAATGCTGACATAGATTTTCTTTTAAATAAACAACAACATAAATTATAATCGGCCTTAAACAAATATGATAAAAATGAAAGTGATTCTAAATAATACATTATACAAACTTACCAAATAAAAGTTACATGATTTAGTAAAGTCTAATTTTTTTAAAAGTGACAAAGCTCATATGGTGACCATGGTGTAAAAGAAAAAAAATATGATGGGATTTTTTTTATCATTTCATGATATAAAACGGTTGTAACTTGCACATGCATATATTATCTTCAAAACCTTCAAATCTACTCATACCTATACTTACCCCCGGTACCATGCGGCTTTAATGGGTCTACATTATTAGGTATTTTCTGCAAATGTTAATGGGCATCTCCTGGGAAAGTAATATTTAAACAAAATATTTATTTGATACTTTTTATTAGGAATATAAAAATAATATATTATGAAGTAATTAATCCTTATAATAATAAACAGTTACATATTATTTTACAAAATAATAAATTATATTATCAAATATATTTACATAATAGTTCATTGAGGCAAACACACATATATAAATAATATAACTATGAAACTAATACAAATAAATAATGGACACTTATTCTATACTTAAACGGTGATAAGACATGTTTATAATAATAATAATTTTATATCGATATTAAACTAAAAATAAAATACATAAGTTAGAAATAAAAAAATTCATCAACGAAAACAATTCCTAATTTAGAACACATGGTCACCATAAAAAATCAAACGTACACACACTTCGAGAGATAGATACGTACTGTCGGGTTTGTTGATGTTTGTTGTTAAGGACACCAAATGGTGTAAACCAATCAGCAACCACGATTCTACTAATACATTTACATGCGTAAATACCTACTATGCATTTTTTTGTTTATGTATAGAATTGGCACTTTAAAAAAAATCAGACTTTTACCTATACGTTTTAGTAAAAACTTTTATTTTACATATAATTGTAGACTGTGGTGTTGACCAATTTACCTATCAGTAGGTAGGTTTTTTTTAAATTATTAGTAAGTGTAGACAGAAGTTTCTGAGATTTTCCCTACAGTCGTTCGTATACCTGCAGACCTATTCCGGTTCTTTTATCGCGGCAATATACACAAGTTTATACGCTACATGTGTTTCTTATGGCAGATCGTTATTCTGTTTTCCGCGGACAGTAGCCCGCGCATTATGTCGAGAAAACTTCCGTTCGCCGTTCGTAATGCGGTAGGTATTCTGATTGGAGCGAAATACGTATGACATTCGACAGGTGAATTTATTCGCAAAGTTTAATGTGGTATAATCGAGGTGGTGATAATTTCTGTGTAAAGACAAAAAGCGATGCGTACACACATTCGTTCGTTTCATAGATTATAGTTATGAATGACAGCTCCTGATACGTAGCTTTCTCTTTACATTCTGTGATACGTAAAGATAAGCGGAACTTATCGCAAAATATTACACGTGGATGGTAATAAGACCCCTGTAACAATTAATCAATTATACATTATGCACATCATTACGTCCTTCATCTACAGGGTTGGAAAAGAAGACTGAATGCCACAGATCTCTATATGTAGGTAAGTAGGTACCTTATTAGGTACTTGAAAACACTCGTGATCAGAACTGTTCGTTGTATTGCGTAAAATACAAAATTTCAAATAATATTTAACGCAAAAAATCAAATAGTTATAAAAACAAAAGGCTTTCTTATTAAACTCCATCAACAGATCAGTGACGATTAGTCGCCATAGAATCTGTTTTCACCTTATTCTTAAATATGCTTATTTTACTGTAGGTATATGTATTATAATATTTATTAACATTATGTTTCTAAATATAAGAAAGCTTTAAAGTCGACGGAAATATAAGAATTATTTTGTGTTTAGAAAAAGAACGGAGAAAAAATATAAGCACTTAAATTAAATTGAAAACAGCTAAATTTAATATCTAAATTTAAAATTGAAATTCAGCGAAAAACGTTTAAACTCCTCACTAGGGGATATATTGGGGAGCTATGAATTCGCAATTTTTAAGGTTATTTTTTATTGCAGATTATCAACTAGTATCATGCTGAGATTGTATTCTGAAAGTTTCGTCACAATGTATCTGTGTGTGTTCTGTGAACTATATAAGTACGCTGTAGGTAACGGCGTGTTTATTCTACATACTTTAGGTATCGATTATAGACTAGTAATATGCTGTGTGTGAGAAAGGACAAAAGTAACCGATGTTGCATACAAAGTAGTTTCCTTAAAATGGAATTGGGCTGGCCATGTAGTAAGGACAGCAGATGAACGATGGACCAAACGCACCCTGGAGTGGCGACCGAGAACTGGACGCAGAAACCCGGGCAGACCGCAAACAAGATGGACTGACGACATCGAACGAGTGGCAGGAAGTCAATGGCACAGGGTGGCGAGGTATATGGAAGCATGGAGGTTGAAAGGAGAGGCCTATGTCCAACACCGGACGAATAATGGCTGATGATGATGATGAATATGCTGTGTGCTATGTACGGTGTGTTTATTCTACTTTATTCTACAAAAGTACTCATTCGATTCTTTTCAATTTTTACATATTTTGAAGCATTTCTGATCAGTACTTCTCAATTTTTTTAACTGTCAAATATTTCAAACTGACTCCAAGCTCAGGAAACTGAATATTTGATATTTTTATTTTCATCACTAAAAGGGTCATCACTTTCATGAAATGGTAATGGAAAATTATCACGTTTTCATGACTAAATATTTAAATAAAAATAAGACGGTTATTTGCGAGCTGACGCATGCATTTGTGGAATGGCTCGGAGCCCTCGATCTGAGTGTGTGATCGTATTTTTTTGTTGTTCAACTGTGTGTCTGTTGCTTTGATTTTGATGTATTCACTATGTCATACGATAAATAAATAAATAATAAAAAATAATTTAACAAAATCATTTCATGAACATGCTGAAAGCCGACCGCCATGGCACAGTTGGTAAGCCGTTTGGTTTCTGTGCGGGCGTCCTGGGTTCGATTCCCAGCAGAGGAGAAATTTATTTAAATTTATTTCTCACGCTTATATTGCTTCTCTGGGCTAAAAACCCTGGTTAGTTGGAAGGAATTGCCATTCGGCAATAAATTCGCCACTTGCGCGGGGTGAAGTGTTATTTATTTATTTAAAATTAAAACTAAATTTGAATACTTTGTGGTGTGACTTGGTAGTGAGGAGTGTAGCCGTTGGTCACAACCACTCCGTTTTATACAATTTTTTTAGTAACCTATATCATCAATGGCCCAGGTATGGTAATGGCATTTTTTACGTCCTACTTATTGATAATCTTAGCAGTTTATTTTTGCCCCGCATAAGTAGGAATATTCAGAAGAGAGAATACCTACTCTAAATATTATTTGCGATGCATCATTCAAATGGCTATTGTTTAATAATACTTATTATCAATATCCTTGTCAATGACAAAACAATCCCGAGGTCAGAAACCTTGACAGTTTGCCGCACAGCTATCAGGTGCTTCAATCATTTCACATCACAATAAACAAGAATTTAAGAAAAATTTTCACAAAGATTAACACTGTCATAATTACAAGTAAGTAAGTAATTGAATATTTTATGAGTTGCATTCAAAAGACTATAATAAAAATATTGGGATAATGACATTTTTATCTGTAAGATATTTTGCCATCTGTCAGTTATTGTGCAAACTAAATGTTCAAGTAAAGCAGTTCGTTGAAAAAATTGGTAAGCAGCCAAAGAAAAAAAGCATGGATCCAAACCATTATACATCAACGCTGTCGACTTATCGCGAGTTAAAATTGTGTTATCATCAGTATGATTTTATTAAAACTATTCGTCAAAGATATATAAATAATCCGATCGAATGTTATTTCGTTTTATGTCCCCATTGCGATTTACGTGTTCTCGCTAGAAAAATTCAAGATTCTTCAGTAAAAACTCGTGAAACGAAAGTATTGGAATATGCTACTTAACAAAGTATGGATAAAAGTTAGCGTGAAACTTCACAGATGTCGTAAACGATTATTATTGCTTAATATTTTTTTAATTGAAGGTTATGCGAAAAATGAATGCAATCTATCGCTCATAAGAAGACCATAAGAAGAATGATACGGCGAAAAACATGAATGTAGATAGGTATTTTGGTAATTTAAAAAAGCTGAGTGTGTAAAGGTTTTTTAAATATTTATACAAAGATACCTACTTATGTTGTACCTGTCTCAATCATTATTAATTTATTCTGGTTGCCTTTCTCTGTTCTCAGCCTTAAAATTAATTACACTGAAATAACTTAATAATCCTTGAACTTGAGCAGGAGATTATTGACTTCGGAGACTTGACCCATCTTAACCTTCAAGAGTTATGAATTTATTTATTTACTTATTTATTTATTGATTCACGGCTCAAAGCCGTGAACAAAATATTACATGACCCAGCATAAACCAATGAAATACAATTTATAAACATTCATAACATCTATGCATATCAACGGTAGCAGAGTAGGTATATATATAAAAATAAAAACATATAAGAAAGGTAAATACATACATTAAAAACCAAAGAATAAATAAATAAAAAACTCAAATAATACTTACTACTTTCCGTGTCCGGAACACCATCATATTGGTTGGTGCTCCGGTGGTGGAAGGATTGGCCGGCATTCTGCCGTTTCCAGGGACGCCCGATTGCTTTCCGAAGTTAACCGAAACTCAATCTACGTGGAGGCTCCTTCCGTGTCCCCACTCAAATAATAAATACTACATACATAGCATGAACATAAGGATATTACTGACTGAATAATATAAAAATGAATGATGTGAATAACTACCTACATACTTAGCCACACTGAATCAGAGAATGCTGCCAGATGTGATAATATATTACCTACATTACTGAATTAAATAAAATAAAAATCAAATGTACAAAAATATATAAAAATGTAAACAACTGACTACACAATCATTTGGGGGTATGTTTTTGAAAATGTTTTAATAAAGTATATTTATACGTAGTCCTTAAAATAATTAAAGAAAGGGTCAGTCAGATAACCAAAGTCGTTGCCCAATCGATGAATAGATACTACTCAACGGAGTGTTATATAAATAGTTAGTGTTGGGTGTCTTACATACAAAAGTTATAATTTGGTGGATATTTCTTGTTGGAACATGATAATGAATCCGACTAACAAGGTAAGAGGAGCTAAAGAAATTATTATCTTATAGAAGAGCAAGAGATAAGACACAATCCTTCTTTCAGAGAGGTCATGAAGTTGGAGATAGTCTAGTAGTGACTCATAATTTAAATTCTGTGCAGGAATTTTCGGTTTATAATTCAAAAATCGCAAGAATTTGTGCTGGACAGTTTCAATGGATGCAGAGTGCACGGCATAATATAGAGACCAGCGGCCTTACTCTCCACTGCAAATCCGATCCCAATAGGTACGATCCGACTCGCTAAGAACCTACCTTTGTAACGGAGAATGAATGCGGTAGGTAGGTATGTTTTAATAGTAATAGTCGATAATTTGAATGTAGGTACGCAGGCGGAGATAGGTACCTAAGTTCTAAATGAAAATTTGAAATCGGGATCGGATTAGAGTTTCAAGATTATGCCACAGACGGGAGAATTGAATTCAAGCTGACTGCGAACAAATGATAGGTATAGCGTCCTGAATACATTTACTGATTCAAATTTAGCTGTTGCCCTCAAGACGAAACCGAGCATTTTTAGGGTCTTATTTGTAATATTATCTATATGAGGTACCTACAAAGCTTATTTGTTCATCAAAGGTGATACCAAGATCTCTTATAGTCTTGACACGCTCCAACTCTGTATTCTCTAGGCAGTCTAGGCAATATTTGTATACAATCGGATTCTTTACTCTATGAGGGGTAATAGTTTGTCATTTCTATATATTAAGATAAAGATTATTTATCCCACACCATCTATTCAATACATTTAAGTTATCTCGTAAAGTATGACAGTCTCTTTCATTCTCATTTTTTTTAACAGTTTAAGATCGTCTGCAAATAACAGGATTTCTACATTCTACATTGCGATGCTTTTCATTTTATATTGTTTATTTACCCTCATTTTGTAGGTACATTTTCGACAAATATCTTGAACCAGTGCCCTTATTCCCATTTACATATAATATTTTGCGATAAGTTCCGTTAACCTTTACGTATCACAGAATGTAAATTGAAAGTTACGTATCAGGAGCTGTCATTCATAGCTTTAATCTGTGAAACGAACTTATATGTGTACGTGTCTTTGCGAATAAATTCACCTGTCGAATGTCATACGTATTTCGCTACAATCAGAATACCGTGTTACGAACGGCGAACGGAAGTTTTCTCGACATAATGCGCGAAAGTTTACGCAGGCTAGTGTTCGCGGAGAACAGAATAAAGATCTGCTATAAGAAAAGCATGTAGCGTATGAACTTGTGTATATTTCCGAGATAAAAGAACCGGAATAAGGCTTGCAGGCATTAGGGTGCGCAGAGCGGCCTGAGAGCGCAAATTTGTGTCTTTTTGCTTCGTTGGTATACGTGCAAATCGCACCTTTCTCGCCGAAATGGCTCAAGCTATTTGGCGACAATTACAACTAAAACATGATTAAGTAAATAAAATTTTTAAATAAAAATTTTGGTAACAAAAAACTTTGTTTCTTCCACTTCACATTTATATTTGATGATATTTTGGAAATACGTTATTTTTTAAACACTCTTTATTGAAATATATTTTTAAGGACAACATCCTATCTTTCAGTCTCAAATTTAACAACTTTTTCACTTTGAATGCCGTACAGGCTGATAATAATTCGTTGAAATTATTTTTATTAACACTGTGGAAATCCATAATAATTAAGTAAATAAAATTTTTAAATAAAAATTTTGGTAACAAAAAACTTTGTTTCTTCCACTGGAGAAACAAAGTGGAAGAAACAAAGTTTTTTGTTACCAAAATTTTTATTTAAAAATTTAATTTACTTAATTATTATGGATTTCCACAGTGTTAATAAAAATAATTTCAACGAATTAAAACATGATGTTTTTGATATTTTATTGCCTCTTTATTGTCAACTTTTATTTCTGAATTTATTGTTTTTTTACTTTGTTTAAAGAACAATTGAAATTAAAATAAACCTAGCATTTATTAATGAGAACACGGCTGAAATACCATATTATTCCGCTTTCAGTCCCGCTAAGTCATACGTATCCCGCCAATAAAATCTCAGCATTCCTGATCCCGCAAGTAATGCGAATCCCGCATTAAGAATCCCGAAAAATTCACGCGGGATTGTATTTCTAACACCCTGCGTAAGTGGCGAGATAATTTTTTCTTCCAATTGCGTCAAACCCAGGACGCCTGCACAAAATTCAATCGGCTTGTTTACCCTTTATGCCATGCCGGTAGTGAAATAAGTTGAAGTAATCTCGCGACAATCCATTTTTGTGAATATTAATTTCACCGACGTTGAGACTCATTTTTTGAACTATTGTGCCCAGACCACGAGCCTAGAGGAGCTTCTAGAGCTACTCTTTGTCATTCTTACTAGCGTTCTGTGAAGGAGCCGTTTTCAGTCTCCATGTGCGGAGCGGGTGGTGGTGAGGTCGCTAGAGAGTTATTGACTGCCGAAAGACCACTGTGCAGATAGAAGGAGAGTTGGACATGAATATCTTCATCACAAGACCAGGACTATATGAAAATTCCTATAAGAAAAGATCCATGATATATGGAAGAAGATGAGTTACGCGTTAGCCACATCCAAACTCTTAGTAGTACCTATTGTCACAAATCACGCACACTTGATTTACGTGGGTATATGAAATAACAAAAAAAAATGCCATACACACATAATTGTCCTTAATCGTGAATTTCTTACCTTGATCGACAACCTTTGATGGGCGGTTCTGTCAACAATAAAAATTGTTGCGTTAGTGGAACAAGGTCTGTCAGGTGTTGAAAATAATTCAAGGAGTCGTGAATCATATTTTTTATAAACAAAATATCCTTGATGTCCTTTTAGTATCATACTATAAATGCAAGGTTTTTTATAACATTCACTCTTATACTCATAATTAGATCATACCTTTATCTTCAATTTCATGTATTTTTTATAATCGACTAGCGAAACCCGCCATTTTTATATTACCTGTGTATGATTGAAATAGACCTATACATATATATATATATATATATATATATATATATATATATATATATATATATATATATATATATATATATATATATATATATATATATATATATATATATATATATATATATATATATATATATATATATATATATATATATATATATATATATATATATATATATATATATATATATATATATATTGTACCGAAATTTATATTTATTTATTTTATTATGGTTCAAAGTCTTATTTATTTTTACAATTTATATTTCTACAATTTATATTTTTACAAGGTTTGTCTAGTTTTTCCAACTCACTACTCAAATCTTTTTGTTTTCATTTTTCTTGGGTTCTTATTTTCAAAATATTTCTATTTAAATTTTCAATTTAAATAGAAATAGTACTTAATTTCATAACACTGCCTCCCTCTTAGTTCAGTTCGTCCCGAACAGAATTCTCTAGATGAATAAATCGGCATTTTGAACCTTCTCTACAGTGAGATGCTTTGAAAAAGTAACATGGTACACTTTTTTTTATATTTTTACTGTATCTTGGATTATAGCAGCAAACTAGAACATTAATTCCAGTATTATGAAAAATCTCTTCTATCATATTCCGAACCACTTTCCAATCCATACCATCACTGATCTTTGGAATGCCGAGCTTCATAAGATTCAACTGTAACATTTGATCCCGCATACTTCGGAGACAGTTCCACATCTGAGCATACTCTGCTCGTTCCTCAGACGTTTCCTTATTCGTCATGTAGAATAAATGCTGTTTTCCATGCTGTGAATGGACCGCTTCTCCAATCTTCAGATTCTTGGCTTTTAGCTCATATAACATCCCATACTTTCTCATGATAACTTTGGCTATACCACTAGTCATCTTCATGTCTTGAGCCACACAGTAAGCTAAAACATTATCTTCTGGGATATCGAAGAGGTCTTGCTCAATTTCCACAGTCACACCATGGCGAGTGCGTCGATAAGGAGTCATCATGAATTCCTCGAAGGTCTTTTCTTCACTTTGGACATTGCAAACTTGAGCAACTGGATTTTTTTCCTCATCCTTGTTATCACCTAAAAAGGGAGCCAGGCGATTGAAATGTACCACTCTTGGCTTCCCATTTGGTTTTCTTCGTATACGATAAACCACATCATTAATCCTTTTGATCACTTCATACGGTCCTTCCCAGGATTTCTGAAGCTTTGGTGAGTAGCCTCGTCGTCGTTGTGGATTAAATAACCAAACCAAGTCTCCAGCCTGATAACCACCTTCCACAGCTTTAATGTCGTATCGCTCCTTCATCTTGTCACTAGCTACTTGAATATTGGACCGTACACGGTCATGTATAGCATTCATTTTCCTCCGAAGATCTGACACATAATCTTCTCCAACTAGATCTTCTCCAGGCTTAGATCCATACTGCAGGTCGCAAGGTAACCGTAACTCACGGCCAAAAATCACACTTGCCGGTGTTTGCCCTGTTGTCTCATGAATTGCTGCTCGATAAGCTAATAAGAACAAGTGGATGTATTCGTCCCAATCCTTCTGGTGATCGGACACTGCTTTTGACAAAAATCTTCCAATTGTTCGATTCATTCGCTCCACCATTCCATCCGACTGTGGATGCAAAGCAGTTGTTCTCGTCTTTCGAATTCCTAATGCTTCACAAATTCCCTGGAATACGGCTGATTCAAAGTTTCTTCCCTGGTCCGAGTGTAACTCCAATGGTACTCCAAAACGACTTATCAGTTCCCTTACCAAGACTTCAGCAACAGTGGTAGCTTCTTGATTCGGTAGTGCATAGGCTTCTGTCCATTTACTAAAATAGTCCATTGCTACCAGAATATATTTATTCCCTCTTTCTGTTGTGGGAAACGGCCCCGCTATGTCAATGGCTATCCTTTCAAATGGGCTACCAACATTATACTGCCTCATTGGCGCACGCCTTCGTTTCTGAGGTCCGTTTGAAGTGGCACAAGTTACACATCTTCTACACCAATCTTTTACATCTCCATTGTAATTGACCCAATAAAAACGTTGACGAATTTTTTCTGTGGTTTTTTTAACTCCCAAGTGTCCCCCAGACACATCATTGTGAAGCAGTTTAAGAACTTCAGGAATTCTCTTCCTTGGAATCAATAGTTGTTGTCTCTGCTGTGTTCCATCTTCATTCTCCAATACACGCTTTAACAACCCATTTTCCACGACAATGGATTGCCACTGAGCCCAGTATGACTTAATATTTGGAGATAGTGAAGCTATTTCTTCCCATAAAGGTCTTTGATCATTTTCCTTCCACTGCATTACAAACTTGAGATCTGGGTCTTCCAATTGGTCTGCTCGTATTTCATCATCTTGCCAAAAATTGTCAACGACCGTGGTTCTACAAGCTATAAAAAACTTTTCCTCAGCCTTATTACAGTGCTGGCAATCCTCTGGACATGGTCGCCTTGACAGTGCATCGGCATTTCTATGATGAAGTCCGGCTCGATGTTCAGAATCATAGTCATATTCTTGCAATCTCTCTATCCATCTTGCCACTTGACCTTCAGGATTCTTGAATCGCAAAAGCCACACAAGTGCCGAGTGATCTGTCCTTAAAAGAAATTTCTGTCCATATAAATACTTGCGAAAGTGCTCAACTGACTTGATAACAGCAAGCAATTCTCTTCGTGTTACACAGTAATTGCGTTCTGGTTTCGACAATACTTTACTGAAGTAAGCAATCACGCGTTCTGCCCCATCTTGTACTTGGGAGAGCACACTTCCGATACCAACGTTACTTGCATCTGTATCCAGAATAAACATTCCTTCAGCTCGAGGATAACTCAAAACCGGAGAATTAATTAGAACCTGTTTTAATTCTTCAAATGCATGTTGGCACTTGAAATCCCATATGAATTCACTGCTTTCCTCCGTGGTGGCTTTGCGATGTCAGCAAAGCCTGGAACAAATCGTCGATAGTAGGTACTCAGACCCAAAAAGCTTCTTACTTCATGTTTGTCTTTAAGTACTGGCCAATCTCGAACAGCTTTAATCTTCTCAGGATCTACTGCTACTCCCTCCTCAGAGACAACATGACCTAGATAGTTGACTTGCTTTCGGAACAATATACATTTCTTGCAATTGAGTTTAAGGTTAGCCAACCTCAATCGTGAAAATACCTGTTCCAAATTTCCTAAATGTTCTTCAAAACGCTTCCCAAGTACGATGATGTCATCTAAGTATACCAAACAGGTCTCCCACGATAATCCTCTTAGCACACTTTCCATTAGTCGTTCAAACGTAGCCGGTGCATTGCAAAGTCCAAATGGCATCACTTTGAATTGCCACAATCCACTTCCAACAGAAAACGCCGTTTTTTCTCTATCCTTGGGTTCCAATCCAACCTGCCAATAACCACTCTTTAGATCCAAAGTTGAGAAGATCTTACAACCAGCCAATGTATCTAGGGTGTCATCGATTCGAGGCAGTGGATAACTATCCTTCTTAGTTACATTATTCAATAAGCGAAAGTCCACACAGAACCGAGTTGAGCCATCTTTTTTTTTAACTAACACTACTGGTGAACACCATGGGCTGCTTGATGGTTCAATAACGCTATCCCTTTCCATGTCTTGAATAATTTGATCTGCTTCCGCCCGCTTTGCTAATGGTAGCCTTCTAGGTAATTGGCGGATAGGCCTTGCGTCACCCGTATCTATTTGATGTTGAACAACATTGGTTCTTCCTTTAGAAAGACTCGCATTCTCAAAAACATCTTGATAATGAGCAATGAGGTATCTAATTTGTTTGCTTTGTTCTTTGGTAAGTTCCTTACAAGCATCTTTTACAAAGTCTTCAAGATGTTTTGGTACATCCTCTGAAGAAACTTGTGCGATGCAGGCATTTTGTGTTACTGATGAAACTGATGAACACACACTTAAATAAGCTCCTTTTTTGACAGTTACTGGATATTCATTTATGTTCATTAATCTGACTAAAATTTCCTTTTGGTTTTGAATCAGTGCTCTTGCAATTAATACTCCTTTTCCTGCTTCATTGTTGGCGTTGGACTCCACAACCAAAACATGTCCATTCGGGATAACACAGTCTAAATTGACTCGTACTAACATCTCACTTTGTTTTGGAATAGTTACAACATCCGCTGCAAGAACACGTGTAGAAAATTCCTCACGCTCTTGCACGAGAACATCTTCATCTCCAATTTTCAAAGATCGCCTCTTTAGATCCAACTGGAATCCATATTTCGCCATTATGTCCATTCCGAGAATAACTTCCTCCTCTATATTCGCCACTAGCACCTGATGATCGAAGATAGAACTACCAATTTGAAAGTTGGCATATGTCTCACCACATATAGATGCCGACTCCCCAGTAGCTGTTCGTAATGTCCATTTAGTTGGTGTAATACACTTTTTGTTATAAAGCAAATCTGGTCTCATGATTGTCATCGTTGCTCCAGTATCCAGCAAAAGTTTCAAATTCTTTCCATTTACTTTGCCATTTATAAACATACTGGTATCTCGACCACTGAATGATGCAACAACTGCAGATCTCTTTGAGGCATTGGTAATGTAGGTCAACAGTTGCCCCTTCCCATCAACCCTTTTTAGTTTTCCTGTGGCTGTTGCTGTTGCGTTGTTGCTTCATTTGGACACCGATTACGTAGATGTCCAGCTCGTCCACAACCCCAGCAGCGAAACTGTCTTTTTCTTCCTTGCAATGCCTTCATCACCTTTTCGACAATGCATTCGATGAGTTTTTGATTCTCTTCAACGGCCTCAACAACGCGGGCTTGAGCATGACCTCGTAAAGATTTTTTTATAGATTCAAATTCGAGTGCCTGGGTTAGAGCGTCACTCAAAGTTTGTGGTCTAGCTAGTTTTACAGCTTGTTGTGTCTCATTTGCCCACAATCCATCCAAGAACTTTTCTACTGCAAGGCTTTCACACACATCATCAGGAACCGTAGGGTATGCATATCTAATTAGACGCGCTATATCCGCCTCAAATTCCTGGAGAGTTTCATTAGATTTCTGATTACGATTCTTAAGTTGTGACCTGTAAAACTGTTCCATGTGCTTATGTCCAAATCGCATCTCAAGTCTCTCAATCAACAATTTTAAATCTCGTCGCTCAGCTAGAGGAATTGTCTCCAAAACTTTTAAAGCATCACCTCGTAATGATACACTCAACACTGAGGCCTTTCTTGTCATGGACCAGCCATTTATCATGGCCACTGTCTCGAACAATGTTAAATATTCTTCCCAGGGGCATTTTCCATCAAAGGTTGGCATATCATTTCGCACGCACTCCACTGTTGGTACTCTTGTATCTTCTACACACTTAAAATTTGTATCTACAGCTGAATTTTGCTCGGAATTCATTGGCGTGATTGAAGGAAGCACTTGATTCTCCAAAACTTTCATCTGTTTAGTTAATTCATTTATCTTCTCATCAAAGGTCATAGAATAATTCTGGAATTTCTTTTCTATAGTATTTGAATGCTTTTGAAGCATCGCTACTTCTCCTTTGATTTCTTTAATTTCTCCTTTTATATCTCTGGAATGTTCTTGAAACTTCTCTTCTATGTCTCTGGAATGTTTTTTTAAGACTTGACAAAGATCGTTGTTAGAGCAAGGCATTTCAAAAAGGTATGTGTCTGGATCCTCACCTACTTCTTGCATCACTTTTCTCAATCGTAGTTGAAGTGCATTTTTATTTCCTGATGTATCAGCGTCTCTCTCCTCCAACTCATGTTTTAAATCAACCACTTTCAACTCTAAAAGAGTTATTTTTTTTTTTGATGCCATAATAAATGTCTTTATAAATAACTATTTTATTTTTTTCTTGCACAAAAAATACTTGGGTATTTTTATACCCCACACCTGACACCAAATGTACCGAAATTTATATTTATTTATTTTATTATGGTTCAAAGTCTTATTTATTTTTACAATTTATATTTCTACAATTTATATTTTTACAAGGTTTGTCTAGTTTTTCCAACTCACTACTCAAATCTTTTTGTTTTCATTTTTCTTGGGTTCTTATTTTCAAAATATTTCTATTTAAATTTTCAATTTAAATAGAAATAGTACTTAATTTCATAACAATATATATATATATATATATATATATATATATATATATATATATATATATATATATATATATATATATATATATATATATATATATATATATATATATATATATATATATATATATATATATATATATATATATATATATATATATATATATATATATATATATATATATATATATATATATATATATATATATATATATATATATATATATATATATATATATATATATATATATATATATATATATATATATATATATATATATATATATGTTAAATCTAAGGTTTTCGCGAGTACAAAATATGTTATTATTAAGTATTTTGGGGATAACCCGCGTCAAATTATGATTCCCGAGAGAATCAGTCGTCTGCCGACGTTTCGTCTGAATCACATCAGACATTTTCTAAAGGCGCCTTGTTAATAAATTTTCGTCTCGAGGGATAGTGCACGCACGTCCGTTCGAGTCGAAAGCTTACTACTTGGTAGTAAGCTTTCGACTCGAACGGACGTGCGTGCACTATCCCTCGAGACGAAAATTTATTAACGAGGCGCCTTTAGAAAATGTCTGATGTGATTCAGACGAAACGTCGGCAGACGACTGATTCTCTCGGGAATCATAATTTGACGCGGGTTATCCCCAAAATACTTAATAATAACATATATATATATATATATATATATATATATATATATATATATATATATATATATATATATATATATATATATATATATATATATATATATATATATATATATATATATATATATATATATATATATATATATATATATATATATATATATATATATATATATATATATATATATATATATATATATATATATATATATATATATATATATATATATATATATATATATATATATATATATATATATATATATATATATATAAATTATAATTTCTAGATATGCTTTCGTCCCTTCAGTATCTCCCATCCCACAGCTCCTCCTGTTTTTTCACTTCCTTACCGTCTCTTGAGTGCCCCCCGTCTCTTCACTACCTCCCGTCCCTTCAGCACCTACCATCACTCCTATAATACCTCCCATCTCTTCAGTGCCTCCCACCTCCCTTCAGTTACTTCCGTCTCTTCCTCCCTTCTGGGAAAAAGTCAAATGATATGTATTTATGTTCGTATTCCTATGTCAAATTCCTTTGTAAGATATTAAATAACAAGAGTTCTGTTTAGTGTTCACTTCTGAATAGCCCGCATCGTACACACGGACGACGATTGAACTATAAAAATTGTAAAGACAGAAATATTCAACAACAGAAGACTACCCGGAATACCTGCGAAGAGATGAAAGGACAGTTGGACCTCCTTATTCCGGGATAGTCCACCTTCAAGGTCAAATAAATAAATGCACAATGAAGAAGATGAATAAGAAAAAAGTTTAGAAACTGTCCCGGGTAAACGCTCGATACTTCAATAAAGTTTGACTGCAATCGGATGAACGGATTTGGAGCGCATACCGTAAAAACATTCATACATACATACTTAATTACTTACAAATTTTGATAAAATATAAACTATTTTCTAGGTCATTCTTCATTAACGTTGCAGCATGTTTGACACAAAATAAGAATAATAATAAGAATAATACTTTACAATAACGAGTGGGTTATGACTTATGGCCAAAACTACATAATTGATGAATTTATGTATACCTACCATTTTTTTCTTGGAAAAAAAAATTATATGTATTTTATAATACGTACGAATATTCTTCATACAAAAATTTAAAAAGATCGACAGATGAAATCATAAACATGAAATTAGCGAATGTATATAGAAATCAATTCATTCAATTTAATATTATCATTGTTCCGGGTGTCCTTAAGAGCCGGTTAAACTAAAATACAAGAGGCAAAATACACCACCTACTCTGAATATTACCATTTTAGGAGAGACGAGAATGGTATGTGGTGATATACACACGTGTCGTGCTTTATTTTATAAGGGAATGCACACTCGCACACCTGTCGCTGGTCACCCCACGATATGCCGTGATAGTACGTGTTGCTTCTATGAAAAATAAATCCCTTTTATCCGAAGAGATATTGAGAAAATATTATTATATTTTGTCTATTGTAAAATCATTTCAAAATATAACGTAACAATTTTATACTATAGGTACGAAACGATTTTTTTTTTGAGCCTGAGATGTTTTAACTTAAGGTAATTGATTTTATTATTTTTCAATAACAATTACAATCAGGAACTTCCATTTTATGAACGACACAGCATTAAACTAAGAAAGATATATTTATATAAAAAATATGTATGTATGCACTTAAGTGTCCCTGTACATAGCTCAATACTAACATGACTCTTTTTAAAAGACTAAAAGGTAGATTAATATGTACCTACAAGTATTATACTACCATAATTACATAAATATGTCATTAATTTACATAAATAATTATTTTGCAACTCCGAAAAATCAAATAAATTGTCGTTCGTTGCTCTTAAACGAGATAAAATGTAAAAATCTAAACGTTCTGTGTCGCAATATACAACATTGCATCAACATATAAACATAATTAAAGGTACTTGTGTACAATCTCCATCACAACTAAACCAAGTCCAATTCAACCTACCAAAGGTGGTTTATGATTTATAAGAGGAATCGATATATCTGTAAGGCAATGTGAAGGTTTAATATTGGTTTAGCGAAAAACTTCTGAGAAAAATACAAATAATCGTCTTCCTATACTGTCATTTGTTTAAGTTTAGTCTAAGAAATATTATGATAAGACATAAAGAAGTATTTTTTTCAATTCTTATTTATATAGAAACAATATTTAATTAATGAATTGGAAGTTGCTTTGTGGGATAATATTAATAATAATAATAATATGATCCGATTTCATTTTTAGAAAATAATAATATTTCGCTTTATTACGATAAAACAATATTAACTGGCCGGTCAATTCAACATAAGAGACCCGATATAATAATACATGATAAAATTAAAAAAATCGCATATATTTGCGACGTGGCTATTCCAAATTCTAGTACTATTATAAAAACTATTGATGAAAAAATTTGAAAATACACCGCTTTAGGTAACGAGATTAAAAAGTATTCTCGTAGGTATAATAATAATATTCTTCTTCTTCTTCTTTCTTCTTTCAGCCCCTTTCACTCCACTGCTGGATAAAGGCCTCTTCCTGAGTTTTCCACTTCTCTCTGTCCTGGGCGCTCTGTTTCCACCCTTGTCCCACCAGTTCGACAATGTCATCAGTCCATCTCCTCTGTGGTCTCCCTACACCCCTTCTATTATGATAGGGTCTCCAATTAAGAATTTTGGGGGTCCATCTATCATCTCTCTGTCTTGCCACATGACCTGCCCATTGCCACTTCAGCCTTCCCACTCTTTCTGTAATGTCGGTGACCTTTGACCGGCGTCTTATTTCCTCGTTTCTTATTCGGTCTCTCAAGGATACGCCTAACATTTGTCTCTCCATTGCTCGTTGAGTACACTTAAGTCTGTGGAGGCTTCTGGCAGTAAGTGACATGGTTTCGAGACCGTATGTTGTCACTGGCAAAAAAGAATTGTACACTTTGGCTTTTAGGTTATTCGGAATTTCCCTGTTGCCGAATATGTACCTCAACTTTCCAAAAGCAGCCCAACTCAGCCCTTTACGTCTTGGCAGTTCGGCGGTCTGATTTTCTTTACCCAATTTAATTTTATGTCCAAGGTATATGTATTCTTCAACAGCACCAATAGTCTTATTTCCAATGCAAATACTGTGTGAAGTTGGACTCAAAATCTTGGTTTTGTCTATGTTCATTTCCAGACCGATTTTTCTAGAGGCTTCACACAATTCTGCTACCATAGCTTCCAGTTCAGACAATTATTCGCTTATTATTACTATGTCGTCTGCAAAACGGAGGTGATTTAAATATGTGCCATCTATTTTAATGCCTTTATAGTTCCAGTTTAATGTTTTGAAGACATCTTCTAATGCCAGTGTGAATAGTTTTGGGGATATCGTATCACCCTGTCTTACACCCTTCTCGATTTTGTTTTTTTCTGTTTTCAGATTTTCGTTCACTTTTACATCCATAGTAGCATTTTCATAAATATATTTAATCAATCTTATGTATCTAGAATCAATCCTAGCATTTTCAAGAGCACTTAAAATTGACCAGGTTTCTAGAGAGTCAAATGCTTTACGATAGTCTATAAAAGCCATATGAATTTTTATGTTATATTCTGTAGCTTTTTCTATAAGTAAACGCAAAGTTTGAATAATATGATCTGTGGTTCCGAAACCCTTACGGAAGCCAGCCTGTTCTACGGGTTGGTAGAAGTCAAATTTTGGAGTAAGACGGTTTGTCAATATTTTTGTCAGCAGTTTGTATAAGTGAGGGAGTAAGCTAATCGGCCGATAGTTTTCCAGATTCTCTTGGTCCCCTTTTTTGAACAGCAACTTAACTTCGGCATTTTTCCAGTCATCTGGAATTACTTCTTGTTCTAGACATATTGGGCCTAGGTTGCGGCTCTAAGGGCCTAGGCAGTAAAGGCGGGGGTGGGCGGCCGACGCTGTTGCGCCCTCGTCAATTCTGTACTTAGAGAAGAGCAGGACGAACGCCTTTAGTCTCGCTCGGCAGTGACTCGTCAACTGTGGCGAATGTTGTTGTGTGGTTCGGGCACACCGCCGGCGCAGACGTCGGGTCAGACATTCTGTGTTGACAACTAGACGTCATATCTGACAGGTGATGATTGCGTCGGATGCCCCCGGTGTTAGCCCGCGGAACCTTCGGACGCCAACACGAGGACCGATGCGTCGGGATATAAGCCTAGGTTGCGGCTCTAAGGGCCCAGGCAGTAAAGGCGGGGGTGGGCGGCCGACGCTGTTGTGCCCTCGTCATTCTATACTTAGAGAAGAGCAGGACGGACGCCTCTAGTCTCGCTCGGCAGTTACTCGTCAACTGTGGCGAATGTCGTTGTGTGGTTCGGGCACACCGCCGGCGCAGACGTCGGGTCAGACATCCTGTGTTGACAACGAGACGTCAAATCTGACAGGTGATGATTGCGTCGGATGCCCCCGGTGTTAGCCCGCGGAACCTTCGGACGCCAACACGAGGACCGAGGGGTCGGGGTACAAGCCCCTCCGACTTGAAACGGAGTGTACTTAGCGGCCGATTTCAGGACCAATCGGAGGCCCTGACGTGTGTGGTTGGATTCTCGGGGGCAGTGGTTGAACCCGATGGATGGTGGATATTTTGTGTTTGTCCGATGTTGCGGCTGCGTCCGGTGGTGAACAGGGCCAATGAGCTCTATAGCGTCGCCGGCGTGGAAGTGGATCGCGATCCCCCTCGATGTTCTAGACATTTATTTAACAATATTTGTACCATTTTAACAATATTTAATAATATTATTGTTCATTATTTAAGCCAATGGCATTATTCCAAAATCATCAACCAGCACATTACGGGGGCCTGCGTCACTCTCACACAAAATGACTATACACACAGACATAATCAAATCGCAAACATCATCTATCAAGAATTAGCTATTGCACATACACTTCTAAATAAAAATGACAAAATTCCTTATTACAAATACGCACTCACACCAGTTCTTGAAAACTCCATTCACAAACTATACTATGACAGATCCATTCTAACTGATAGACCAGGGGGGGGGGGGGCAAGTCTGGTTCAATCGGCGAAATCAAAACCCTCACGATTACCCAGATCATGGATATAATTATTATATGGAGTTATAATAATTATATCCATTATCCTATAATATCTTTAGATGTCATAGAACTCCATACGATAATTATATCCATGATATGGGTAATCACTAGGGTTTTGATTTCGCCAGTCGAACCAGACTTGCCCCCCTGATATCACACTTGTAGATAAACAAAATAAACATGCAATATTAATTGACATCGCCGTACCAAATACACACAACATCGAAACAACTACAACTGAAAAAATTAGAAAATACACTGACTTACAAGACGAAATCAAGCGAATCTGGGGCATGCAATCTGTGATAATATGTAGTGCCAATAGTAATTTCCACCACAGGTATTATTCGATTATATTTATTCAGCAGTTTAGAAACCATCCAATTACCTAAATACACATACGTCACCATGCAAAAAGCAGCCATATTAAACACATGCAGACTGGTGAGGAAATTCCTCCAAATTGACGACACTACTAACACGTAAATACTACACATGGCGCCAACACACAAAACACCACATTTTATATGTACACTCATTAAGGATAGCACTTGGCACCATTGCTCGTGCTACCCCAAAATTCCCACCAGGTGATAAACCTGAGAAGGTATTAAAGAGCCCGAAATAATAATAATATATATTTTTTTATAGCAAAATACATACAGGAACTTAAAGTTTTTTGAACATGTTATTTATGATTAATTATTTATAAAATAAAATAAAATAGTTGTTGGGAAGTACCATGTTTTTAAGTTCATCCAATAAATTTTCTTTGACAATCTAACAAGGAGTAACTAGGAATGTTTTATTTATTTTATTTTATTTTATTTTATTTCCGGGAAATTTACAGTATAATAACATTTATTATATAGATGCATTAGTATAAGACTAAAACCAATAACAAATTTCCACATTATTAACAATAAATTTTGACTGCTGTACTTACATACTTAAAGCTACATATGAAAAACATTTATATCTGAATGATAGTGCATGAGTGTATGTATGTGTGTACGTATGAGTGTAAGGATGTGTATATGTGTGTGAAGGTGTCTATATAAGTGTAAGAAAGAATATATAGGTACCCGCAAGCTCACATAGTTTAATCTTGATACTTCAATCATCTAGTGAAATTCAATCATTATTACTTGAACTGAACCTAATAGAAAAACATCGGCATCCAGATGTTCGTGATTATAAGTGTTCATAATGCGTATGAGGGGTGCGTTTTTCGTGTAAGTATTATTACGGTGCGGTATGTGAAACAAAAGTGGGCTTCGCGTACGACGCGATGGGACGTGTGTTGAAGGAGAGAAGTTCCGTAATTTCAGGACAGTCAATTGCATTGTGTATGATGTTATACAATGTTTTCATATCAATCAAGGACCATCTCTGTTCCAACGTAAGGATTTTGTGATACAGTGTTGCATCACTATAAGTGGAAAATTCTGTGTGTTCTCTGTGATTCAAGTGTTTTATAAATATATGTTGGAATCTCTCTATGCGTGCTTTGTCTACTTGAAACACTTTGCCAATTATGTTTAATTACTAAAAAAAAATACCAATATGAATGTAAATACTAACTAGGTACCTACTTATGGATATCACCTTAAATACGCAACGCATTAATCATTAAATATAGTGTGCAATTTTAAACAGTGTGACATTAATTGATTTGTGTTAAATTACTGACGGTTGGAATGGTAAAACAAAAATAAATTTGCACGCGAATATGCAAAATATAATACTCAGGACGACGTAATATGAAGTTTTTTGACGTTTCGGACTCCCATTAAGTTTGCGTGTACGCCTACTTATTGAAGAACGGAATTCGTTCCCCCACGTTTAACTGTCAATAATTACGCAACTTTACGAAAGACCAATAATGCAGGTTTCCTCGTCTTGTGCCGAGTCAGGTCCCTCTGAAGTAGATGATCATTGAGGAGAAAGTCTCGCGGTCTTAGGCGGTACGAAACAGCTCCTCAACGTTCCTCAAACCGATCAAATCAAAACTGATAATTCCACACGAGTTTCCACGTTTTTGTAACATATAAAAGTAATTTAATCTGAAAACAAAGAAAGTATTCAAATACAAGTACAAAACAAACACATTATGATATTTATACAATTAAATTAAAATTCAGTTTTAACAAAAACAGTTTAAATACAGTATTCAATCGTGTCATTCAAAAATAAAATAAAAACTTCATTCTTACAGAAGCAAAACTTCAGAATCCGAATTACTTATCACCTTACTGTTTTGTTGGTTTGTACTATGTATGTACTTGTATATTATACATAGTTAAACTGGATGTATATACACATTAAACTGGAGGACGGCAGCTGAGGACAGACGGGGTTGGAGGCAGAATTTGAAGGAGGCCAAGGCTCGACTTGGGCTGTAGCGCCATCGAAGAAGAATGTACTTGTATATATCACCATAATAAATTGTACTATTTACTTGGGTAGGTACTACACTGGATGGGTGCCTTGTATTTGTGCGGTGAAAATATTATTATTGCTGAATAGGTGTGAGTTACCTACCTGACTGAATAATCTACTCTAATTTTGGCCCACTACCAGAGGTCAAAATTTTCAAAATAGCCTTTTTTTATTTTTCTGCCTCAAGTTTAATAACATGAAAAAAAATATATTTATGGTCGTTGCAATACGTTGAATGCAGTAATTATAATAAATATGTAATTTAAGTGCATTAATAGGTACGTGTTGTTCTAGTGTGTCGCGCGCCATTCGTTGATTTGAAAGGGAGTAAATTTGATCGGATGTACCTATGTATGTATGTAGTTGATAATAAAATTCTTGACCCGCAATAAAACGTTCATTTACTTACTTTGGATAAATCTTGGATATTTTTGGATATAGAAATTTCAAACATCCAAAAAAACTCATATTTTCCAGAACACCATCGTTCAGGTATCGGTAGAGGGCCAAAAGTACTATTGAGTCTGAAAATTAAAAATGTAGTTCAATCTAAATAAAAATTCTTCATACATTGTCCAGTCTAGTGCATAAGAGTATATTTAATTCAAACTTGGTGTGGACTATAAAAACCTAGACTAGGCATGTGCAAATTGTTCTCGGCTACACTATACATATTTTATTATTGTTGTTTGTTTGCTCTGGTTTAAAATGACCAATAAATTGTAGGTGTATTTAATATTGATTTCCTGAATCACTATCAACGTATTCTTAGAAAAGGAGTGTCGCACATCAAGCGTGCCATTGAATCAAAACACAATACTCTATAGCAAATTATTATATGTAATAATACATAATGTTAATATTGTATTTTCAAGTCAATCTATATTGTTGCTGTTCTTTGTGATAAAAGACGTAGTTCTAGGAAAAAGATACATTGAACTTTGCTTTATAAGGAATTTGCATGATTTAGATATTAAACCAATATCTAACTTTAATAAAGCAGTGGTTGCGAGGTCGAATCCTGCCACGATCGATTTCGTTCACCTATACGAACGTATGCTTCAGTTGGCTTATAATAGTGCTTCCATTCTTTTAAATCATTGTTTTCGAGTGTCCCGTAAGAGCCGGGTAATCGAAAATACAACAGGCAACAATGACATGGTTCAGCAATGAGGTTCACCACCCATTCTGAATGTAGTGCCTTTTTTGGTGAAACGAGACTGGTGTGTGGGTATACATAGATGTGTTGTTTTCCCTAATATAAGGCAATGCACACCCGCACACCTTTCGCTGGTTACCCCACATTGTGGGATATGCCGTGATGGTATGAATGAATGAATGAATGAAGGGAATGTATGAGGATGTATAATGTATATGTATTTGATACAAGGACGTTTATTCATCTTCTCCTTCAGCCCTCCTTCGTCCAGGAATGGACATAGGCATCCCCTATTTAATAGAACCAACAAATAAGCTATAGCGCCCTTGGAGTGATCTTGAATCACTTTTAGTCTTATTATTATTATTATTATTCATCATATCGTGTATTGAGCGGCGATAGCCCAGCGGTAAGGTCGTCGCCTCGAATGCGTGAGGTCGACGGTACGAATCCGGGCGGGGCACGCACCTCTGGATTTTCAAAAAATCTATATGCGGATTTATATCACTAGCTATGTGTAGCCATGATCCAATTTGTCTGGTTACCCTTTCTAAGGGTTACAAAGGTCAGAAGGCTGTCGCGTCAATGTAATAACCGGACTCGCCAATTCCAGGATCTTGGTCAAAGCGTACCCCGATAGAAACGGGACAAAAGCGCTAAGGGGAAAGAAGAAGAAGAAAGAATCATATCGTGTTTCACAATCAGCCTCACGAAGATTGCCCTGAAAATGGAGGGATAGCTGGGAGTCTACGTCGCACGAGAAGCAGACCTCTTAAAACAGACTCAAAGATCTGCATAAAAGAAAAATAAGAAGTTATTATCTTGATATTTTATATTATTTATTTATTTATTTATTAATTAATTAATGAATTAATTAATTAATTAATTAATTAATTAATTTACTTATTTATTTATTTATTTATTTATTTATTTATTTATTTATTTATTTATTTATTTATTTATTTATTTATTTATTTATTTATTTAAGTATTTATTTATTTAATATTGCTTCTCGGCAACTAACAGGTACAATGTCAAATATTAATATATCACGCACCCAATAACAAGTTGCCACATTCTGGAGACTTACGATATTTATCGTCTCACAGATCCAGACTGAAAACACAATTAAAAACTGTGTCTCCACCGGGAATCGAACTCGGGACCTTTGGATAAGCAGTCAGATACCCAACCAAATGAGCCACGAAGGCCGATAAAAAGAATTTATAATTATTGCTAGAAATTGATGCCGTTAATCATTTTAAATTTGGTTATGAATATAAAAACATATTGAGTATGTTTAAAATGACATCAACACAGGAGTGATTGTTTTCCAATGACAAAAAATATCTTTTGTGTATTAAAATATCTAAAATATAATAATCATTAGTGTGTTGTCCAGTTGCGGGATGGGGTTGGCTGGAGGAAGCACAGGACCGAGAGAGATGGAGTTCATTGGTGGAGGCCTACATCCAGCAGTGGAGAGATGGCTGACAAAGAAGAAGAAGAAGAAGTGTTGTTAAAAACTATATATGGTTTTCTGCGAATGAAAAATGTAAATAATAACGACTGTTTTTCCTGCGGTTTAGAGAAATTTTCTCTCAGACCATCAATGGTCCGCATATCACCATTTTGACGACCTCTGGTCTATTCAGCCTCTATTCAATATATGTTCAACCTTTTTTATGCTGATCTTAATAACAAAGGATAAACATTTGGCATGGATTATGTATTTGTGTAAGGCACAACCATTTTTTTCATTCGTTACAGAATATACGAGTTGACGCTGAAGAAGGAATTCAAACGATACCGCATATCATTAGATACGTTAAAAAAACGTAACATTTATTCGTGTTTTAATAGAGAATAACATGCATCTTTTATGTTGGATCTATTATTTTTAAAGTAATAATAATAAATTTAAATACCTTTAACAAAAAGTAAACGTCGGTGGTATAATATAATGTTTAAAAATTGTCCATGTGTGATTTTTTTACGCAAAGTTTCACGACACGATATTCAAGTCACGACCATGTTTTTGCACACTTGGACTAAAATTAATTTTACGTGTCAGATTAGCAATTCTTTTGGAATGCAGTGTAACATATTGACATTGGAAAATGGTTTAAATTGTAATTAATGGGTTATGTTTAACTAGTTGGTAGATCATTGAACTGTCGTTAGTAGATATAATAACTAATACTAGTTGCATGTAACACATGAGATCCAACTGTCGATAGCGACAGTACGTATAGTTGAAGAATAAGTACCAAACTATAAACCCATAATTACAAATTATTTAATATTTTAAGATATTTGGTTTTCTAAACAACACATGTACCTACCTAGGTATGTATGTCAAGATAGGATAGTATGGAGGTCAGTCCTTTGATCATACCCAGAATATGAAAACAGCATGATGGTATGTCGGTCTAGGACACTTGGCTGTGGCCACTTGGCTGCGGGACACTTGGGTGCGGGACACTTGGCTGCGAGACACTTGGCTGCGGCGGACATTTGGCTGCGGGACACTTGGGTGCGACGGACACTTGGGTGCGAGCCCACTTGGTTGCGAGTCCATTTGGTCGCGACGGACACTTGGGTGTGAGCCCACTTGGTCGCGAATTCAAAAATATTTTTTTCTGTCTAGGGCTGAAGTTTTTCGTGCTGATTTTTGTAATGCTCTTTATCATATAAGTAGTTGATATACAAGTAGGTATATACAGACATTAAAAATATAAAAAAATATATTTATTTATTTGATCTTCTTGAAATAATAATTAGTACACTGGCGGGCTTATTGCCTAGTGGCAATTTCTTCCAATTTCTACTTATGTTTGAAATTGTAAAGTAAAAACAAGGTTATTAAGCCAAATTATTTTTTACACTATAAAAATATGAGAATTTTTCATACACACTAGTTGCATGTAACATATGAGATCCAACTGTCGATAGCGATAGTATGTATAGTTGAAGAATAAGTAAGTACGAAACTATAAACCAATAAATCGAAATTATTGATTTTTTTTAAGATATTTTGTTTTCTACACAAAACATGTAGGTATGTATGCCGACCGCCGTGGCACTGATGGTAAGCCGTTCGGTTTCTGTGCGGGCGTCCTGGGTTCGATTCCCAGTAGAGGAGAAATATATTTAAATTCATTTCTCACGCAAATATTGCTTCTCTGGGCTGGAAACACTGGTTATTTGGAAGAAATTGCCATACGGCAATAAACTCGCCACTTGCGCTGGTGCAAGGAAGTGTTTATTATTATTATGTATATCAAGATAGGATAGTATGGAGGATAGTCCTTTTTTCCTACCCGGAATATGAAAACAGCATGATAGTATGTATGTATGTTTAGAGATTAAGTATCAAACTATTGAGTCTTCTTACATATTGTGTATAGGCGACAAAACAAAAAATATAACGAATTAGAAAGATAACTTATCTAGTTAAACATCAATTCATACATACCATCACGCCGTATCCCTAATTTATGTGATCTAAACAGTTTTTACTCTCCACACTATGGAATAGTGGAGTCATGATTTCACAATTTTTAAGTGTAATTTTTTTCCATCAATTTCTCAACGAGTATCATGTAGAGAGTGCACACTGTGAGTTTCGTCGTGATGTGTTTGTATGTATGGCGTATGGCGTTCGGCGTAAGGAATTATTTTAATGTATCCTCTCTACAGCCCAAACTATAAGTCCGATCGACTTCATATTTACATCATATGTGTATAGTGGATAGACCTAGAGCTGATTAGTTTTCCATAGATATCCGCTAATTTCTTCTCTATGATTTCATCTGTCGAAATTTTCAAAATGCTCTCACGTTATGGAAATTCGAGTTTTTTGTAAACTGATAAAATTTTGATTAAACAAAAATACACTCATTAAAAATGCGTTCAAGGACTGTCAAAATTTAAAGAAAAAAATCTATGGTTTGCCATATCGATGTGAAACAAATTTCATATTTGTATGAAAAATGTATATAACAGTAAAATAGTAAAATAACTTCTGTAAGGGAAAATTAAGTGATCAACTGGCACTTGTAATTGGCTGCCCAGTTTTGTAGTAGCTTGCCCTTATTTGATGGAACAACGATGTATAGTAACTTTTTAGCTGTAAGTGGTTCTTTAAATAAAAATAAATAAATAAATATAAAGAGCATTACAAAAATCAGTACGAAATATTTCATTCTTAAGCAGAAAAAAATATTTTTGATTTCGCGACCAAGTGGGCTCGCACCCAAGTGTCCGTCGCGACCAAATGGACTCGCAACCAAGTGGGCTCGCACCCAAGTGTCCGTCGCACCCAAGTGTCCCGCAGCCAAATGTCCCCCGCAGCCAAGTGTCTCGCAGCCAAGTGTCCCGCACCCAAGTGTCCCGCACCCAAGTGGCCGCAGTCAAGTGTCCCATTCCGATGGTATGTATGCATGTTTGGAGATTAGTATCAAATATTAAGTGTTCTTAGATATTGTGTGTAGGCTACTGCCATTCAAATTGTATGAAGCAATGTCGTCACTAAATTCAATTTTTATAAAAATTGTTAAAAAAAATTTGAGATGTGCTAATACAATGTTGATATTTTTTATAGAAAATTAAATTTTCTAGTTGGGGTGTTTCGGCCTTTTTCGATATATTTAAAAAAATTGGAAATATAGGCAGTTAAACTCATAAATTTATCATAAAAAAATATTTTTCTTAATAAAAAATGTTTGAGAAACCCTGAATTTTTTTTAAAAAATAAATTTGAGATTTTGTATCTGTCTATGTTTATAACAATTTTCAGCGTTCTAGCTTTTACGGTTTCTGAGATATATGGAAAAATAAATCAAAATTTCAAAAGTTGATAACCCCTGACTGAAACAAAAATTCACAATTCTGAGTAGATACACAGACACACACAGACACACTCACACACACACACACACACACACACACACACACACACACACACACACACACACACACACAGACACACGAAATGTTCTACTCCGAATTCTGAGTAAATCCGTGTATGGAACATATATGCTGCGAAGCCTCTAAGTTGGTGTTTTTTGACTTCAAAGTTGGAAAAGCCGTGAAAAAGTAGACCTCTGCATACAATTCTCGCGTATCCTGGCTTGAAACATTGTCGATATGTTAAGAGAACAAAGTTCTCCTGAACAAATCGACAGTTGGAAGAGAACAAAGTTCTCCTGAACAAATCGACAGTTGGATAATGTCGATTCATTAAGAGAATTGAATTCTCATGAACGAATCGACAGTTGGAAAAGAATGGACTCAATATTCTAAGCCGGTGCGTCACATCACTTACCTGTAATTATTTTGTTGTTCTTTGTTATCTATAATTATATTACGAATAAACTGAAAACATATGAAAAATTCATTAAAATAACAATATAACTTTGTTTATTTCCACTTATTTATTTTTATTCCACAACTAGTTTCAAGAACTACCGTTCTCTTCTTCAGGTGGGTTTCAACCTACCTGAAGAAGAGAACGGTAGATCTTGAAACTAGTTGTGGAATAAAAATCAATAAGTGGAAATAAAAAAAAGTTACATTGGTATTTTAATGAATTTTTAAAATGAATTTCTACAATGTAAAAGCCTCTACCTTAGAATATTTTTTTAAAAACATATTGTATGATTCCACATTCTTAAATACCTACATGTATTTTGTATTTTACGGTATCAATAGTTAGTTCGTCCTAAGAAGACATTATCAAGACGGTAAAAGTCTTGATAAAGTCCTAATAGGACGAAATAATTATCTACTCTTACAAAATAAAACACATGAGTGAATATATTTAAATGAACGCTGTACAAGCTGTTATAACTTTTTTCTTATTTTATGTAGGTACTTACTTATACCTACATATATAGATATTTTTTTTGTACGTATATATTTTGTAGTTATGTAATTGTTTAATTGATAATCATCTAAAATATTTATAGGTTTTATCCTTTTATTTTAACAATAAATAAATAAATTATTTAATTAGGTATACATTTTTTTATTTACTTGCTCCCAAAAAAAAAGTCGCTGACAAGACATTATTAAGACCGGCAAAGTCTGGATAGAACGTAATAATTATCGACTCAAACCGAATCAAATAAATTGTTTGATTCTAAATACCTAGGTACTTATATTTTGTATTTTACAGTATCAATAGTTAGTTCGCCCTACGAAGACATTATTAAGACCGGCAAATTCCTCATCGGACGAAATTATTATCGACTCAAACAAAATCAAACAAATTATTGTTTTTCCGGTTAAACTTTCTTTAAACTTAACTTTAAATTTACACATCGGTTCAGATGATTATTTGTACTTAAATTTCGACTTGATTTTCAATTCAAAATATTTATTATGTAGAAATCTAGCCTTGCTGTGAAATATGTTTAAGCGAATTCATTTGATTGATTGAGGAAAAAATATTATCTAATTTCCTGTCAAAATTTATCGATTACGAAAGTTTGCTTGAAAGAAATTTAGACTTTCCTTTTTAGTTCCGGTCATTAAATAATCGTTCGTATTAAGTAGTTTAATAAAGTCATGTTTCAAGTCGGAAAGGGCGTTACAAAATATTACGAATATCAAATTAAAATAATACATTGATTCGTTCAGATGTCTTAAGTCATAAATCTAACAAATTGTGTGATGTAATTTTTAGTGTATAATCAGTATTAGTAAAGATCACATAATGCAATATAATACAGGGAAATCAGTTGTTGAGTTGAGCTTGTTGGAGGCAACTTCGCAAACTGAGAAAATTTTGCGCTTACACAGGTACCTAAATATTTCCTTCATTATTGAATAAAGTATTTATTTATTTATTTATATATTTATTTCTTTATAAATTAATTAATTCATTAATTTATTTATTTATTTATTTATTTATTTATTTATTTATTTATTTATTTATTTATTTATTTATTTATTTATTTATTTATTTATTTATTTATTTATTTATTTATTTATTAATTTATTTATTTATTTATATATTTATTTATTTATTAATTTATTAATTAATTTATTTATTTATTTATTAATTTTTTTATTTATTTATTTATTTATTTGTTTATAAAAATTAACAATATCATTTTACATATTATTATAAATCAACCTCAATAGGCTTTGCCTGTACCGAGGTGGAATATTTTTCAATCACATCAATACATTTATATAAAATATTTCCATCTTATTTCGTACAGTTACAGTTTCAGTATGAAAGAGTTATGCCTGGCACCTGGGAGTGGTTGAGTTTATCAGTGCGCATCCCCTTTCTATGTGTGAAAATTGCAGATTTAAGTATTATTTGTATTAGTCCTTTTTGTGCTCATTTATGATTACAATGAAACTTGGTTATTTGTTCAGCACACACCCGGGAAGATTTATGAAAAAAAAATCTCGTTTTTTTTATATATTTCAGTAACAGTACCTACCTAAGTACCTACATATTTCATAAACAGTTGGATTTTATAGGTGCAAATAATAAACAAGTAAAAATTATATTGAAACAATTGTAAAATCTGCAATTTTCACGTATATGTAAGGAGGATGCACACTGGTAAAAGCAATTTCTCCCAGGTGCCAGATTTACCTTTTTCATACCTATATTCAATTAGAAAGAGAATATATAAAAAACAGCCTAAATGATCTATTTCAGTAACAAAGCACAAGCAACTGCTTGCTTAGTGAATGTATGTTTGATAGTGTACATAGCATCCACTAGTTTCAAGGACAAATCATGAAATTTGTATCAAAGCAAAAAAAAGTCTAAGCGGTTAAAAGGCGTGGTAATGAAACGAGTAAAACAAAATTATATTCCGCCGTCTTATGTTGCCATGATAATTCCAAGGACGTACTGGTAAAGTTTATTTTTGAATTATAAATGGATAACAATTTCTACTAGTTAAAAAATACCAAGCATGAACAAGATTGATAGTAGGTACCAATGCAAGGAAGGGTGTGCCGTGAGGGAATGATTTCTGCTTCATGAGAACTGAAGAGAATATTATAAACCACGGAGATAAAATATATTTAAAAAATTAATATTTTTCATAGGTACTGAAAATATAAAAATAATTCTTTATTAAATTTATTTCATCTGAGTCATATATCGTGACTATAATTTTATCAAACCTGCAATAGGTAAAATAATAATGTTTTCTCACAGCCCAAAGTGACCTATTAAAGTTTCAACATAACCAAATACATTGTTATGATAGCTATTTCAGGGCACTTATAATATTTAAACTATACCTACCAATTAAAAATTAAACACAGATGTGACTGAATATGCCGGATGAATGATGGTTGTATCCCCAAAAAGATTATTGTCACCAATCCAGAGGGCAGAAGAAGTAGAGGCAGGCCCAATCTAAGATTGCTGGATGACACAGAAGACGACATCAGAACAATTGGAATAGCAAACGAAGGAGAGCGGCGGAGGGCAGGGACAGCTGGAGAAGGTTTTTGGAGAAGGCCAGGACACACACTGTTAATGATGATCATGTGACTGGTTATAATTCAATGTATGAAGAGTATGAAGACGTTTTACATTATGTAAAAGTTTCAATGAACCAATGTTTCCAGCCCGGAGAAAAACTTTTTAAAATACTTATTTGATTTCTCTTTCGACAAAATAATTAGCTAACAAGAACATACATTTAACATCTACGGAGATTTTCATACACAAATTGTAAAATTAACTTAATTTGCTTAAAACTTACACGCATTAAGGGATAAAATAAAATTTTTAAACCATAATATCAACGATGTGATAAGTGATTCAATTGGCTTATCTTTTTTGCGTGAATCATGACATTGTTATTACCTATATAATATAATACATTGTATTATATAAAATACCTAAGTTTCTCTGATCAATTATGTAAGTACTTTTTATAGATAACAGATTTACGCCCATATTTCAATTATAATTAGTATAATCTAGTAAATTTTTCTAGGTATGCGCTTACATGATTGTACAATTAACTTTGTTATATATTTTGTGTTACTTGTATTTCTCAATTTCTAAGTCATTATTTACAGCAATTTTTGTAGATATATTACTAATATAAAAAAATACTTGGTATAAGTTCTATTGAAATTTATTTGATTATCGACGCGTTTCGTGCAAGGCACATCGTCAGAATAATACTCTACTGAGACTAGTGGTTATATACAAAATTTAAATGTCAGGAGTATAAAAATGTTGGTTTTTGAAAGGTTGAAAAATAAGTTATAAAATGCAAATGAATCTATACAAATGTACGTTTTAATACAATGAAAGTAGTTGGGTCACTGGTTGTAGTCCCCTGTGTCCATTAGGTCTGTAACAAAAGAAAACGACAGCAGTAAAATTTGAAAGGTTAATAAAATAATATAAACAATTAAATATGCAATAATATTAACAATTTCCAAAAAATCTCATGATAGTACCCCTAGTGTTAATAATATTGAAATACATCAAAATCTTATCCTCAAATATATTGAAAAACTTGATATAACGAAAGGAGCTGGTCTAGATCGCATTTCTTCTGTCCTTATACATAAATGTGCATATCACTTGTCTTTTCCATTAACTATCTTATTTCATCGCTCCTTAACTGAGGGTAATATGCCTAGTATTTGGAAACAAGCCCACGTAAGTCCTATATTCAAAAAGGGCAATAAATCAGATGTTGAAAACTATCGACCTATTTCTAAACTATGTATTTTTAGTAAAATTCTTGAAAAAATTATATACGACCAAATAATCACTGCTCTAAGACCAGCTCTAAACTCGAACCAACATGGATTTATAAAAAACCGATCGACAACCTCTAACCTCATTTCTTTTGTGGAATATCTTCATGACAACATGGACCAAAGAATTCAGGTTGACGCAATCTACACGGACTATAGTAAGGCATTCGACAAAGTAATACACTCCACGCTCAATCTCAAACTTCAGCAAATTGGTATCCACGGCGATTTATTGAGATGGATTTCTTCATATATATCAAACCGCAGCCAAGCTGTTGTTGCTAGTGGTTTTAAATCTAATTGGATCCGGGTCACTTCGGGGGTTCCTCAAGGTTCCTTGCTGGGACCACTTCTGTTTAATATCTATATCAACGATATCTCTAATTGTTTTACTTTTGCTAAAGTCTCACTTTTCGCAGACGACATGAAGATTTATTGCCCAGTCAAATGTATTGAGGATTGTGAAAAGATTCAAACTGACCTTAATCGTCTAACCCTACCAAATGCCACTGCCTAAAATTCATCCGGAACAAGAACATAATAAACTTCAACTATAGTTTAAATAATCAAGCACTACGAAAAAGAACTACGCACTACGTAAAAGAAACTAAAGACCTTGGTATCATCCTTGACTCAAAACTATTATTTGACAAGCACATTGATTACATTGTATCCAAAGCGTCTAGGATCCTCGGCTTTATCCTCCGTACATGCAAGCATTTTAACAATATATCTACATTGAAAACATTATACTTTACATATGTGCGCAGCATTCTAGAATATTCTTCACAAGTCTGGAATCCTAGGTACTCTACCTACATACATAGAATAGAAAAAATTCAGAATAGATTCCTAAAGTACCTCGATTTTCGTTCCTTCCGAACTCATCTTAGCGACTCTGATTCTGCTGAGTTCTTTAAACTTAGCACATTGGAAGACCGCAGAAATATTTCCGATGCCGTCTACTTATATAAAATAACCAACTCCATCGTGGATTGCCCGGAACTGCTTGAACGATTAGCTCTTCGAGTTCCCACCCGAGCTACCCGATCCCACCACTTATTACACCTGCCTCACTGTAACACAAGCGCTAAACAGCATGCATTCATATATCGAGCATCACACTTCTTCAATGAGCACTTAAACGAATTTGACTTATTCAACTCCTCAATAACTAATATCAAATCAAAACTTCTCTTACAATAATTATTCATATAAACTAATCCCTCTCCTTCTGTACTCCCCCTCTTCCCTCCCTATCCCCTCTTAACTCCCTCCTAACTCAATAATATTTACTTCCTACTTCTTACATAGTATAATTTTATCTGTATACTTGTGGAAACATGTTATTGGCATAGTTGTTATTATTTTATTGTTAATCCCTTATATTGTATTAAGCTGTTTGTTTCCCGAATATAAATAAATAAATAAATAAATTAATTAAATTAAACAACTATTAAATAACAGAAAAAAAAAGAAATTTACTATCAAACAAAAATAAAACAATATTCCAATCAAATAAAACATTTTTTTACAAATTTTAAGTAATAGTTATAGAATAAAACCATTTAACCAATCAGATAAAAGCATTTTTTTACAAATTTATAATTATAATAGAATAAAAACATTATACAAATCAAATAATTTTTTTTCTTAAAATATTAATTAATTTGTGTTTAAATGTTTATTGTTTGCTACGTATTCTTCAACTATGCATAGGTACTATCGTCATCGACAGTTTGATCTCATGTGAAACATGTAGGTAACTAGTTATGAAATTCTATTCCGGATATTATGTGTCATTAAAACTTGTCAGTAATTCTTGCTCATGTCTACAAGTTAACGAACGTTTTTTTATGATTAACTTATATAATACTATGAATATCAGTCAAGTGCTATATGTGATATTAAGAGGAGTAGTTTGGTGAAGGTCATGTTCGGTTGTTACCACACCCGATACTTAATGATACCAGATAAGTCTAAATATAATAGTGCTTACAGTAGTATTAAGTACATCTCGAATAGTATCAGTTTAAACAGCTTAATCTCTTAAGATCATATATGTAAGTTTCCTGACAAAGTCGGCCTTTATGAAGGTAATAGTAACAACAGAATAACTAAGGACAATGAGGCTTAGAAATGATTAAATTGTTGCTATAGGTACATAACAACTAACGACCAAGCTAAAATCACAAACATATTTTGTTTTTTGACAAACTTTTCAACATCTCAATACAGACGAAGTTGGAATATTATTGAAGAACCAGGACCTTAAGACACATACAGGGTTTACGACCTGTCATCGGCTGGTTTACGTGATCACTTTATACGCTTGCGCAACGTTCACCAATTAGGCCTTATTGAGTTCCCTTATCAATGCAAATTTTGAATATTTTATATATTTAAATAATGAGTAAATAATCACCTGAAAATAAGACATCATTACTAATCCTTTCTATGAAGTAACGAAGAAACGCTTTTGTAACGCCATCTATTGGGAGATTGGTTTATTTGTAAACAAATAAAGTGATCACGTTAACTAGCCGATGACAGGTCGTAAGCCCTGTAGGTGCCTTGAGGTCCTGGTTCTTCTATAATATTCCAACTTTGTCTCTATTGAGATGTTGAAAAGTTTGTCAAAAAAAACATGATTCGACTCCCGACAGGGAAAAAAATACAATGTTTGTGCATATGCAATTAAAAAAATTTCGATTTACAAATAATATTTATTAATATGTTCTACGCTGCATACGTAATATGTATAAATAAGATTTTTTCGATAATTCTACATAAATCATGTTATTCTTTCTCTGTCTACCAAAACTTTTGTAATGCAATCCTCGTTACTGTAGCATTGACGGTTTTAGTGACTAAATTGGTAGGAAAGGTTTGGACTGAAAATAAATATTAATCTGTGAATTATTTGGTATGACGTCCCTGACTTTGTTTTTGTATTCTTACGGCTTTTTCAATGCCATGTACCTTCCACTTCTCTTGTAAAATTGTCAATTGGACATGGTGCTAATAGGACCCTTCACAACCTTACGAGTATAGCATTAATTATATTTTCTTCTAATTTTCTGAATTACTGAATTTGTATTTATTTTTCTTTTTATCCTGTCCTGTGTTTTTTTGTGAGCATAGTACCTATTATGTAATATGTACTTTTTCAGTAACAATGAACACATCATGAGTATTCTGCAAAGGAACTATAGGGGGAAAAAGCGTTTTCAACTGCCTTTTTATCTTTATATCTGACAACGTTTTGTAAAGGACTTTTCAATTGGTAGGAGACCTGGAAATAGTAAAACAATGAAATCAGTAGGTAGATATGTCAATCCTTGGTAAACAGTTTTATTTTAGGAACTGTAGTTTATGATTTAAAAGGATCTATTAGACACTCTGTGAAGAGATCGTTTGATAACTGGCAGATATTAAAACTGAAGGAAATTGGTATGGGTATGTCAATCTTTATTTAGTAAAAATAAAACTTAAAGAACGGTATAGGATTATTTGTGAACCTATTGCTAAATCTGTGATGGGACTGTTTGATACTAGACATTAAAGTTGAAGGAGAATGAAATAAGTGTTTCAGTGCTTATTAATAGTGATCTTTATAAACTTTACCTAGACGATGATTTGATGGAATATATTGAAGGCATTTAGAATCTATAAAAATACTGTTATATGACAATAGACCAGAAAGTTAAACAAGATGATGGAACTAGAAACGTGATCTTTAAGAACAGAGATTCTTAATAACCGCAGAGGATGATTTTATAAGATATATTATACAGTCTATGCATGCACCTACATATATGAATGAAGGACTGTTCAGTAATATACCTGAATGTCGGAATTCAATGCAAGGAGTAACGAGTATGTAACCCAAAAACGGTAGAAGGTGATCCCAAAATTTCCCGAATCCACAATGAATAGTTCGTAATGCCTTCTTCTGTCGAATCACGCCAGTTGAATTAAAACGAAATCAAAAGACTGACGATATAATATGATCTCAAATAACTAATATTTACATCATCGACAAACGATTGTTTTGAAACTTTGTGGTATCATTTTGAAATTAATTAAATGAAATGAAACACAACTTTGTGTACACCACTTCAATTATAATTTTTATTCAAATGAATAAAAATTCCTCTACACGTTACGAGAACAAAGTTCCCTTCCTCAGATGGATACAAAGTATACTAAAATAAAATACAATATATAGACTAAAGGTAAACATAATGGGTGGAGTGTGGGCTGGGTTAAACTATTTTTTAGGGTGGGGGGTGCAATGAAGTTATTGTTTAATTAAATTTTGTATTGGGAATTAAATTAAATATAGGGTTATTAGGGAATTGTGTTTGATTATTAATTATATTATTTCTCATGTTTACGTTTTTTCTGATTTCCAAGATTTCCAGGCTATCTAATTGTCTATCACTTAAATTACTATGTAATATTTTTACGCCTATATTATTAATAAAACTATGGTTATTTTCGATCAAATGGTTTGCGAATTCTGAGTAATTATTGCTGTCTCCCGATACAATTAGTCTATTAGAAAAGCGAAAAACTCTATGCAGAAATACAGATGAATATAAAAATCTAAACAAAACAATTCGAAAACAAATCAGAAAAGATATCAGAAAATTCAATACAAATTGCATCACCGAAACTATCTAAAGAAATAAGAATATGAAAGTCCTAAAATCAAATTTGTGCTGCAGCAGGCAGAATATAACAAAGATAAAGAACAAAAATGGGGAAACTATAAATGATACGGAGTCTATAGCCAAAGAAGTGAAAGAATTTTACAAAGAACTATACTCTGAAGACCTGAAGCAGAGAATAATAATATATTGAATGCGGGATCCGAAGAGATACCAGAAGTAAATCTAAATGAAATAAACATAGCATTGAATAACATGAAAAATAATAAAGCACCTGGAGAAGATGGGATAACTAGTGATATGCTGAAGATTGGAGGCAGTGAATTGAAAGAAGCGGTACAAATATTGTTAAATAAATGTCTAGAACAAGAAGTAATTCCAGATGACTGGAAAAATGCCGAAGTTAAATTGCTGTTCAAAAAAGGGGACCAAGAGAATCTGGAAAACTAGGGGCCGATTAGCTTACTCCCTCACTTATACAAACTGCTGACAAAAATATTGACAAACCGTCTTACTCCAAAATTGGATTTCTACCAACCCGTAGAACAGGCTGGCTTCCGTAAGGGTTTCGGAACCACAGATCATATTCAAACTTTGCGTTTACTTATAGAAAAAGCTACAGAGTATAACATAAAAATTCATATGGCTTTTATAGACTATCGTAAAGCATTTGACTCTCTAGAAACCTGGTCAATTTTAAGTGCTCTTGAAAATGCTAGGATTGATTCTAGATACATAAGATTGATTAAATATATTTATGAAAATGCTACTATGGATGTAAAAGTGAACGAAAATCTGAAAACAGAAAAAATCAAAATCGAGAAGGGTGTGAGACAGGATGATACGATATCCCCAAAACTATTCACACTGGGATTAGAAGATGTCTTCAAAACATTAAACTGGAACAACAAAGGCATTAAAATAGATGGCACATATTTAAATCACCTCCGTTTTGCAGACGACATAGTAATAATAAGCGAAGAATTGTCTGAACTGGAAGCTATGGTAGCAGAATTATATGAAGCCTCTAGAAAAATCGGTCTGGAAATGAACATAGACAAAACCAAGATTTTAAGTCCAACTTCACACAGTATTTGCATTGGAAATAAGACTATTGGTGCTGTTGAAGAATACATATACCTTGGACATAAAATTAAATTGGGTAAAGAAAACCAGACCGCCGAACTGCCAAGACGTATAGGGCTGAGTTGGGCTGCTTTTGGAAAGTTGAGGTACATATTCGGTAACAGGGAAATTCCGAATAACCTAAAAGCCAAAGTGTACAATTCTTGTGTTTTGCCAGTGACAACATACGGTCTTGAAACCATGTCACTTACTGCCAGAAGCCTCCACAGACTTAAGTCTACTCAACGAGCAATGGAGAGTCAAATGTTGGGCGTATCCTTGAGAGACCGAATAAGAAACGAGGAAATAAGACGCCGGTCAAAGGTCATCGACATTGCAGAAAGAGTGGGAAGGCTGAAGTGGCAATGGGCAGGTCATATGGCAAGACAGAGAGATGATAGATGAACCCCCAAAATTCTGAATTGGAGACCCTATCATAATAGAAGAGGTGTAGGGAGACCACAGAGGAGATGGACTGACGACATTGTCGAACTGGTGGGGCATGGGTGGAAACAGAGCGCCCAGGATAGAGAGAAGTGGA
This sequence comes from Molanna angustata, assembly GCA_963576475.1. NCBI lineage: Eukaryota > Metazoa > Arthropoda > Insecta > Trichoptera > Molannidae > Molanna > Molanna angustata. The sequence continues at coordinate 9,072,604 of OY754967.1, forward strand.
AAACTCAGGAAGAGGCCTTTATCCAGCAGTGGAGTGAAAGGGGCTGAAGAAAAAAAAAAAGACATCTTAAATGCTCCTTAACTTTCGTTTCTATATTTCTCGTAGTCTTTCCTATATAAAATGATGGGCAATCGTTACACTCTAATTTATAGATTCCTGATTTTTTATTAGGATTTTCTTTATCTTTATTATTTATTATGTAATTTTTTAATTTATTGTTGGTGTAAAACGCGGGTTTGATAGTATCAGGTATATTTTTAGATATTGTTTTGGCTATTTTATTATTATAAAATAGTATTTTTCTCATTTTTTTTATTTTTTTTCTTTATTTCCGGGTATAAATATGTTCTATAATATTTTTTCTTAATTTTTTTGTTTACTATATTGTCAATAATTTTACTATTGTATCCATTATTTATTGCTATTTGTTTAATTAATCTTAACTCATTACTATAAATTTTATCAGATAAAGGTATATTTATTAATCTATTTATCATGGAGTGAAAAGCTGCAACTTTTTGAGAAAAAGGATGGTTCGATGTATTGTGAATGATTATATCAGTGAAAGTAAATTTACGGAATATACTAAATTTTATTTTACTATTTATAATGGATAATTTTAAATCTAAGAAATTTATACTTTAGTCTTTGCCTATTTCTAGTGTAAATTGTATATTTTTGTGTAGTTTATTTAAGAAAATTATAACTTCATTTGAATAAAAATTATAATTGTAGTGGTGTACACAAAGTTGTGTTTTATTTCCTTTAATTAACTAATATTTAATCAAAAAAATAAGTTTTTCTGTACTCTGTTACATAGCAATCAACCAGTTGTTTTTACTTATGTTAAAAAAGTAGTCTTGATTGTAAATAACTTGTAATATGAAATAGAAACTAGAAAAATGGTCTAGTTAAGTTCCCCGAAGGTGACATTCTATCTGATGTAGGTTTTTATGGATATTTTTTACTAAATCTAATGACCTTGACTACTCAAATATCCTTTTCCGTTCATAATATTATTACCTATCATGAATATATGATATAAATATTTCCTAAAATAAACTATAATCACTTTATAAATATAAAAAAAAATAATTAAACTTTGTACCCAAAAATGCCAATTAAACTAAAAGGAAAAATATATCAGACAATTGTCAGACCTGCGCTTCTGTATGGCTCCGAATGTTGGACGATGTACAACACCTTCCATAGGCAAACGGAAACCACCGAGATGCGTATGCTAAAATGGTCAGCGGGGTTGTCTCTAAAAGACAAAATAAAAAGTTCATACATTCGCGGAAGCTTAGGAGTGACAGGCATTAACAACAAATTAGAAGAAAGACAATTGAGATGGTATGGTCACATATTAAGAAGACCCGAGGATCACATTGTGAACCAGGCTATGGCCGTAGACATCCCCCGATCAATGAATAGGGGAAGACCAAAAAATACATGGATGGCGCAAAGGAGTTCACAATTGATGAAACAAGAATTGACATTTGTAACGTGATGGAAAGTTATTATATTGGTTATTCTTATATTCAATTATTGCTAAGATATTGTTTCTTTATTCAATGTAGGCCAGCCTCACTGTTGGGCTTAGCCATTGTAACGTAAACCCCTTTTTACCTATTAATTTTAGAATTTAATTTCACGTTGGGTTGATCCAATTCGAAAGATGAGGAAGTCCGGTAGATCAGGCTGGAACAGTTGCTCTCATCTTCAAGGTTTGTAATATGTGGGTGGGGGTCAAATATCGGGGTCAATTAGAAGTCTCCAGTGTCATTTGAATTGCATATATTGTGAAGATAAAACATAATATACAGTTATGGATATTCAGACTTACATAAAACATTCAAGGTAATATGACAAGACAATCTGTAAAAATAATTAAACAAAGAAACAGATCACAATTCACATTATAAATATGAGCATTGGTGGTTTACAATTTGTAATTTGTTGCGAGTTCTAAATTGTAATTGATAGCTCGCTGTGAGTAGGTATGAATGAATGAATATGTTTAAAGGTAAGCAATTTATCAAATGATCAAATTAATATCGGAGGTTTGACAAATGGTCTAGACCTCTAATTGTAAATTGAACGGCGTACCAAAGTGGTATGCATGAATGAATGAACGCATCAAGTAAAATCCAGACAGAGTCATTGCAAATGTTAAATACATTACATTAATAATATTATAAATTGTCCTAGCACATCCTTAGCTGTGTCCATAAACATGGGCACGCCTAAATAGTAGACATGAATGAATGAACAGAAATTAGATTTTGGCAGCAACATAAAATTCTTACCAAACGTTAAATTCAAAATAGGTAGTACAACACATGACTCAATTGGGTCTTTATACAATCATAATTGACATAGACAGTTAGTGGCCCAGAATGAATGAATCTAGTCAGGCTCATGAGAGGTGTCTTAACAAGTGTTGGTTTAATCAGGTCATAATTCAATATATAAACATAATAAACCTTTGGTTAAATGCAGTTTACATAATCAGTTAGTAGGCCTGAATGAATGAATAACACTTAGGTATTTAAATTATTCAACTTATGATTCAAAAATACAATGAATTCATACAGGCAAACTTTATAAAAGAAACTTCAAGTACTGCGAGGGTTGACCTTTGGTATAATTAGTTCACGGAGAAAATAACAGTTAAAAAAATAAAAGATCTGACCATTTCCGAAGAGTATGCGACAGGGAGAAACTTCATAGGATCCGGGTGTTTCAAAAGAGATGACGGGTGCCGACAAAGGGGGGCTCGTTGTGGAATAACAGACATCGAGGGTAGAGGTAACTCAGCTGTCTCGATCGGTTGGGGTGTCCTGAAGAGTCGGAGAAGGATGCCGTCAGGGGTTGACTCTCAAACATCCGCTTAGGTCTCATACAGGTGAGGGTAATCCAGAAAAGAACAGCTTCCAGCGAGCAGAGGTGGCTTGGATATAGCGAATCGAAAATATGGGCGCACTATTCCAATAGGTAGAGTCGGTGCCCAGAAAAGTCTTCATTATATTCAAACTGAAGGTAAGTAAAGTTCGGAGGATAGCTTAGCGAGAAGAAATATAAGTCAATAGTCCAGTATATTCGAGTATAAATCACTCCTTTGGGTGTCAATACACAAACTATAGACACGTGTGCACAAGATATAGCATAACGGTCGTGTTGCAAGCCGAATTTGTATGTAACATGACGAAATCTTGACTTTGTGGTTAGGTAGGACTGCAGTTAGAATCGAAGGTAAAGAATGACGTCTTCAAAGAATACATTTGAAAGGTCTATATGGAAATAGCACTCACTGCATAATTAAGATAATTATAGTTCGTTTTGATTATTAAACAAGACACTTTGACGTTGCGACCGTTAGAGCTAGTACCCATTGAGGTTACATTTTTATTGAACACGTAAAAGTCACTGAGGAAAGGCCTGAGTATCACTATCACAATGTTTTAGTCACAGATACTTAATTAATAACTGGCTTTGTGCTCGTAAGCAAATATATTCGTATAAAAACATTTTTTGAGAGCGTAAAAACAATTTGGCCGTTGAGATCGACTTGCAAGGAAGCAAGATGGCTGACAGATTGTTCTAGAAGCTTCTGAAGAGCGGGGGAAAAAATACCAAAAGCCGACAGCCACCGCAGAGAGGTAGGTACTGCCATCTCTTAGCGGCCGAGGGAAATAATATGACATAAAATGAATCGAAAGATTTAGCGGGGAATACGAATGCTTTGAACTAAGAATTGAACGTATTAAATTAAGAAGTAGCGTATTCATTATTTAAATTGATAACGCTACACATTGGAGGCGGCCCAGAACCGAAGAGTGTACAGTTTGAGGACGAGGAGAGCTGACGCCAACAGTCTTCATCGACGATAAGTTGGGAAGAGGCCAGGAAGAAGAAGAAGAAGTAAACTTTGTACGTATGTGAGAATTTTATAGAATCATGAATTTATTTTAATTCTTCACACTATACTCTCCACTGTATAAGTTTTGGTCGATTTTTTCATTTTTCAAAAGTTCAAATCTCTGTATGTATCATAAACTGCTTCAGAACAGAATCAAAAGTTATAAGGGGGGAACACACAAAACACACACATACTAAATGTTCTACTCCGAATTCTAAGTAAATCTATGTGTTGGCGCCAATATGTCATTGGGATAATTGTTACATTTTTTTATTTTATGAAGTTGATGCAGGTATAACATTTGGTGGTACCCCGGTGACATCAATTGTCTTCCCTAACAATAGCCCTGAATATAATTTTTAAACATTTTTTATTATTATTAACCTTGGCCTTCGTAAATATTTTAAAATATATTAATTCTGTTGTTGGTTCAGGTATTTTCGGTTTTAACTTTCATAATTTTATTCTTTTAATCTGTACCCAGTTCGAAAACACAATACATCACCATCATATAAAATAACCTTTTTTCAATACCGCGCAAAGACCATTTATTTGGGTTCTGCAATAAAGTGACATATATAAAATTGTTGCAATCATTGCCCGCCCTACATCCAAAGATCAGTATTGTTTCAGATCGCTTCAGACCAAGACTATCCCGCATCTCTTCCACATTTTTTTACAGTTCCTCCAAACTCGCCATAAAATTGCTCTTACCGCGCGCGTGTGAATAAAGTGTGATCACCATACCAGGGGAGAGGAACAAGGATCAAGTGAGTGCTCCATATATCCTTCCTTTGCCTTGCAGTGGTTGCAACTAATCACCCGCACCACAAAAAATACAGTCCATTTTGATTTCTTAATTTTATCTTTAATTTCATATCCGCGTCAACACCATGTATGGAACATATATGCTGCGAAGCCCGAAAGTTGGTGTTTTTTTACTTCAAAGTTGAAAAAACCGTACAAAAACTCTACTACTGCATACAATTCTCTCACACGGGACTAAGATCAATACTGTCGATTGATTAAGAGAAATAAATTCTCTTGAACGAACTGACAGTTGGATGACATTCATCATGTAACTAACTTCAGATTAATGAAACTTGTCAAAATTCTATGAAGTATAATTATCGGCAAATGCGATGAAAAATGACGTAGGCTGCGCAGAGCGCATTTTTATGCCGTGATTTGTATCTGTGCAAACCATCACTCTCTCCCACAGTCTTGTCTTGTCAGTCTATGCTAAGTTGATTTCATATTCTTGCTATAGAATGAGTATGCTCTTATTTAAATGGCCTGTCGTGTATTGGAATGTTGATTTGAACTAAAAAATAATATAATGACTTCATTTACATGCATACATCAATATATAAGGAAAAAGCCATTGAAATTATTATATATTGTTACATCATCAACATAATATTATATTCCCAGTGCGTATTTGAGGTAACTTATTAAAACTAAACAGGTAGGTACATTACGCACGCATTTTTATATTAATCAAATGAGTTTACTTTGACCTACATATTATATTGATTTTATTGTCATACTAAGAACCAGCAAAATTGACCGCTACGGTTACTTATGAAAACTATTTTTTTCAATTCATTAGATGAGTTAACTTTGAACTTCATTTATTTTATTGTAATACTTATAACTAGGCTTGACCGCTACGGTTACTTATGAAAACTATTTTTTTCAATTCATTAGATGAGTTAACTTTGAACTTCATTTATTTTATTGTAATACTTATAACTAGGCTTGACCGCTACGGTTTCTTTTGAAAACTATTTTTTTTATAAATCAAATGAGTTAAATTTGACCTTCATTTATTTTATTGTAATACTAATCTTATAACCAGGCTTGACCGCTACTGTTACTAATGAAAACTATTTTTTTCAATTCATTAGATGAGTTAACTTTGAACTTCATTTATTTTATTGTAATACTTATAACTAGGCTTGACCGCTACGGTTTCTTTTGAAAACTATTTTTTTTATAAATCAAATGAGTTAAATTTGACCTTCATTTATTTTATTGTAATACTAATCTTATAACCAGGCTTGACCGCTACTGTTACTAATGAATACATTTTTTTTATTAATCAAATGAGTTAACTTTGACCTACATTTATTTTTTTGTAATACTAAGAACCAGGCTTGCCCGCTACTGTTACTTATGAAAACTATTATTTTTTTATAAATCAAATGAGTTAACTTTGACCTATTATTACAATACTAAGAACTTGACTTCTTTCGCTAAGCAAACCTACGAAGACTAGATATATTTTTACAAATGAGTTAACTTTGACCTTAAACTAAAACTAATAATTTAATTCAATAACACTCCTTTGTCGGCCACACTATTTAATCATTTTATAAACTTTAATAACTAACATCATGTACAAATTTATCATATCGCATGTGATTTAATATATAACAATGTTAGGTATAACAAATAATAACGGATCTATCAAACAATAATTTTATAATAGGTATGTATTTTGGAATATGAAAATATACTTACATACTTACATACCATCACGCTGGGGTAGGCAGAGACATCCGAACGCCACTTATTTCTATCTTGACACACATTCATCGCCTCGTCGACATTCATACTTCGTCTTATACACGTTCGTCTGTTGTTCACGCTTCTAAAATTTCCGTCTTTCAAAATACCGTTCACATGGACGTGCCACCCCTTCCTTGGGCGGCTCCGACCTCTCATTCCATTCCTGTCCGCAAAGTATATTTTCTTCGTCAGGCATTCCTCATTCATTCTCCCCATGTGGCCAAACTTTCATTCTATTAATGAAATCTTTCTTAATCTTACAATATTTCCTTTTGTCGTCATTTCTGACCCTTTTATAGGTCGTTCCATTACAGATTCTTCTTAACGATCTCATTTCAACTGCATTTATTCTGCTTTCGTGCGACTTCTGCCATGTCCAGGTTTCACTTGCATACGTCAAGGTTGGTACTAAGATAGTGTTATGAATGGCAACTTTGGCATCATTTGATATGTTGCGATCGTCCATAACTGGTATAAGTGCTCCATTCACTCTGTTTCCTGCCATAACTCTTATTTCGATCTCCTTATCAATTCCCAGATATTCGGCGACTTGCTCGAGCCATTCGTTCTCTACTTTTACTTGGCACGCTGTTTAGCTTTTACTCTTAAATATAAACACAACGAATAAAAAAGTCTGTTGTGGTGGACCATCCCTAGGATGTCCCCACATCACTACTGGGTTGTCATGGCTACCAACTCAAGCTGAACTTATAAACAATAATCCCCTCCTACTCTCATCATTCGGAATTTCTTCGGTCGCCGAGCCTAGACGTATCGCTTACTTTCCTCCACATTCTTATTACGTGTGAATTAAATAAAAACATTGTAAAACATTTTCGAAATAAATGTAGGTGCATCAGAGTGTGTACAATCTTTTATTGCATGAACTATCAGATCCACCCAATTGTTTTTAGTGTATCTAATATAGAACGATGAGTTTTGATTATACCTTTTGTCCACCACACTGTAATTATATCATATCTGAGATGAAATATCAATGTATGAATGAGCTGTTGGCTTTCCCAAGTAAAGTAAAATAGTAAAAATTTAAAAATATACATAAAAATAAATTATTCAAAGATAGCAATACCAATTGGCAATTATTGTGACGTTATTCAGAAAGAAATTCCAACTTTTCTTCCAACGGTTTTTGCAGACCTTCAAATAATATACACAGACTGAATAAGGGCAACAAGATTTATGTACACCTTATATGCTGCAATTTAACATATTATCCTGTACAGGATAGCAAAGTAATTGTTGAAACTGCCCACTGCTTACCCGAATTTTGTCCTATGCAAGTACATGCTTGAAAAACTTGTATAAAATCGTATGATGCGTCGTATTATTTCAGCTGAGTCATACCAATCTGTATTTTAAAAATTGATTATTTTTCTATTGTTAAAAATCAATACCACAGACCGTACCAAAGTTTAGGTAAATAAATATTTTTGATTCGTGATATGAATCATTATCAGAATAAATGTGTTGACAATTTTTTTTTACGGCGCTGGCCGATTTACTAATGATATTAATAACAATTAAGCACTACAAATAATAACACTCAATTATTATTATTACCATTATACACTTCCTCAAAAGAATTAGCAGATCAATGCGTAAATTGTAAATTATTTAAAAGAGCAAAATAAAATGCAACAAGCTTTCAATTGGGAATAGTTCACCCATCCAGATACTTAACATATCAAAGGATTAGGCTCTGAGGAGGTCTCTATACTACCTAACAACCCTACTGATTCCCGAATATTAACGTTTAAAAAATCTTTAACGATTCTTCATGTACCTATTCATAATTACCGTTTTTTGCATTTTTATTATTAAATTTTTCGATAATTTCTAAATTACGGATTAACGATTTTAGAATAATGCCAGTGGCTGAAATAATGAACGGTAATATTATTTATTTTACGAGAATGCCAAATTTATTATTAAGTCATAATTATAATAGTACTTAATAATAAATTTAATAATTTATTATTTATTAACCTACCTATTTATAGTACCTACCTATTTATATTTTGATAAATAATGGAGGTCAATGAAACATATTGGCGAGAGATGGAAAGAAAGGCAAAGAAATCGAGAAAGGACACCTATGTCCAATATTTGTGAATAATTGAAGGCTGGCGATGATGTTTATTATTTACTAGTTGCATATTACATATATTATGCGATCCAACTGTCGATGGATATAATATGTATATCCAAATTATTCAACATTTTATTAAAGATATTATGTTTTCAATACAAAACATGAATCATCTTCTTCTTGTGTCAAATCAGGTCCCCCCGACGTTGACGACCACCATAGAGAAAGCCTCCCTGTCCTGTGCAGTGCGTAACAGCTCCTCCACAGTTCTTATACCGGTACATTCGCGGATGTTTCGCAACCAGGAAAGCTGTTTTCTTCCGACCCCTCTACGACCCCCAATCTTCCCCTTTATGACGAGCTGAAGGATGGCATACTTTTCACATCTCAGAATATGGCCGAAGTACAACACTTTACGGAACTTAACATTGGTGAATAATTCTCTTTTGGTGTTGGCTCTACATAGTACTTTAGTGTTACTTACCATGTCAGTCCACGATATTCTAAACAATCTGCGGTGGATCCACATTTCAAATGCTTCAAGGCGATTCAAAACATGAATGTCAAGAATAAATATTTGAGATATTATACCTATTTTTCTATATTCATACAAATTTTCACCGTTCTAGCTTTTATGGTTTTTGAGATATAGGGAGGAATTATATAATAATTCAAATCTTCATAACTCCTGACTGGAACAAAAATTCAAAATTCTTAATATAACAGTTTGGTAAATTCATGTTTTCTAAAATTTTGGTCTGCGCATTAAGAATATCAAGGGTTATAAGGGGGGACAACACACACAGACACAGTAATACTAAATGTTCTACTCCGAATTCTGAGTTAATTCATAAGTATAACATATGTACATATATGCTACGAAGCGTCTAAGTTGGTGTTTTTTGATATCAAACTTGAAAAACCATTAAAAAATGGTCGATTTGTTATGAGAAATAGATTATCTTGAACAAATCAACAGTTGGTAGTTTTTAAATTATTGAATGTCTTAATAGCACGAGTGTGGTGCGTGATTTTTATATATTTTTCTGAGAAATATTGAGATGACAAGTTGATATGTAAACAATTATATTATATGTTTCAATTAAACCAGATTCTGAGTATCACATATCTGCTTCGGTAAAACTTAACTTCCGTAAACATAATGTGTAATATCGCATATCCTTTGTTAGATATATGAACCTGCTGTTTATATAATGTTTGCTTTCACGTAGACGACACGTGGATTAAAAAAAATAATCTGACTGTAAATAAGCTTCAATGACAAAATTAAGTGATCACTGAAATAGGCACCTTATAATATTGATATTAGTATTATCTCGCTGTGCTTGTGGCATAATATTTAATGTTATTATATATGCCTACATGGTAGATTTCTGAAAGTAGCCAGACGCTATGGCAAAACGGCCGTATATATTTTTTTATACACATGCACGGAATTGTATGTTGTGTTGGCACTGCAAGAACAATAATAGGTAAGAGTACATACATTAATTATACAAAAAAAAATCAAAAAGTATTTACAAAGAAGTAATAACAAAAAGAAAATTGAGTTGCTATGATAAAAAAATATGAAAGAAAAAATGCAGAATTATTCTATAGGTATAGACAAAAAAATAACAAAACAAAACAACAAATAAAAAGTACAATTTGGGTTAAAGTAGTCTTTTAAAACCATCTATAGTGTATACATTGCCGATCGCCGTGGCACAGTTGGTAAGCCGTTCGGTTTCTGTGCGGGCGTCCTGGGTTCGATTCCCAGCAGAGGAGAAATTTATTTCTCACGCAAATATTACTTCTCTGGGCTGTAGGCACTGGTTAGTTGGAAGAAATTGCCATACGATGCAAGGAAGTGTCCATTATTATTTATTTATTTTCGTTAAATATAAGAAGAAGAAGAAGAAGTAGAAGAAGAAAAATAGAAGAAGAAGACGAAATATATAATTTAATATATAAATATAGATATGGCAGTTTTCTATGGTCATTGTGGGTGAATAAAGCTATGGTTCTATGTCAGTCAATTCTGGCAATATATTTTTATCACTGTTGATATATGTAGAACTATGGTAACCGTGTGGGTGAGCACACGCCATAGAATATGGTCGATGGTCGGCTATGGCAAAAAAAAAAATTTCAACGTGTTGGACATATATTTTTATATGTCGTTGATTCCTGTCATTCTGACAATTCGTTATCGAATGTGTATTTTGCAATTTCATCCAAAATGTCTGGAAAAGCGCAATTGACTGTGATTTTTGCTTCATATTTAGTTGCTAAGGGCCAAGAAAATGCTTAGAAAACAAAAAATAAAAGGAAACGTAAAATATGAGAGTGTGATTGGATAGGAAGGCGAGATGATTTGGCCGATTTGGGATTCGCGTCGTCATCGGAGTATGAATTTCACTATCTTCGTTCATATTGAAGCTCGTTTTCTATCTCTTTTCTCCATTATTATCAACTATTTCCAGAGCACAATAAATGTCAACCACAACACGACTACAAATTGATCACGCGGGAACAAGATGTGACAAGATAGGAGCACCACAGATAAAATTATGACCATAAAATACTAACGACATAGCTTCTGAGTGGGATGCCATCTGCTATGACTTCGACGGCCTTAGCTTCGACGGCTTCTTAGTTTTCTATGCCAGCGACATTGTCATAGCTTGGCATAGCGATACATGACTTATTTTTTATGCTCGTTTGAGTGTCATAGATTTCACTATCATATTGCAATGTCTATGCCATACAAATATATGGTCGTTTGCCATAGCATCTGACTGTACCTCAATAAAACATATTTTGAGTAAATTGACTGATCCGCAAATGTGCAAAAATCAGCACGTTGTTTCTAAGTGTCTAGATTCAATACTTAATTACTAAAAATATAACATATATATTACAATATTATGTATTTTATTAAAAGTACATTATATAGTTCAATACTACAAAGACATAGGTTATATACACAAAAAGTATCCACCGTTCCATTGCATATAGATTTTTATCAGGATGGTAGGTAGTAGGTACATTTGATAAGCAACAAATGTATGTGTTTACCTTTTTAAGTAGACATCATTTTTACTCTCCACACTATGGAATAGGGGAGAGTCATGATTTCGCAAAATTTAAGCGTATTTTTTTTACATCAATTTCTCAATGGGTATCATGTAGAGAATGCACACTATGAGTTTCGTCGTGATGTGTTTGTGTGTATGGCGTATACGCTGTACGCCGTACGCCGTACGCCGTAGCATTTATCTTTTTTGTGTCCTCTCTACAGCCCAAACTATAAGTCTGATCGACTTCATATTAACATCATATGTGTAAAGTGCAAAGACCTAGAGCTGATTAGTTTTCCATAGACAACTTTTGATTTCTTCTCTATGAATTCATCATTTACGTTGTTTTTTTTTTGTGTCCTCTCTGCAGCCCAAACTATAAGTCCGATTGACTTCATATTGATATCACATGTGTTAAGTCCATAAACTTAGAGCTGATTAGTTTTCCATAGACAACGGTTCATTTTTTTCCAATGTTTCTTTATGATTTCATCTATTAAAACTGAAAAAATGCTCTCACGACCTGGAAATTAGAGATATTTTAATTTGGTTTCAACTATTTATACAACACCAAGAATCTTCATAAAATTGTATTCAAAGTTGGTCAATGTTAAAAGAAAAATATTCAACGGTTTCAAAAATTATATTTTATTTAATGGATATTTGTATGAAACTTATATGTAACAAGAGAATTTTTTTATATTTGGCAATGTTCAGTTCATTGATTTCATATTGATATAAGAATATTAATAGCTTGAACTTAGAACTGATTAGCTTTTCATAGATATCATAAAATTTCTTCATATGATATCACGTGTCAACATTGTCAAAATGCTCTAACGCTCTTTGAAACAAAATTTATCTGCTTTTTTTAAAATATTTCATACAACATAAGCAGTCTTCACTATACTGCATTAATAGTTTGTCTATCTTAACATAAAAATATACTATCGGAAGAAAATTTATATTCCTGTTAGTAACATTTAGTATGAATAAAAATGTAATTAGATAAATTTCTATTTATGGAAACGTTCAGTAATTTGATTTCATGTTATAATGTAAAGAGCTTGAACATAGAACTGATTAGCTTTCCATAAATAACAAAAAAAATCTTCATATGATATCACCTGTCAAAATTTGGAAAATGCTCTCGCGTTCTTTAGAACAAAATTTATCTGCTTTTTTTAAAATATTTCATACAACATAAGCATTCTTCCCTATACTCCATTAATAGTTTGTCTATCTTAACATAAAAATATACTATCGGAAGAAAATTTATATTCCTGATAGTAACATTTAGTATGAATAAAAATGTAATTAGATAAATTTCTATGTATGGAAAAGTTCAGTAATTTGATTTCATGTTATAATGTAAAGAGCTTGAACATAGAACTGATTAGCTTTCCATAAATAACAAAAAAAATCTTCATATGATATCACCTGTCAAAATTTGGAAAATGCTCTCGCGTTCTTTAGAACAAAATTTATCTGCTTTTTTTAAAATATTTCATACAACATAAGCATTCTTCACTATACTGCATTAATAGTTTGTTTATCTTAACATAAAAATATACTATCGGAAGAAAATTTATATTCCTGATAGTAACATTTAGTATGAATAAAAATGTAATTAGATAAATTTCTATGTATGGAAACGTTCAGTAATTTGATTTCATGTTATAATGTAAAGAACTTGAACATAGAACTGATTAGCTTTCCATAAATCAAAAAAAAATCTTCATATAATATCACGTGTCAAAATTTTGAAAATGCCTTCGCGTTCTTTAAAACAAAATTTATCTGCTTTTTTTAAAATATTTCATACAACATAAGCATTCTTCACTATACGGCATTAATAGTTTGTCTATCTTAACATGAAAATATACTATCGTTAGAAAATTTATATTCCTGATAGTAACATTTAGTATGAATAAAAATGTAATTAGATAAATTTCTATGTATGGAAACGTTCAGTAATTTGATTTCATGTTATAATGTAAAGAGCTTGAACATAGAACTGATTAGCTTTCCATAAATAACAAAAAAATCTTCATATGATATCACGTGTCAAAATTTTGAAAATGCTCTCGCGTTCTTTAAATCAAAATTTATCTGCTTTTTTTAAAATATTTCATACAACATAAGCATTCTTCACTATACGGCATTAATAGTTTGTCTATCTTAACATGAAAATATACTATCGTTAGAAAATTTATATTCCTGGTAGTAAAATTTAGAATGAATAAAATATTTCATTGTCAATATTTGTGGTGTGGAGAGTTTAGTGTTGGCCACAACCCACTCGTTTTAAATTAATTTTATTACAAATCAAAAGAAAATAACAATTTATAATTTATTACAAAATAACAAATTTACCAAAAGAGTTTTCGAAAAAATATATAGGTATAAGAAAACCTTTTTAAGGTGAGACGAGACTGGTGTGTGGGCAGGTGTATCCGCTTGTGTTGTGCTCCTTTTTATAAGGTGATGGAAACCTCCCAAACCTGTCGCTGGTTACCCTACATTGTGGGATATTCCGTGATTTTTATTTTATTTTTTCAATTTTATTTTACCAAGGACAGCACACAGTACATGCATACAATTATTGAAATTAAATAAATAAAAATACAAAAATAACATGCACCTCTTACGTACTATATCTAATATCAAAATAATGCAACAAAAAAGTGTGAATTATGAATGTGATGGTATGAATGAATGCGATTGTATGCGATGAAGTGTGATGGTATGAATGAATGCGATTTATGTATAATGTGTACTTTGAATGTATCAGTTGAATGTAGAAACATTGGTGTCAATAAGTAGGTCCCGTTTATAAATCTATTTTAAAATTATTATCTTCTTGTCGACGGAGATTCCCGAATGCGGAGTCGGACGCATTCGTATATTGAATGAGCAGCGGATAATTCTATTGCCTAGACCTATAGAATAAACACCGTACATCGTGTAATAATTGTTTGTGTTATATGTACATATTGCGTGCATATTTCGAGAACTGAATTACTTAGGTATATATATTGTGAATTGAAAATTAAATTGTATGTAAAATAAAGTCAATTTGAATAATATTCTAGGCTTGTTAATCACATACATATCACTAACACACTCAACCTTATTTTTAATTAAGTTCAGTTAGCTTAAAATAATAATCAAAAATATAATTATTATTTATTCTATTCCAAATGCAATAAAAATAAACAGTTTTCTTTTATGGGGATAATGTTGTGAATACTACTTAATCATGGACTGCTTAAAGCAGTGGTCCCCAACCTTTTTGTCGCCACGGACCGGTCAGCGTTTGATAATTTCACCGCGGCCCACTGAGGGTAAGGGGGGTTACATTGGTGGGGGAGGCCCACATTGAATGTAGATTTTTTTAAATTTTATTAAATATTATTTACAGAGAAATATAAAAATTAAAACTAACAGTAAAGAAAAATGTATGTATTAAAAATAAGCAATAAACATAAAATAATAAATTGTGGTTCCTCACCATAAAGAACAAGGTGTTTGGGGAGGGAAAATTCGCTAAAAATATTTATTCATAGTAAAATATAATATTTTTTATTTTTAAAAGAATAAATAAAAATTACGATTGTGGTAAATAAATTGTAGTGACAAATAAAAGTAGTAAAGAAAATAGAAAATACAAGGTTGTGGTGAAAATTAGGAAAAAAATATATAATAACAATGAAGATAGAGATATTTGACGTTTGAGATATTTTTTTTTTTTGATTCATGGGTATTTTCTTTATTTTTAAGGCTCAACAGGAAGGTTGAAAGAATGTTTCTTGTTGTTGTCAAGAAAGAGAAAATAATTTCGAGAACAAGACCGCCTTCGGAGTCAAGGAGCGAACAGTTTGACAAAAAATGACTCCGCATTCGGCATGCATATTATGGCAGTGTGGTGTTGTTTTACTTCGAAGGTATTATGTAGAAGGTAACTTAGCGTGAAGGGGTTTCTAACGGAATAATTATTTTAAGCTATATAATTAACGATTTTCTCAAAAAATTATTTTGATTTTTAAGCAGGCGGCGCGGCCCAGTACCATTTGGTCCCCATAGGTTGGGGACCACTGGCTTAAAGGACCGATATATGTGCCAATATCAAATACATTGCAGATTATTCAAATAATAGGAGAGCATGTATGATACGATACACGGATATAAATGAGCCAAACATTTATGTAAAAGATCAATAAAATAAGATGTAGTGACCTTATGATGTCAGCTGTACCTAGCATATATCGAAGTCCTTTGATAATATGTGCTAAACAATCTTGCAAGGGGACATATCTTTCATCGAGTGAGAATGATTGAGTGTGACCACCGTCCTCGGTCATGTAGTCATGAACCAAGAAGAGAAAATGGTTCACCTCACTGGAAACGAACCCGTATCGAGGTCAAACAAATTGAAACTATTATTCTTTTATTTATTTATCTTTTGTACATACATCGTATAATATAAAAAAAAATATTGCACAATGTCAGGCTTATTACCATTAAGGTAATTTCTTTCAGCCAACCAGATTACAAAGTGTGAGATATGTGAGTGAAAGAGATAGCATGTCTGTGTGTGTATATAGTGTTTGAATGGGCACGCGGCGCGTCATTCATCGTTCCGCCGTTGATAGCTTCCGTCGTGAATTGTAATAGTATTTGACCTTGAATTGTATCTTGTATATTTGACGTATTGTAATTAAAGTGTAAAAGAATAGACATCTTTTACTTACAATTACTAAGAGTTCCACCCCAACAAATAAGTAGTGTATAGGGACACTATACTGGCGCAGTCTGGAACAAATCTACGCAGAAGATTTTGAATTTTTTCGAGAAGAAAAAATTTTTCGGCGACACTGACGACAATAATTTTTTTTCACTGTGGAAAAAAATTTGGAGGTACGAGTTAGTACAAGTGTACATAGACACTGTAGTGTACGAAAAGAAGATCTTCGAGGAAGCAGTATCGGAGCTGAAGAAGACAGGGATCTTCTAGATACGACTTCAGGAGACTTCGACTGGACTTCAAGGGGACCAGAGGGGACCAAGGAAGACCAGGAAGGACAACGGGAACGAGAATCAGAGAGGACCAGGGGACCACAAGGATTGGACAAGAGGATTGGCTGTTTGCTGTGAACGAGCGTCGAGCAGAGGCAAAGGAAGAGGACCAGAGAGCTGGAAGACCAGGATTCGACAGAGACGACTTCTGCAGAGACAGGGTTGGGCCGTAGTGCAGGTTCAAGCGACTGGACAGGATCGAGTTAAGATAAGTGTATTTTTCTTTTCTTGTCTGTAGGTATTCTTTTTTCGGTAATATGGAACAAAGGAATCTACCGCTTTTCAGTCACGAGAGTGATTTGTGGAGTGTGTTCAGGGTACGTTTTGAGCAATTCATCATAGCTGATGATGAAAAAATGTCTGAATCAAGGAAGAGAGCAATATTTTTAACCTCTTTGTCTGAAAAAACTTTTGTTTTATTACAAAACTTGTGTGTACCAAGAAAAGTTACTGAAGAAAAATTGTCGAAATTATTTGATCATTTGGATAATTTTTGTAATGAAACTGTTTCTCCGTATATTGAGAGAGAAAAATTCTATTGTATGAAACAGTCTGAACATGAATCAGTAAAAGAGTTTGCTTGTAAATTAAAAGAGCGTAGTGTTAAATGTCAATTTAATGATCGTCTGGAAGAATCTTTGAAAGATATTTTTATTATCGGTTTGTGTAATAGTCAAATAAAAGAAAAGTTGTATTTGGAGGACGAGAAAAAGGGTTTCTCTCAAATACTTGAATATGCAAATGTATTGGAATCGGTATCAAAAAATAAAAATATGATAAAAAGTTCAGAAATTTGTGAAATCGAAAGTAAACAGAATAGTAGGTATAATAAAAATAGTGCACATAGAAGGAATTTCAATGAAGTTGATAAGAAAAGGAATAGATCAGTATCACCGCATGTTAGTAATAGGAATTTAAAATGTTTTGCATGTTTATCTGATAGTCATTTAATTAAAGATTGTAAATTTAAAAAATTTAAGTGTAATAAGTGTAGAAAAATGGGTCATATTGCGAAAGCATGTAAAAACGATCAGTTTGGTAAAAGCAAAAATAGTATTTTTACTATGGAAAATAATACGAACGTAAATGTTGTTTGCAATACGGAAGGTAATAATGAAATTGTAAATCCATTCATGATTAATATATGTATTGGTAGTCAGATTATTCACGCGATGATTGATACAGGTGCTAATGTATGTGTAATTCCGAAAGATATTTATTTTAAGAAGTTTAAAAATTATAAATTGAATAAGCCGACAAGTATTTTAAAATCATACGACGGTAGTATTTTAAAATGTATTGGTATGTGTATAATGGAAGTAACATACAACAATATCAAACAAGTGATTGAATTTTTCGTAGTAAACAATGGCAACAGTGTAATAATAGGTAGAAATGTTATTCAGAAATTCAATATTTACTTTGAAGGTGTTAACACTTTACTGATCAGTGTTGATGAAAATTTTAAAAATAATTATATTATTAAAATCAAAGAAAAATATCCAGAAGTTTTCAGTGAAAAATTAGGAAGATTTTCCAAAGGAAAGGTTAGGTTGTTTGTTAAAGAGAATTTTATACCTAAATTTTGTAAACCTAGGTTAGTTCCATTTTCGATCAGAGAAAAAGTCGAAAAAGAAATTAGAAGATTGGAGAAAGATGGCATAATCACGGCAGTGACGTCGAGTGACATTGCTTCTCCAATTGTTCCTGTTATAAAGAAATCGGGGGAAATCAGGATTTGTGGGGATTATAAAACAACAGTGAATCCACAATTAATTGTTGATAAATATCCGTTACCAAAATTCGAAGAGTTAATGTCGGAAATTAGTGGAAGTAAATTTTTTAGCAAGATCGATTTAAAAAATGCTTATACTCAGTTTGAGTTGGATGAAAACAGTAAAAAATATACAACGATTTCCACATCGTAAGGTTTATTTCGGTATAATAGGTTAGTTTTCGGTTTGTCATCTAGCCCAGGAATTTTCGCTAAAAATTTAACAGCTTGTTTATTAGGTTTAAAAGGAGTTGTGGTATTTTTGGATGATATTTTGGTTTCAGGAAGAACTTTAGTGGAACATGATAGTAACTTAGAGGGATTATTAAAACGTTTAAAAAAATGTAATTTGACTGTAAATACGGAAAAGTGCGAATTTTTTAGGGATAATGTAGAATTTTTAGGACATAAGATTTCGAAAAAGGGGTGGAACCTTTAAAAAGTAAAGTTGAGGCTATAACTTTAACTCCATATCCAGGGGATGTTCATGAGTTGAAAAGTTTTTTAGGTTTAATTAATTTTTATAGAAATTTTATTCCGAATATGTCTAGTATAGCGAAACCGTTATATGAGTTATTAAAAAAAGATGCAGTTTGGGAATTTAGTAGCGATTGCAAGAAGGCAATCGATGAGTTAAAAAAAGTTTTAACTAGTGGAAATGTTTAAGCACATTTTGACGAAAATTTACCATTAACTTTAGTTACGGACGCGTCACTGTAAGGGTTAGCGGCGTCATTGTTAAGTGGTAAAGAGCAACAAAGACCGATAGCTTTTGTATCGCGCACTCTGTCTAAGGAAGAACAAAAATACGCTATTATCGACCTTGAGGCGTTAGCTATAACATATGGATTAAAGCATTTTTTTCAGTATCTGTACGGTCGGAAATTCAACTTATTGGTTGATAGCCAACCACTAACGAGAATTCTAAGTGAAAAAAAGAATATACCGACGTTAGCAGCAAATAGATTGCAAAGATACGGGTTAATTTTGGCTGGTTTTAATTACGAAATTAAATACATTAAGTCTAAAGATAATTGTTCTGATTATTTATCGAGAGTACCGGTTAGTGAACCAGATAATAGTTGTGATAACTTGACAGATAATTATTTAAATTTAATATGTGACAGTGAGCAAATTTGTATAAACATTGAGCAGATTAGTGAGGCAACTAGTTGTGATGATGTGTTAGTGCGTAGTATGTATTGTTTACAGACAAAATGGCCGGATAAGGTTAACAAAGACAGTGATTTGTGGCATTTCTGGATAAAGAGAAATGAGTTATCGATTATAAAAGGGTGCATTTTGTGGAATCATAGAGTAGTTATTCCGTCAAGCTTGAGAGATAAAATTTTAGGTATGTTACATAGATCTCATCTTGGTATTGTGAAGACAAAAGGTCTTGCAAGAGGTTATGTTTATTGGCCGAAAATTGATAAAGACATCGAAGAATTAGTTAGTGAATGTTTTGAATGCTCAAAAGTTGCCGCATCGGAACCAAAAAATGTATTGACAAGCTGGCCTAAGGAAGAGTCGGTTTGGACGAGAATACATATTGATTTTTTTGGACCAATTGCAGGTAAATCATTTCTTGTAGTATGTGATGCATATTCAAAATGGATTGAATGCTTAGAAATGAAGAATATTAATGCGTTTTGCACCATTAAAGCATTAAAAAAATTATTTTGTCAATTTGGATGTGTCAAAACGATAGTATCGGATAATGGTAGTGCTTTTATGTCAAATCAATTTCAGAGTTTTTGTGTTGAACATGGTATAAAACATGTAACGTCACCAATATTTTCACCTTCTTCCAATGGTCAAGCGGAAAACACGGTGAAAACGTGTAAAATGTTTTTAAAAAAATTATTAATAAATAATATAAAATTTATGAGTGATTATGAAAATAGAGTTGATAATTTTTTAGTTGATTATCGGAATTCTCCGCATGTTTCAACAAAGGTTGAACCATCAGTTTTAATGTTAGGTAGAAAACTAAGGACAAATTTTGACATTTTCATTCCTGAATTTAATTGTAATGATAATAATGATCATGATGATATTATTGGACATAATTTGTTAAAAAGCCAAAAGAGGCAGCATTATTATTATGGAGGGAGAGAGAGGAAGGAATTGAAAACAGGTCAAAAATGTTGGGTAAAAGACTACAGGGTAGTAAACAAACCAACATGGGTTTTGGCACAGATTACTAGGAAAATTGGGAAGGCAATTTACTTGGTAAATGTTCTGGGTACTAGTTACACATGGAAAAGGCATGTTAACCAATTAAGAACCACAAGTGTAAAGTGGTCAGATGGGGGGTAGAAAGTTGTTCTCATAGTTCTTGTGGGTCTCGACTCTGACGCTTATGGATTGCTTGAGTTTGGACCCGGACACCCCAGTTCACTCCTCGGATGCTAAGTTGTGTTTCCTCTTGTTTCAGGTTATCGGAGGGGTTGCCTGGAGGCAGGATAGAGGAACGCTTGGACACTCGATCCTGGACATCGGTTATCCCTGCAGGCCAGTGTAAGGGATGGATGTCAGAGGTTAAGTGTGGAGGAGTGTGAGATATGTGAGTGAAAGAGATAGCATGTCTGTGTGTGTATATAGTGTTTGAATGGGCACGCGACGCGTCATTCATCGTTTCACCGTTGATAGTACTACATCCGTATAATCGTATATATAGATTGACCTTGAATTGTATATTGTATATTTGATCGTGTGTTGTAAATAAAGTGAAAAAGAATAGACATCGTTTACTTACAATTACTAAGAGTTCCACCCCAACAAATAAGTAGTGTATAGGGACACTATACAAAGATTACAAAGTATGATAAAATTGTGAATGCACATCAGCAAAAAAATAAAAAAAGAACAAAGAAAATATATATTGCAATAGATAACAATGAAAACAGAAAAAAAATAAAAATACTAATTAGCAAAAAAAATAGGATTGGGTAAGGAGGGAATCGAGATCCTGGGGACAAATCTGGTCCAACCGGCGAAATTAAAACCCTCACGATTACCCATATCGTGGATATAATTATTATAATGGAGTTCTATAATATCTTTAGATGTCATAGAACTCCATATGATAATTATAGGTACCTATCCATGATATGGGTAATCACGATGATTTTGATTTCGCCGTTTGGAACAGACTTGCCCCCCCGAGGTGTTTAGACATAAATATTTATTGTTTTAGTTTCTTCTTGGAAATACAAAAGTTAGTCAGACGATACAATATCCGGTCTTAGACTATTCAATAATCTTGCTGATTGTATTTTGAACGACGAACTGAAAATTCTGTAAGTATTATGGATAGGGATGGATAGTGTTGTACGTTCAGCAGATCGGAGTGGAAGTCCATGATTGGACTAATAAGTGAATTTGTTTTGTGGCTGGTTTAGATGAGAGAGAATATTGTATGTACAATAGAGACAGAATGTGTATATTGCGCCGCTGGCGTCTCTTGGGCCAACAAAGATAATTGCGATAAGATTATATGTGATCAAATTACATTTATCTATACCAGTTTTCATATCATTGAAATAAAATAACAGGGATTCTGGTTAATTTAACGAATAGACAGGTGAAAAACATTTTGTAAATAATAAATTGTCTGTAGGTATGTAGGTACCTATCCACTAATATCCGAAACAATTCCTCGAACTGCAGATATGTATTTATCAACAACAACACTAAAATCTATTAAAACAAATTAATGATATTAATATGACGTAGTTTGCAAAACCAATAAAATATTGTTACTAGATAATATCTAAGAAAATATTTTTATAGTAGCACACAAGCAAACATTGGATTTTTTCCCTATCGGGAGCCAATGGTACTGATAACAACTCGTAAGCCTTGTAGGTTCCTGGTTCTCCTATTCTATTCCATCTTCGTCTCTATAGAGATGTTGAAAATAAATATCACCTATCAAATAATTAATTCATGGAATACTATGATAAATAGTTTTAAAAAGTGTGTTTTTATTTACATAATTAAACTGCACACAAACAAAACTAGGTAATTTCTTTGAAAAACTTTACCAAGACCATGACTAGAGTTTTGTGGTCTCAAAAAAAATATTTATCCAATATAATAATAAATTTAAAGAAGGTTTATAAAATTTCATTCAAATAATTGTAAATAGGGAATCAAAGAATATTAATTTTATAAAATTTCATTATCTGGAAATTTAAAGAATACCTAAATTAATAAAAGTTTGGTCGATGACGCGCTGGGCTAACCGCTAATCCAGTTCGAATCCTGCCACGACTGATTTCTTTCACCTATGCTCATTTAAGGGAACATAGGAAGATGTATATGTATTTATTTAACAAAGACATATTAATTTTTATATTTAAAAAAAAAAATAATAATAAATTTAATTTTTGAAACATGAACGTCAATAATAATTTATATTAATTTAGAAACTTTTCACTTTTAAAACTTTACGATAAATTGATTTATTTGTTCCGTGTTTCATGATTAACTTCTGACTTTTTATATAACAAGTTGTATGTAACACATGAGATTCAACTGTCGATAGCGATAGTTTATATAGTTCAAGAATACGTACCAAACTATCAAACCGTAAATACAAATTATTCAATATTTTAAGATATTTTGTTTTCTAATATACAACACATGTAGGTATGTATGTCAAGATAGGATAATATGGAGGTAGTCTTTTTTCCTACCCAGAATATGAAAACAGTATGATGGTATGTATTTATGTGTGGAGATTTAAGTATCAAACTATTAAGTCTTCTTACATATTGTGTATAGGCGACTGCCATACAAATTGTATGAAGTGATGTCGTCACTAAATTCAATTTTTAAAAAAATTGAAATGTCCAATGTTCATATTTTTTTATAAAAAATCTAAGTATCCATTTTGGGTGTTTCGACTTTTTTGGATATTTTTTGAAATTTTATAAATATAGGAAATAGACATATAAATTTTTGAAAAACACTAGAATTTTTTTCGAAAAAATGCATTCGAGGATTCATATTTGTCTATATTTTTTCAAAATCTCAGCGTTTTAGCTTTTATGGTTTTTGAGTTAACCGGAAAAATAAATAAAAATTCAAAAGTTAATAACCCCTGATGGAAACAAAAATTCTAAATTCTGAGTATAAAAGTTTTATAGGCCTATAACTTTCTATATTTTCTATAATTTCAGGCTCTATGCATTGAGTGGATCAAAAATTATAAGGAGGAAACGGACAGCCACACAAAAAATACACAAAATGCTCTACTTTAAATTCTGAATTCATACATCGATGGTTACCCGGACAAATATTGTATGTCCACTTTTTATAGTTTTGAGAAAACGCAACATGAAAGTTTGAGTAGAAGTCAAAGCTTCAGATTATCAAATGTTATACAAATAATGCAATGATCAGGATGAATGGTCTCTTATGACAATATCTGAATACAATTTTATTACATTAATCAACATTTACAGAATAAAAATTGAGTTTTAAAAAAAGATGTATGGACATACAATAATTGTATTTTCTATGCCTGGACATACAACTATTGTATACTGTACATTTACTACATTGGTATGATGACTGTGATATCTTATTTAATTGAGAATAATTATTTTTTATCAGTGAAAGCCATACTTATAACACAAAATCGTATATAAATCGTATACGAAATAGGTATAAGGATTCAAATAGAATCATCATTCGAAATCTTTTAGTTCGAAACTTAGAAAAGTAAAAGAAATGTTTTATGTTTGGTGTTTAAGAATTTTATTCAAACTATAATAATTATTTTATAGGTAATATTAACAAATATTAAAAAATTATCAACTATTTACAAACATTAAAAAAATTATAAACGATTAATATAATAAACTTGTTTTTAATTTGCCCTCCACAAGTATCACTGAAGGAGACAACATGATTCACTGTGGACGGCAAATTGAACAAATACATTAAAAGACATATTGATATTTCTGTCGCTCCTTTCCCACCATTTACTTCATCCCAAACAAAGCTTGTATAATCAATTTAGCTGTACCCTGCAAAGAGTACGTTTAGAATTGCTTGCATATCAAATGATATACATACACAGATATTCTACTCCTTTATTTGCTATAGCTTTTTGTTTGTTCATCTCCTTTATTTTCATGACATCATCAGCACGTTTTCGGAGACATTTCCATTGCTCCTCTAATTGCGATTTGTCTGCAGTTATATTGTAAATATTACATCGCGAGCACTGGTCTTTTTTTGGACTATGAAAACCCATTTGTGGATCATAGCTATTAAAAACTGTCCTGTAAATTTTAAGGGATGGCATTACAGTATTTTTAAAGTCGAGTGCGAAGTCAGTTTTAAATAGTCTATACATTAACGTTATATTAAGTTCGGAAGATAAATACATTTTCTTTGTGTCCCGCCTGCAATAATGTGATGATACCCGTGGAAAAGAATCAATATGTTTTTTAATAAGAATAACACCTGTATCACTCGTTTTGTTCGGCGCTGATTTTCCTTTTTGGTTGTTTCCACCAACGAAAACACAGGTATAACTCTTTTGTTTCAGGGCTAAGTCAATAACTTGAAAATTTATATTAAACACGCCACAGAAGAATTTTAAACAAACGCGCTTAGTGTCATTTTTATCATTAGGCAATGTGTAAACTCGGCTTTTAGTTTTTGTACATTTAGAATTTTCCTTGCGTGGTCTTCTTCTATCAATTGTTTTCTCAGTTACAAGTGTACTTAACAAACTTTTTTGTCTGAAATAAAAATAATCACTGAGACCCCAATAATCTCTACAAAGCTTCTGTTGTTGATCTATAGGTATTTTATTTGAGCATTTAAATCTGCACTTGCTGCAATCAATAAATTTTGGTTTCTTTTCAGGGACAGAAGCTCCTTTTCAGTTGATGTATGACTTTCCAGTCATCCGAAACAATTTTCTTAGGTTTTGGGTCCATAGGTTTGGATCAGCTAAGTATTTTCTTTTTCGGGGGACAAAAATAGAAGATAGGTATTACATATGTCTTCTGAATTTGGAATGCTTTGAATATTTGGAGATCTGTTTTCTATATCGGATGAGGCAGAATCTGACTTATTTGGCACATATGAATCGTAAGAGCCATAGCGATCATTAGCAGAATAATGAAGCTGTGATATAGATGGTTGAGGATCTTCGAACAAGTTATATGAAGTATGTGATAAGATACCAGCTAAAACCAAACAGATTAAAAACAAATTGAGTATTAAGTGAAATAATACTTTATTATGTTCATTGCTTTGATTCTTCTTATTTTTAATGAGGCTCATAATTTTCTTGGTACGAGAACTCACATTGATATCCATTTCGAGCAAAATAATACTTATTTTCTTTCAAATTATCAATAAAATTCACAGACTAACTGTCAACTTTCACGGCGCAAAAACTAATGTCAAAATATAAATAGTGTAATAATGTAGTATGTCCAACTATCCGTAAGGTATTATATACTCGTGTCCAACGTTTGGGCAGGAAGAAGCATCGACAATAATAGACAAATATTGTTTGTCTTACATACAATATTTGTGTAGTAACCTCTCTTGGCTAATTATAATACACTTATGTACAGTGTATATCACTTGCAATATTTGTCAAGTCACAATGATGGGATATACGCTTGATATGCATTTTTAAATTGACTATATCTCTTGTTGTATTGCGTATTGAAATCCAATATTTTTACAGATTAAAGAGAATTTCGAGCTCTACAAAATGTGTATCATAACTCAATTTCGCCAAAAAGTGGACATACAATATTTGTCCGGGTAACCATCGACATATATTTAGAATATATAATATGCTACAAAGCCTCTAAGTTGGTGTTTTTTCCTTCATACACGCGTCCTTCAGCTAGAAAATGTTGCATTTTTTATATAAGAACATAACCACACATGTTAATCTATGATTAAAACCACCCGCCCTTCGTTTTGGACTTGAATTTGCTCATCACTAATTATTGTAGAGGCTGAAGGCTTTTTCGAACTAATTTTCTCTCACTAGTAAGCAGTATGTAAAGTTAAAATGGTTCATTTTCGCTTACATACATACCACAAACCTAACTCCTTTGCATAATGATAGTGAGCGTAGTGAACAACCATATTAGGTATCTTGATACTTTGCAGCTATTACTTTGTGGTTCATTTTAACTAATAAATTAAAATAATATCTTTTTTGTTTACACCACTTTTGAGTATTTAATGTTAACCGGTTTCAGAGCTGACCCGCTCCCTCGTCCGAACAAACTTATACTAAACTTAAAATTATGTTTAAACCGTGTGTATTGCTACTGTCGTTGGTGGGCGAAATTTAAACTAGAAGGGGTGGTGGGTTTTACCGCACGGGCAGGTAACGGGAACATATTGAACAGGGGCGTTCTATTTAAATTTATTTGGTTATTTATTATTTCTTCTCTCTTACTTATAGCTTTTTGTATTTCTAATGCCTCTAGATTATCTAGTCTCAGGCCCTCCTTATTAATATGTAATATTTCCACTCCCGTTTGTTTTTCGAATGAATGATTATTATTTATGAGATGGTTAGCAAATTCCGAAAAGTTGTTGCTCTTTAAGCACCTCATGTGCTCTTTGATTCTTGTTTCAAAATTTCGGCCAGTTTTACCGATGTAGAATGCCGGACAATCACTACAATTTAATTTATACACTCCGGGGTTGCTCAATTTTTCATTTTTATCTTTACTATTTACCAAGAATCTACCCAAATTATTATTAGTATAAAAGGCCGGTTTTATGTTCGACGGTAAATCTTTGACTAATAACGAGTTTACTTTTTCATTTACATATAACATTCTACGCCACTTTTTGTCATCTAAATTATTATCAATTGCTTTACCACCATAAAGGTATGTTTTTACGTTAATCTTTTTTCTGATTTTCTTTAAAATATGATCTATAATATCTGTGTTGTATCCATTATTTACCGCGATCTGTTTTATTGTTTTCAACTCTATATTAAAATTGTTATTTGTCATAGGGACATTTACTAAGCGATGTACCATAGAGTAAAAGGCAGATAGTTTATGCGACACAGGGTGATTCGATAAGTTATGTATCACTGTGTCCGTATATGTGGGTTTACGATAAATACTGAAATCAATTATATTATTTGTCAAAGTTAAAGTTAAATCAAGAAAATTAAGGGTCGCGTTATTATCAGTTTCGAGGGTGAATTGTATGTTTTTGTGAAAGGAATTAATTAAATTTAAGAACACGTTTAATTGGCGAATACTTCCCGTCCAAATACAAAAAATGTCATCCACATATCGTTTCCACAGTGTTACATACTTTAACAATGGTGATTTACAATTAAAAATCTTATTTTCTAAATGATTGACAAAAATATTTGCTACTAATGGGCTTGCAGGTCCTCCCATGGGGAGACCTTCTTTTTGTTTATAAATTCTATTATTGTATTGAAAATAATTTTGATCTAGACACAAATTAAACAAACATTCTAAATCACTATTTAAATCGGGTGATAAATCAGAATTACAAAGTATCTCCTTAATTATTTTTTTACTTTCTATTACTGGAACGTTAGTGAATAAACTCACAATATCAAAGGACACTAATCGAGCATTACTAGGAAATTTCTTATCTTTAAGGAAATTCACAAGTTGTAAAGAATTGTCGATAGAATAAATAGGTTTAAATACATTACTATTGTTAATAATGGATATTATTGTAGATGCTAATTTAAAAGTTGGAGCATTGTAATACGATACCACGGGTCTAATTGGTTTATTTTCTTTATGAAGTTTCAATAGACCATAAAGTTTCGGTAGTTTCGGATTCATTAGTAAAACCTGAGATTTAAATATGTTTTTAATAATATCACTTTCACACGTTTTTATAGCACTTTTCACTTTTTCTTGATAATTGTTTGTAGGATCCTTTAGTAATACTTGAAAGTTTTTGTCTTGTAGAAAATCGTTAATATTTTTTATATATTTATAAAAAAAAAAAAAATTAACGATTTTCTTAAATTTAATTAATTCCTTTCACAAAAACATACAATTCACCCTCGAAACTGATAATAACGCGACCCTTAATTTTCTTGATTTAACTTTAACTTTGACAAATAATATAATTGATTTCAGTATTTATCGTAAACCCACATATACGGACACAGTGATACATAACTTATCGAATCACCCTGTGTCGCATAAACTATCTGCCTTTTACTCTATGGTACATCGCTTAGTAAATGTCCCTATGACAAATAACAATTTTAATATAGAGTTGAAAACAATAAAACAGATCGCGGTAAATAATGGATACAACACAGATATTATAGATCATATTTTAAATAAAATCAGAAAAAAGATTAACGTAAAAACATACCTTTATGGTGGTAAAACAATTGATAATAATTTAGATGACAAAAAGTGGCGTAGAATGTTATATGTAAATGAAAAAGTAAACTCGTTATTAGTCAAAGATTTACCGTCGAACATAAAACCGGCCTTTTATACTAATAATAATTTGGGTAGATTCTTGGTAAATAGTAAAGATAAAAATGAAAAATTGAGCAACCCCGGAGTGTATAAATTAAATTGTAGTGATTGTCCGGCATTCTACATCGGTAAAACTGGCCGAAATTTTGAAACAAGAATCAAAGAGCACATGAGGTGCTTAAAGAGCAACAACTTTTCGGAATTTGCTAACCATCTCATAAATAATAATCATTCATTCGAAAAACAAACGGGAGTGGAAATATTACATATTAATAAGGAGGGCCTGAGACTAGATAATCTAGAGGCATTAGAAATACAAAAAGCTATAAGTAAGAGAGAAGAAATAATAAATAACCAAATAAATTTAAATAGAACGCCCCTGTTCAATATGTTCCCGTTACCTGCCCGTGCGGTAAAACCCACCACCCCTTCTAGTTTAAATTTCGCCCACCAACGACAGTAGCAATACACACGGTTTAAACATAATTTTAAGTTTAGTATAAGTTTGTTCGGACGAGGGAGCGGGTCAGCTCTGAAACCGGTTAACATTAAATACTCAAAAGTGGTGTAAACAAAAAAGATATTATTTTAATTTATTAACCATATTAGGTATCAATGATACAGATTCCACGTGTTTTGCAATATTTTAATTCAAGTAAATAGATAGTGTGCTTACCTATGTACATTAATTACATTTCCATAATATATACCTACCTAGCTATACACAAAAACAAAGTGATACTTAATGTAATTAAATCATAATAATATCTACTATGTTGACTTAAAGATTAGGTATATGGTGCAATATTGATATTAGCCTAGGTCTTAATGAAACCAGTAAGTAACATACCTACCTACATAAGTCTGATCTTAATTCAATGTTACATTTTATATTATTAAACATTAGCGAGGAACATGCCAAAAGATCAACGACTTTTTTTTTAATGATAAATGTTAATAAACACTCCATTGTAATTATGTGCCAGTGGCATCACGGGTAGAATGACAGGCTCATAAATTATTTCTCATCCAAATCTTACTTTACTTAGATATAAACATGAGTAATTTGCAATTGGAAGAAATTGTTGTTAGACAATATGAGTACAAATTACATACACAGAACAACCATTTTATTTTTATATTTCTTTTGCATTTTCAATTTTTTATTATTTTGTATTATTTTGTTTATTATTCCTGTAATTGATTGAACTTACTATGGTGGTTGACTGATAGAAATTTCCTGCGGGCAATAAGTCCGACACGTTATCACAGCAAAAGTTTTTGATTATTATTACATAGTGAAGGTACTTATTTTTGTAAGTATACCTACATATGTATTTTGGTTTATTGTAACTTAATATATTATACCTACTTACATTGTGTAGCGTTAGGTATTTACATTAAATAATATCATTTTTGGGTTTTTTTTTTCGTTTAAAAATACAGTAACACACATAATATACATAACGTGTACAATATAATATTAGTACACCATTTCTATTTTATTTGAAGTGACATAACCGCAAAAATGATTATTATTTTTAATTAGAAAAATTAAACATTTTACTAATATATTTTATTCCAAATAGTACCTGTAGGTACTTACCTACAGCCTTATACAAAAGTTGTTGTTCTTCAGCAACTTTTTATTAGAATTTTACCTACATATTATTAATCTATTTTGATCATTATAATATCAAAATAAATCAAAAATACACCATTGTATTCAACAATTTACATTAAAATGCATTTTTAGTGTTTGTTTTAATATTATTTAAATAACTTTTTGGTCGCACCTCTTGTTCACAAATAACGAATTTCACTTTGCGTCAAGTGTGTGACGAAATGAGCAGGTTGGTCCAAAAGTATGTTTACGCGCTTGACCGGTTAGTTAATAATATTATGTTTTACTTCCGTCCGCAACCTAAACTTTGATTTCACTCTCAAGGGTTTGAGGGTTATGCACTTCTATAACTAAAAACATACCGATTGATTGAATATATACCAGCATTGTGAATACGTACTTCACTTCTTGTTTAGATTGTATGAGTCAATAAGTATCATACGTTTCAAAGAACTAGTACATTAGATGATCCGGAAACGAATACATGTATTTATTTATTTATATTCATGAACAGCAAGTGCACAGGGGCGGGTTTATTGCCATTATGCAATTTCTTCCGACCAATCCAAACAACGTGAAAACTATAAATTTAAATTGCGAAAAAAAAACTTCACTTAATACAATTGTAGGTATTAAAATTGAGTACTAAAAATTTTCACTTAATACAATTGTAGGTACTAAGTGAAAAAAAAATTAATACCTTATTGAGACAACTTTGCTTTATCACTTAGGCCATTTCATAGTATATCTGATTATACTTGAAAAAAAAGAGCTGCAAACTTCTGTATGAATGGGGGTAGTAAGTGTAGTACGTTCAGCAGATCGAAGGAGTAAACCGTGATGTGACACGAAAACGACGTTAAAGACGATCTGGAATCTTATTATTTTCTTAAAATAAAAAATGAATATGTCCTTGCTAAACAAGTACATATATGTACATCTTCCTACATTTTCTTAAATAAGCATAACTGCTTGTGCTATAGTTGAACGAAATCGGTCGAGGCAGGATTCGAACTCGCGAACACTGGATTACTAGACAAGCGCGCTAACCGCTCTGCCATTGACCCATCTTATTTATTTTAGACTTAACCTGTGCGTGATCTATTTTATTGCCTAATGGCAAATTCTTCCAAACAACTAATGTTCCCCATAAAAAATATATATAAAATTTAAATTTTACTAACGCACAGCCGGAGGAGCATACTTTGTATATTGTATAAAACAACATTGTTCAATTTGATCAAAATAATCAACATGGAAACAATTACAGGCATTTAAAATACATTGCCATCGGAAAAACCTATACGAATTCTTAAAGTTTCAGGGCTATAACGGGATTTTTTTTTTAAAATCGATTGCGAAATTCCAGACTGACAAGTGAAGTTAAGGGAAATGATATAGGTACAATGTAGCGTTTGGTTCTCTCTGCCTATCCTATTTTATTTGGTTTCGGCTAGATGACATTCGGAGCAAAATTAATTTGATGATCGCGTATATAAAATTACATCTCTTTTCAAAAATAATAAGAAAAAACACTGTAGAAAACATCAGGTGATGGGTATAAAAGGTTTTATGTAGTGGACTGTATTTTTAAACGATCTCACCGATGCTTCTATATTCCTGGTTCACTGATTATTTTTTTTTTGTGCACACATCCACACGCAGTGGTCTTCAAACTTGTACTGGTTAATTTCACTTGACACTTATTGTCACCCAAAATTATTTTGACAAGTGACAATTCTCATACATCGGTGAGGGGACAATGGCATGGAAGGGATTTAAAGGAAATATGCTTCTACATAACCGCCCACTCAAATTTTAAACAAAATTTGACGAATTGTACATATCACGGTGGCCACAAACAAAATTAACTTTTAACAAACTCATATCACTAATGCAGCCATCACAAAATAAAACTCCACATTGTCCAATTCATGAAATTACAAACACACAAAAAAAATTCAATAACATACTATCCACAACAAAATCACATTAAAAAAAAATTCAAAAAGATAGTTCACAGACTATATCAATGAAAACAATAGACAGACCTTTCTGTCATAACGAAAACACATTTAACTTAATTGTTATAATAACCAACTAAAACTATAAGACTAACATTATTCTTAACTATTTCTATTAAACATCTAAGGGACATATTTTCACAACAGGTCGAACAAATATTCCCTCTTTTGTCTAAACTTTTACCACCCGTACAATATTATCCTTTCCTGGCATGGTAGCCACATCTCTTCCCAATTTCCATTGTAAAGGATGTAACCTTTCTTCTTTCACTAACACTAAATCTCCCACCTGTATATTAGGCACTGAAGTGAACCACTTTTTACGCTGTTGAAGTGAAGTGAGGTATTCCACACTCCAACGTTTCCAAAAATCCTGATACATTCTTGTGATCATCTGCCATCTATCTAACCTATTCAATTTAATATCTGTGACGTCATACTCTGGAATACCAACCAATACCTCACTTATAATAAAGTGAGCTGGCGTTAAGGCATCTACGCTGTCAATATCATTACACATAGGAACAAGTGGTCTAGAATTCACTACCGCCTCGATCTTAATCAATACTGTATTAAACTCCTCATAAGTCATCACTTGGTTGCCAACAACTCGCTTTAAGTGATACTTTATAGATCTTACGTTGATCTCATGTAGGCCACCAAAGTGTGGACCTTTAGGAGGATTCAAATGCCAATCGATGCATTTTTCGAGACAGAAATTTCGAAAATCTGTATCTTGGATACAGTCACTATAAAATTTAAAAACTCCAGTCAAATATTTACGTGTGCCAACCAAATTTGTTCCGCAATCGCTATATACTGTAGTACATAAACCACGTCGAGATACAAATCTCTCTAAGCAAGCAATAAATGCACTAGTAGATAATTCATTGACAATTTCAATATGTATGGCCTTTGTAGTCATACATACGAAAACACAAAAGTATGCCTTATACGTTTTCGAATAGCGACGTTTATTTTCCTTCAAAATAAACGGCCTGCCTAAGTCAATTGATACGTTTATGAATGGTCGATGACGAGTAACCCGAATAGCTGGCAAGTCAGCCATTATTGGCTGCACTGGTGAAGCACTAAATCGCTTACACACAAGACACTTTGACAAAACAGACTTAATTCTATTTCTCGCTGAAACAATCCAATATTTCCGTTGTATTAAATGTTGCAGTGATCTGGGACCCACATGCAAATATGATATATGAAAATAATTTATCAATAATTTTCCAAACTCACTATGCTTATGCAACAATATTGGAAATTTCATTTTATCGGGTAGTGCAGAATATCTAATTCTTCCGCCCACTCTGACAAGTCCCTGTTTATCTATAAAACAATTCAACTTCTGCAGTTGAGGATTATCGCATTGATTTTTGTATTTTAACATATTAATATCCTTCATAAAATGTAAACTCTGATCATATTTTATAATTGCTTGTAAACTAATTTCCATTTCCCTATTACACAAATCTCCTTTAGTGCGATTATTAACATTCAACAGACAATTATTTTTAAACCTTAAAATCCAAGCTACTACACGTGTTAACTTTGTATATTTATTAGTTATGTTATACAATCCTAATCTATCTTTATCTTCTAAAATTAAAGCATTAGATTGATTAACTAACCCTTTATAGTCTGGCAATTGTGCAGGTACAATATAATCATCGCACCGTGGCCATCTGTCAACAGGTTCTTACAGCCACTCTGGACCGTTTATCCACAACGTATGACCAACTAATTCTTTTGGATATAATCCTCTAGATGCACAATCTGCTGGATTACATTGAGATCTAACATGAAACCATTTTCCATGAGGCACGTTTTCCCAAATACGTTCTATTCGATTTGCAACAAATAATTTTAATAGATATGATGGTGTTTTAAGCCACGACAAAACAATACTAGAATCTGTGTACATATATACATCCTTTATAATAATTGCATCTTGAAATACAGATAAAGTATATTTAATTAATTTTGATAATAATAATGCACCACAGAGCTCCAAGCGTGGTATCGTTTGCATCTTAATTGGAGCAACCTTAGACTTGGCAGTCACCAGAGATATTTGTTTACTATCCTCAGTAACCAAATAACAAACAGCGCTATATCCGTCATTAGAGGCGTCAGAAAAGCCAACTAAATAACACTGACTATCAACGCTAGTTCCAAAAAACCTATTCAATTTAAATTCCTCTAATAAAGACATTTGATCAACTATTTTATTCCACTGGACTTTCGTGGATTCTGGAATAATATCATCCCATCGCAATTTCATTTTCCACAAATTTTGAATGAAACTTTTCAATAAAAATGTAAACGGAGTGATCCATCCTACAGGGTCATATATAGATGAAACGACCGATAGAATCATACGCTTTGTATATTTAATATCAATTTTCTTAACCTGATAACTAAAAACATCATTCACAAAATCCCATTTAATTCCTAATAATTTAATATGATTACTGTCTTCAGCAAAACAGATCACACTGCTATCAGATTTATTAAAATCTTGAATAAATTCAGGACAGTTAGTTGCCCATTTTGACAATTCAAAACAACCACTTCGTAAAATAGAAATCAACTGATCTCGTAAAATAATAGCATCTTCAATATTATGATCACCGCATATAATATCATCTACATATGTACTATTACGAAGAGCTTTAGCACCTAATGGGTATTTATCACTTTCATCCAAAGCTAACTGATTTATTGTTTGAATTGCATTATAGGGTGAGCTTCCTAAACCATATGGCACAGTGCATAACTCATATTCTTTGACAGGTTGTGACGGATCTTCTCGCCACAATACATGCTGATATCTTCTATCTTCTTGCCTGATAGATATTTGTCTATACATTTTAGTTATGTCAGCAGAAAACCCGATTTTATAGATTCTAAACTTTAACAATAATTCGATTATATCCTTTTGCAACTTTGGACCTACATGTAAATATTTGTTTAATGCACCAGTTGCGTTCGTATTAGAACTGCCATCAAAAACAACTCTCAATTTAGTAGATAAACTATCAGGTTTCAGAACACAGTGATGAGGAATATAATATACATTTGGATCGCCTTGTAAAGGAACTTCTTTCATGTGTCCTAACATCTCATATTCCTTCATGAACTTTGTATATTCAAGTTTAATTCCCAAATTATTACAAAATTTTCTTTCCATATTAGTTAATCTTTTAAGAGCAAAACCAAAAGTACCAACACATGGTACGTGAATATCTTTTTTTAATAAGAGCGGTACTACAAATCTACCATCGTCATTACGATAATGTAAATCATTGTATAACTGAACACATTCCTCATCCGAATGTGACATTTTCCTACTACTTGATACTGTGTTTACCTCTTCTATTTCCCAAAACCCTTTTAATTTTTCATCTAACACATCAGATGATACAAAACATGTTAACAACTCATTGTTATCATGTACAAAATCTTGACCTAAAATTACAAACCCAAATATGGTCTCAAATGCATATAAATCTTCTGATAATTTTTTACAATTTCCTGTAAACAATTTTCCATACATGTCAGCACCTAATAATATATCAATATTACTGCTTTTCCAAAATTCATTATCTGCCAATTCTAAATCTTGAGTCAAAACTCTACACTGATGAGATAAATCTCTCCTAGGCAAGTTTGATGGAAGCGCATCCACCACTACACTCTTTACAAATAGCGACTTGTTATATTTATTATTAAATAAACAAAATTGCATAGAACCCTTTACATTAATAGTAGTAGAAGACAGCGTTGTCAATGATACAGAATGCCCTTTTGTATAGAATCCTATATTCTTACAAAACTTCCCAGACATCAAAGTAACCTGACTTCCAGAATCAACTAAACACTTGGCCTTATAAAATTGCCCATCTTTTCCCTGGACATATCCTATAATTGTTCCTAATATCACTTGACCAATAGATTCATTACCCCGAATCCCTTTATGGCAGATACCTACTACCGATGAATTATCAGTATGCAATAAAACATTATGTTTCCTATCACATGTTTGACACTTTTTGTTAGACTTACAATCCTTTATCAGATGTTTTCCAAAACAACAAAAACATAATTTCAATTTAGAGACAATATCCTTTCTCTCTGATACAGTTTTATTAATAAATGTGTCACAATTGTGTATCGTATGACTACCCTTACACATATAGCATTCAAGTTGGCGAATATTACCTACAAACCCTTTGTCTGATTTATGATTATAATTATTACGCTTTACTTGTGAATTACTCTGACGTGAAAATTTTAATACTTGCAATTGACTTCGAATTATTTCAAATATTCTATTTATTGAAGGAATTTCCTGAATATCTAATCTACTTTCCACTATTCGACGTGTAGATTCATCCAATTTATTAATAAATATAAATCCCCATACCTGATCTAACATTTTTTCACATTTCATATTTGACAGAGCTAATATATTTTCATTAAATGTGTGATATAATTCGCTTAATTGCCCTACATTTTCACCAACTAAAGATTTGCATTGAAACATTTTATTCATGTAATATTCAAATTGTAATCTTGTATTAGTATAATGTCCGCACAATGTACTCCAAGCAATATTATAATTATCACTAATCAGTGGTAAATTAACAAATGTTGATGCAAATCCCTTTATGGACGTTCGCAAATAATGAAATTTTTCTATGTCTGTATATCCAATATTATCATGAATCAATGACACAAACATGTCATGAAACGAATTCCAATTTTCGACGTTGGAATCAAAAACAGGTAAATTTATTATAGGAGCTCTCTGAATTTTATTACATACATCAGTCGCATTTATTTTCACACCATAAGATAAACGATTTTTAATTCTCATTATTTCAAAATACATAATGTCACTTTTCTGAATTATTTCACTCAACTCTTTCAACTCTGTATCACATTTTGTATCAGTATATATTCCAATCAAGCTGTCACTTAATTCATTGACCAATTTATACCATTCATCAACTCTCTGACACCTAGCTAAAAATATTTCATCTCGTTCGATATTGCCTTTTTCACACAGATCTCTTAATTCATATGTATTCCTAATTCTAGAAATAGCATTTAACATCCTTGCTTTGATGTTATCAGCCATTTTAAAACTTTAAACTTATACTTATAAACTATAATTGCATGCAAACACAAATTCACTGTATCAATAATAATGTGGTATTTTATTCTACCCGACTGCATTCACAATAATGTTATTAACATTAATATGGTACCTTATTATACCTCACAATAATCACAAAATAATATTATGTGATAATTAATCACCACAATATTGTAACAAAATTGAGTACCTACAAATTACTATTTGAAACCACCGCAACATGCAGAATTCGCAACAAATAACACAAAAAAACACTTCAAATTCGGTTAGAAGGGCCAAAATATTATGTAGAAAACATCAGGTGATGGGTATAAAAGGTTTTATGTAGTGGACTGTATTTTTAAACGATCTCACCGATGCTTCTATATTCCTGGTTCACTGATTATTTATTTTTGTGCACACATCCACACGCAGTGGTCTTCAAACTTGTACTGGTTAATTTCACTTGACACTTATTGTCACCCAAAATTATTTTGACAAGTGACAATTCTCATACATCGGTGAGGGGACAATGGCATGGAAGGGATTTAAAGGAAATATGCTTCTACAAACACATTTTTTTCACACGTGTTATTTTTACGTGTTATTTTGTTATGTACATCACATTAATTTATGTATTTATTTAAGTATTCAAATGGTTTATTTATAAAAAGAACTAGATTATCATCATAATATTATAATTTATTATAAGTTATTATTATAAATCAATAATGTATACATTTGATGTACAAACATAGTTCAAAAATGTTATTGTTTTATTTTCTAGTATGTTGACACAAGTTAATAAATACATTTAAAATTATAAATATAAAAAAAAATAGTTGGTATAAGTATTATTGAAATTTATTTGATTATCGACACGTTTCGTGCAAGGCACATCGTCAGAATAATACTCTACAAGACTGAGATTAGTGGTTATATACAAAATTCTCATTACAGGTGTATAAAAATGTTGGTTTTTTGAACGGTTGAAAAATTATTTATATGTACCTATAATGCAAAATCTACGTTTACTAACTAATCTACGTTTTAATATAATGAAAGTAGTTGGGTCACTGGTTGTAGTCCCCTGTATCCATTAGGTCTGTAACAAAAGAAAACGACAGCAGTAAAATTCAAAAGGTTAATAATATTGTATTTATTGGTTTATCTTTTAAGTTTGGTTAAAATTATTTAACTGTTCAACCTTGTCTTTATTATTTATTAAACAATTTACCTACTGTATTTGGGTTAGAAAATGCAATATTTTTTCCGATTATTTAATGACTCCATCTTAATGACTCAATCTGACGGTGTGCCTTGCATGAAACGCGTCGATAATCAGATTATTTCAATAAAACTAATACCAAGTATTTTTTTTATATTTGTAATATATCTACATACAATGGAGTTCTATCAAGAATATTGTCGATCGACAAACTTAACTTAGTTAATCAACAGATCTGCTTTAATGTTGATTATGGTATGTGTATATCACATATTATGTAAAGTACTCTGAAACCCAACATAAATATTTCACCTGTAAATAGTGCCAGAAATTCTATCTCTTCCTGGAAGATTTTTTTTACTATTTACTAGTATCTCCGGCTTCGGCAAACTTTGACCAAAATAAAGCAGAATTTACTTAAAACAGTATAAGCTGAATGGTTTATACGAGCGCATTGGTAATATCAGATAGAAATAACTCAATGATGGAAATAAATTCATATTGAACGCGTTGAAACTGATATTACCAATGTAATTGTAATCTATATAGATTAAATTTCAATACGAATTCATTTCCATCAATATGTTATCTTACTAAAACAAACTTGTTTTGGCATGTGCAAAAAAGCACATTACGTATCGAAAAATGATCCAAAGGAGACACTGGAGATTCATTTATGTAAAATAAGTGAGTTTTGTCCAACACTAATTCTCCACCATGTTCATAAGTATTCACACCATGATTTGATACGGCATCGATTTGAATTTGAACGAACTGTGAAATAGTATGAGGGACTGCATAAAAATAATTGTACCTAAAATAACATGATTAGTAAAATAGATATCTACATAATCTTAATTTATGAAAATCTTGTGTTATGATGTTCGTACACGCTAATCTCCGAAACCGCTCAACCGATTTCAATGAAATTTTGTATTTATGTGTATTTGGTTCCAGCTTGAAAGATTGGATAATTTTGGACCGATGTTCGTACAAGCCAATCGCACACAATAGATGGCGCTGTGATAGATTATTAATATGAAAAAATTATAGTTTTTTCTACATAGTCACTTTTATTCATCACTATAACTGTGTTACCTTTATCAGTTTTTGTAAATATTAAGTTTTCTCTACGGGTAGTTGATGCAATATTTTTTGCTAGTCTTTGTTCACTATTAGAAAAGTTGTTATGAGGTATTATATTCTCCGCGTTAATATTCTTTATTATTTCAATATTTTTATAGTGGAAAGATTTATGTTGGTAATTCAACGCGCCATTTTCGCATTGTTTCTTAAACACCGGGTTGTCGCTTGCCCCACTACTT
The DNA here is from genome assembly GCA_963576475.1 of Molanna angustata. Taxonomy (NCBI): domain Eukaryota; kingdom Metazoa; phylum Arthropoda; class Insecta; order Trichoptera; family Molannidae; genus Molanna; species Molanna angustata. The sequence goes on from OY754967.1 coordinate 9,113,022, forward strand.
TCAAATTGACTCCTCCCATTATTTAGTTAAGGTTAAGTCTATATTTTCATTCTTAATTTAGTACGTAAGTCATCCTGAAGCTGAGAAAATTGTTCTCGAAACCGGTCAACAGTAATTTGTGCTCATTAGTGGTGTATTCTAAGTTAAATTTTATATTATAAATAAAAAATACTTTTTGTTAATTTATTGGGGGGGGGGTATTCTTCGCTCATTAAACCATTTAAAACCTTGGTATGCACATATAATGGAGTTGGCCAATAGTTTTTTAATAAAGGTATATCTAGGTTGTCTTCTCTTTTTGGATGCCTTCTTGAATTAGAGCTTGTTGAGAATTAGAACTTATAGTTATTTAGTGATTAATTCCTGTCTGTTTCAATTAAGTGACTTATAGGTATGGATGCTATTGGGGTTGTTATTTAATTAGGAATATAATATACCAGAAGGTTGCGATTTTATGTGCGAGTTCAAATTACTTCTCAATAACATACATCACTATATGAGATATTGCAATTTAATAATCAGTTAATTCGTAGAAATAAAAATAGTATTTGAGTGATGAAGGGTATCAAAATAAAAGATTACTTACGTAATTTACATCTATTTTCGGTTTAATGAGTTATAATATTGTACTTGATAAATTTACAGATGTTCGCGAATTTATACCGAATTTGTAATAATTATAAATGTGTGTGTGTATGTGTGTGTGTGTGTGTGTGTGTGTGTCTGTCTGTGTGTGTGTGTGTGTCTGTGTGTGTGTGTCTGTGTGTCCCCCCCCTTATAACTTTTGATCCGCTGAATAAACAGAGCCCAAAATTTCAGAATATATAAACAGTTATAAGCCTACAAAACTTTTATACTCAGAATTGTGAATTTTTGTTTCAGTCAGAGGTTATCATTTTTTGAATTTTTGGTTTATTTTTCCATATATCTCAGAAACCATAAAAACTAGAACGCTGAAAATTGATATAAACATAGACAAATACAAAATCTCATATTGTTTTTTCAAAAAAAATCCAGGGTTTCTCAAACATTTCTTATTAAGTAAAATATTTCTTTTTATGATAAATTAATGAGTTTAACTGCTACCTATATTTCCAATTTTTTAAAAAATATCGAAATAAGCCGAAACAATCCAACTAGATAATTTAATTTTCTATAAAAAAAATATTAATATTGTAGAAGTACCTACATCGCAATTTTTTTTTAACAATCTTCATAAAAATTGAATTATGTGATGATATCGCTTCATACAAGTTGTATGGCAGTTGCCTTTACACAATATGTAAGAAGATTTAATAGTTTGATACTAAGGGCCGTATTTATCAGTGCTCAAGTCGATACTTAGCACACAGAAATATAAGGAATTTGTCATGCTAAGCATTGAGAAAATTCTTAGTACGTTTTATAAATTCGGGCCTTAGTCTCCAAGCATACATACAGAACCATCATGCTGTTTTCATATTCCGGGTAGGAAAAGAGGTCTGACCTCCATACTGTCCTATCTTTACATACCTACATAATACCTACATGTGTTGTATAGAAAACAAAATATCTTAAAATATTCAATAATTTGGATTTATGGGTTAATAGTTTGGTACTTATTTTTCAACTATACATAGTATTGCTATCGACAGTTGGATCTCATGTGTTACATGCAACTAGTAACTTTATTATAATTGGTATTCCCACAGACAGGCTGTACTTTGTGGGTTTTTTTTTCTTCTTCAGCCTATTCCCGTCGACTCCTGAACGAAGACCTCCTCCATTCGACTCCATGTAGTCCTGTCCAGTGCAGTTTTCATCCAGGAAGTGCCAGCACAGCATTGTATATCATTCCTCCACCTCAGGTGCGAGCGTCCCACACCTCTCATTGTTGTACGACACAATTTTTATAGCCGTAATTAGGTATACATCACATATTATACATATGTAGTCACATTATTTTCCATTACTTACTTTACTTTTCATGTGACTCTGGTACTTGTATCCTCTTCGGTCGGTATAAATTTTATAATTATTTCTAAAGCATTCACACTGTTACCGTCTGGTCGGCTGATGGGCGAATGGCGAACCGCGTTGCATATTCGAACTGATGTCCTTCGGCCATCTTCGTTAATTTGAATGAGATGCGAGACTATCCGACGAATGACGTTTCCATTATTTGTGGTGCATAACATCGCCACAGAATTTTAATCGATTCATGCTAGAAGATAGTATATTGTTAAGATATTTGTTCAATTCATTATGTGTAATAGTCTTTCGCTCTCTTTTCTGCCTTTTTTAAATAACCAATTGAATATTATTTTTTGACTTTAGTTGATGAAATATTTTAATATTTCTGCTATGTCAAATTTACACTAGTTTTAGGTAGCATTATCTAGTTAGGCAACAATACAATTAACAAAATCATTATATACAAAATAAATATCTTGACTCGACTCATCGATAAGTCATTCATTTCTTTTCCTCTTCAGCAAAACCCATTTTTTAATTGATCATTTATTGCAATTGATTTGAATCACTGATTCTTTCATATCTCTACAGATTTTCTCTAGTTGAAAATAAAAATAAGTAATTACCTATGTATGTTTCTAAAAATATTCTTCATCATTTTTTGTTATTTAGAAATCCATTCGCTATCTGACTGTTAAGTTTTTTTATTTATAATTATAAACCATATATATTTTTATAGTTAAACAAAGAGGATGAACTTTATTCCGTCGCTTATTTATTATTATAATGATCAGTTTATTTATATTTAATTCCAACACAATACCTGCGGCAAACAATAATTCTTTTATTATGTAAATTATAAACATATTCAAATTATAAGTATTCAATCAAATATAAATTAATAGTAAAATGTGAATTTTGTATATTCGATTCAGTAATTTTAATATGAATGTGTTATCGAAGATAATTTCTGCATGTAACGCTAAATTTAGCGACTTAAAACATATTATATAAAATCCACCTAATGCACTATTAAGTTACGTAATAGTAAGGGTAACTACATGATTTGAATTATCGAAAACTCAAAATTTGTTGATTTTTTGCATTTCAATAATAAACCTGACTTGAAATAAAAAAAAAACTTTATCGAACATTCATTTCGATTTTATGCACTCTTTAAGCACACAAAAGATTTATTCCTTAACGACAAAAAAAATCTTAAAAAGGTTGTTTTTAATATTTGTTTTTAAGGGGAATCAATGTTGAATTTTAATATTGTGTGACAAACATTCACTAGAGAAATGTATAAAATATGTACCTACCTATGGTATTTTTTTTTATATAAAAACTCTGTTTTACATATTTGAGAAATTTGATTTCAAATAAGGGTGTATATGTTTATATGTCCCCTTAATAAAATTTTTGTTTTATGCAGATATGTACGACCCGAGCGAAAACCCAAATTCGAACTCAGCGCAGCCCAAGTGATCAGATGGCCATTCAATTACCACGTGTCGAATTTTGATGACTTTTGCCGTAGCAAACACTTTCACGCAACATGCACATACACATGTGACAATTTATTGCCGAATCGCAATTTCTTCTATCCATCCATAAATTTCAGCCTGCAGATGGAAGGATTGAATTAGAATTTTTATATAAGATATTTCTCTGCTAGAATTCGAACTCAGAATGCCAGCTCACTAGCAACTCACCACTTTACTTCGGTCACGTGAGTATTTAATAATATTTTGTGAAACTGAAATTGAAGTTTTTGTATAGCAACGCAACGTTGGAAAGTGAACAATTTTTTATCGTGCTTTAAAAAAACAATTGGCATAACCACTCGCGAGAGTGAGTTTCCATATAGAATGGCATTATATGCGTTCAACGCTCGCTAAGTCGCTTTAAAATAAAGGTTTATACCTATAGTAAAGTGCACTTTACACGGACACTATTTTCAACGCGACTCGGTTTCCAACGCTTAAAATAGTATCCAAAATACAGGTTACTCCAAACATCGCTTTACACGCAACGCTTAAAACAGCATCCAAAATATAGGTTACTCCGAGCATCGCTTTACAGTACTTTACACAGTTTAAACAATTATATGTGCAAATTTTTAATATAATACAAATAAATGTATATCGAAAAGTTATATAATAATTATAATATAATATTTCGAAAGTTTAGACACTTTCCAAATAAACAAAATACATCGCGAGCGAATGTCACACGTAAAAGTCAACGCAAACGGCAGCCATTTTGACTCGTCGGTAACGACGACAGCGAATAATTTTACAGATTTCTGTTTTACCAAAAAGGATGAAAATCGCGTTGAAAATAGAACACGTTCTATTTTTTTGCTCATCGCGTTGAAAATCCCGTTGAAAACCTGAAACCCGTTGAAAATAGTGTTCGTGTAAAGTGCACTTAAGGGTAGACGTTACGCCAACCATAATATAAGAAGGTACCTCCTCGTATTTAGAGACATAACGACTGAGTTTGAATTTTAGCATACATAAGATATATTTAAATATTTCTTTTAACTAACTTAAACATGTACGTATTGTTTTGTTTTTCTTCATAGTTGGTACCTGTTGTACTATGTAAAATATTAACTAAACACACACCCAAAAACGTGTAACCGTATTCTGGAGACTTCAGATCTCACAGATCCAGATTGAAAACATAATCCAAAACTGTGTCTCCACCAGGAATCGAATCCGAGACCTTTGCTCAGCAGTCGAACATCTTGCTAACTGTACCACAGAGACAGACAGTTGAAATATTTTTTTTATATTTGGTAATAAACTCGTCACTCAAAAGGTGATCATAATAAGTATTCAAAAAAATACTCCTTTGCAGTGCAGTGATCCGTCGGCCAGTTGGTTAGTATCTGACTGCTGATCCAAGGGTCCCGTGTTCGATTCCCAGTGGAGACACAGTTTTTAAAATTGTGTTGTCGATAAATATCGTACGTAAGTCTCCAGAATGTGGCAACCTATTATTGGGTGCATGTAAAATAATTATTTGACATTGTTAGTTGCCCGAGAAGCTACATAAAATAAAATAAAACAAGAACAAAAAAAATCTAAATCTACTTTATATTAATCTCAATATCTAATTGATGTTTCATTATCAAATTGATTTTGTTGCATCTCTAGTCCAAAAATTCTTATCTCTTATCTTTAAAAGTAGTAACCTTCAACCGTAATTGTCTCTTCTTGATACTTGACCGTGTATCTGTTGAAATACATTCTTGGGTAATATTATTATTGTGAAATATGTTTACTTACATAATGCTTCTATACATTCAATATTATATTGAATAGTATATCATTAAATTGTCTCAACTTGAAAAAAATGAAATCCTTTTGACAATCAAAATTGAAATGAGGTCGAGGTAAAGGACCAAAAGTTTTTATCACAAGCGTAAATCACCTGCGTATCCCGAGAAGATAAATAATTTATTAATTATTATTACACCTACCTACAGCTATATTCCGTTAAATAATTTCCGGAGAAAACTTTGTAATACATAAAAAAATCGACTTGTGTAAACTATGTATGATTTATAAATGCGAGCTAAGTTTGGAATGACTTTTTGCGTAACTTGACGAAAGTTGTTGTTCTTTATGAGAAAGATTCGATTATTTTATAACTGGTCGATCCCAATAAATCGTACGTGGTTTCTTAACCGTAGATATCTTATATAAAAAAAATATTTAAAAAAAATTATAATACGAATTGTGAAAGTAAGTAACGTTTAACAGAAAAAGTATGTAAAAAAATTGGTCGCAAATTATTTGCTGTGCGTATACCTATATTTTTTTTCATTATAGGGACAATATTTGAACGTTTTTCCACGTGGATATTTTGTCGGTATTGAAAAAGATATGAAAAAATCTGATTTTTTAAATTATATCATACAGTAACTCGGTGCCAGGAATAATTCACTACATACATACAAACAGATGAAAATACTTTCACTTTTATTTATATGACACCAATTAAACTGGCTATAGGGCTTTGTATACAATTAAGCTGAATGTAGCAGTGATCGCAAATGAACAATAATTTTAAGGATAAGTAGTAGGTATACAGCATTTAGTGTATTTTTAATCATCACCTTGAAATATAACTTAAGTAAATTATGTAATAGCATCTTATCTTATACTGTAAAAACAAGGAAAATGGTAAACCTACGTTGGAGCAAGTTATAAAAAAAATATTTTTTATTTAAAAGTTTAAATTCATAGTAATTTTGAATAAAGGTGGAGGTATTAATATACACAAATTACATTAAACTATCTATGCTATCTATAAACAAAAAATAAACAGTCAAATATATAGAAAAATGCAATAATTTATCTGTTTATAGGTATTCTATACGTGGCGAGGCAAGACAGTGTCAGATGGTCTAATCTGAAGGCCCTGCACCAACAAAAGAGACATTTGAAGACCACTAAAAAGGTATACGGGTGATATTGTTGACAGCTCAAGACAGTTATACATAAGAGGAAACGTTTAGAAGAAGCCTCTATCCAGCAGCAGATCAAATATGGCTGATATGAAGAAGAAGATAGATATTCTATTCAAGCATCTATTTATATCTAGTTGGGTGAAATATTCTCAATTCAAGCTTGAACAAATGGGTTTGTTGCATTTCTTACTGTTCATTTCAATAATTTACAATTTTCAAATCGACCTTCTAATTCTTTTGAGGAAGTGAAGTAAGTCAGTGATCAGGATAATTTCGTTTTTCTAACAAGTTTATCTTTTTTTAGCAAGAATTTATTGTTTTTTAAGGTAATATTCGATAAAATGGTATTACTTTTGATCGAATTCGTTTGTTTGCATGATCAGTTGTAATTGTCGCCAATTTGCTAATTATTTATGATTCTCAATGAACAAGAAAAAATTGTGACTTGGAAGAAATAGACGTTTGACAATCAACTCTCCGCATGTACAGAGGGTAAAAAAGTGTTTTCAATGTAACAAACGTACAAGCTTGAATCGTTGGCAAGTTTCAATTTAGATTCAGCAGTTACCAGTTAATTCAAATGTCGCATGATGGACTTATTGTGTTTTTTTTCCAATATCCATTCTAAACTAGTGTAAATATTTCGTTGTTTACCTACTTCATTAACACAGCTTTTCATTAAATATTGCTCTTATAATGAACTGTCATGTATTGGAATGTAGATGTGATCCAATATTATATATATTGCTTCATTTACATATATTAATTAGTTAATGAGGAAAATCCATTGAAAATATAAGGTTACATCATCCTGATAACTTAACAAATCAATTGCGTATAATGTATACTTGCTAATTAAAAAAAAGGATAGACCGTTTATGAATTAACATTATACGTAAATGAATGAACAATAGTAAGTCATATATAATCAAAACACCTAACACCTACGATCATAATGCGAATAGAGGGTCTCATTCAACGCGCCACTGACTTAGGGTGCACGGAGTTATTTATTTCATTATTTTATGAAGCGATGCATGAATGTACGTATAAAGTATTGTGAAATAGCGAAACAGTAAATAAATACATTGACATAAATAATAATTATATTTATGTTAAATTTTACATACATATATCATCGCAGCATATCCCACAATGTGTGGTAACCAGCGACAGGTATGCGGGTGTGCATGACCGTATTAAAAGGAACCACGACACATGCGTGTATACTCAAATACCAGTCTTGTCTCACATAAAAAGGCAACATCAATAATGGGTGGTGAAGTTGTAGGAATTGGTAATTTTTTCCTCTCATAATTTTTTTTTTTTTAATAAAAAAATGAATATGTCCTTGTTAAACAAGTACATATACATCTTCCTACATTCCCTAAAATAAGCAAATAAATGCTTGTGCTATAGGTGAACGAAATCGGTCGAGGCAGGATTCGAACTCGCGACCACTGGATTACTAGACCAGCGCGCTAACCGCTCTGCCATCGACCCATAAATAATTTCATTTATTCTTGTCTTTTAAACAGTCAAGCAGCTGAAGATTTTTTTCAAATGAACTTACATTTTGATATTAAATTTAATAATATTTTATAGCATGATATGTAAGAAACTGAACTTTTTTTTATTTTATTAAACAGGCCCTGGGCCTAATGAAAGAACAAGACAATGTATGGCATTTCTTCGCATCGAAGAATATTGTGTTTCAAAAGATTGAATCATTTTTGAACATTGAAAATGAATAATAAGGTTTTGTCCCACTATTTCCTCACTGGTCCTTCTGAATTTCTGAAGTCTTGGTGCTACATTAACCATGCCAGCATCAGCCTCAGGGCCGTCCCAGAAGAAAGTAGACTTGATGAAAATTGAGAGCAATTATCAACTAACAAATTATCTTATAAGAAATACACAGAATCAAATGCTCGAATGACATTCATAACTCTATCTTAGTGCCAATCTTGACGTATGCAAGTGAAACCTGGACATGACAGAAGTCGCACGACAACAGAATAAATGTTGTTGATATGAGATCGAACGATGTATGACAGGGTAAGAAATGAGGACATAATGAGAGAATGTAAGACGAAGAAAGATGTCATCAATAAATGATGTATTAATGGATGCATGAATGTTGACGAGGCGGTGAATGTGTGTCAAGATAGGAAATTGTCGCATTCAATTCTCTGCCTATCCGCGAGGGAAATGGCATGATGGTATAAATTAATGTTTTTTTTTTATAAAATCAAAATATTTATTAATCTGTTTTAATTATTTAATTATAAATGAAATTATTTAGGTATTAGTCTATTTTTTTTTAATTCTATATTTTATATATTTCTTTAATAATAAATAAATTAAATAAAAAAAAATTTTTAAAGTAATTAATTTATTTTTTTATTAATTAATTTATTTGTTTAATTATTAATTAATTAATTAATTTTTTTTCATTTTTTATCTGTTTATTTACTCATCTATTTATTTACTCATATTTTATAAAATAATTTATAAAATAATTATTTATATACTTATTATTATTTACAATTAATTTATTTATTTGTTTTTTAACAAAAAAATAAACAAACAAAATTTGTTTTTTGTTTGTTTATTTATGTAAATATTTAAGTCAATTTGTGAGAAAAATCTCCCGAGTTTGAAAATGTATTACATGATAAAAGTGATTTTTTTTTTTTGAAAAAACAATGCACAATATTCATTAAGTTTTAATATACAGATACATAATTGTACATATATAATATTATTACGCAATGGAAAGATTTTAAAAATAAATAATTTATTTTTTTTCAAATTAAATAATATGTAGTTTTGTGCTAAATTAACCTATTTTAGTATATTTCTACCCTACAATTTAATTCAGTGTTTTGTAGGTAGGTATGTACATAATTATGTTAATTTTATATCGTGAATATTTCAATATTTAGTACTTAAGTTATTATATGTAATTAAAGTAATTTTTAACTATCAATTGGTCAAACTACCTTTTACTATATAAATTGTTTATTATATTAATTTCAAAGAGCAAAGAATTTAAATTAATAAACAATGAAAAAATTAAGTCAATATTTTTTTTTCGAAGAAATAAACCAATTTATAATATCGGCCTTCGTGACTAAGTTGGTTGGGTATCTGAGTTTTTGATTGTGTCCAGAATGTGGTAACTTGTTATAGGGTGCGTATTAAAATTATATTTGACATAGTACCTACCTACCCGTTAGTTGCCGGAGAAGCTATATTAAATTAATATTCAATTTGTTATTTAAATTCATTTCAATTGGTTATTAAATTTATTCATTCATACCATCACGGCATATCCCACAATGTGGGGTAACCAGCGAAAGGTGTGCGGGTGTGCATTGCCTTATAAAAGGGAGCACAACACATATGTGTATACCCACACACCAGTCTCACCTAAAAAGGCACTACATTCAGAATGGGTGGTGAACCTCATTGCTGAACTATGTCAGATGTTATTGTTGCCTGTTGTATTTCCAATTACCCGGCTCTTACGGGACACTCGAAAACAGTAATAGAAAAGAGTGGAAGCACTATTCTAAGCCGGTGCCTCACAGCTATTAAATTTATTTGAATGCAATTCATGTCTGAACTGGATTTATCAATAGATAAGTTGTATAAATATAGCAAAATGGTGCGTTAGTAATAAAAATTATAAATTTAAACTAAAAAACATCGTGACAATTGAACCCGGTGGCGACAGAATCGAAAGTCCGGCAATATTTTTATAAAATGAGTCATATATGTATTAGATTTTAAATAAAATGTAAAGCAAAATGTGTCGAACGTTGTTGCATAGTATGTGTCTTAATTCACAGCATTGAGGGGTTTTATTAAAATTTAATTCTCATTCAATTCTTAGAAGAAATTATCATTTAGCAATATACTCAACTCATACACGAGTTTTTAAGAAATTTTTTCTACAGTGTGACCATTTTGTAGAATCTAAACAAATTCCAATACAATTGGTTTAATAAAATAATGATAGTAGGTACTTAATCATAATCAGTGATTAGCGTACCTTATTATAATATTAATGATTTAACAATATTTATGATTTCACTAACTGGATCACGTTAGTTAGTACATATGACGCTGTTTACCTTTTGCGAATTGCGATATTCCGCGAACTGATTTTTATTCCGTCCGTGTTTACAAAATATATATTATCGCTATCACAGATTGAATAAATTAAAAATTGGTTGTATTTTATTATTATCAATAAACATTCGAGTCATTGATACTATATCACTCAGTTGTCTTGTAGTTATGTTCACAATATGAACTCGGCAACTGTTGTGATACGTCGCGTTGTTCTGCACATACATTATACGGTCGTTTGAACTCACTATTTAAGGAGTTTAACAATCTAAATCCTCGCATTCGAGAAACAGACGTTATTAAACAATTATCTTAAATAAACAATAATCATTAAGCTATACAAATGATAAATGTTAAATAACAATATCTTTTATCTCTGCCTTTTGTGTTATCTAGTGCAAAAATATACCTAATATTGACATCGTTAAGTGATAAGAAAACGTACCTTTACTTTGGATTTTGTTAATTGAATTCAGCATGCATTTGAAAACAATTGGCGCAAATTAATTATCGTAGACGCAACGAATCAAAATATTACAAGTGTTGGTTATATAAATTTTAAGGATGAAATTTAAATACTAAATCTCAATATTTAAAATTATTATGATTATATAAAAAAATATATATTTATAGTTTTATAAAATGAATTCACAAGAAGAGTTGACTAAATGTGAAGAAGATAATGGTAATAAGCAGTGGCCACAATGGATCGCCGTTGTTTCTGGTAAATAGTATTTCATTTTATGTATAAAAAATTATATTTTTAATATATAAAATTTGTAATTGATCAACCATAGTTTAAGGATCACTGGTGAATTTATTTTGATGAAACCGGAACAGATCATAATAGTACAAGGATCTTAAGATTCATCTTAAGATATTCATTGTTATTAGTGCCTTTTTATGTCATAATATGTCTAGTGAAATTAGAACCTTTTTCACTCTCCTTACTATGGAATAGTGGAGAGTCATGATTTCACATTTTTTAAGTGTATTTTTTGCATCAATTTCTCAACGGGTATCATGTATGTAGAGAGTGCACACTATTTTTTCGTCGTGATGAGGTTGTATGAATGGTGTACGGCGTACGCCGTACGTATTATCCATTAGTGTCCTCTCTACAGCCCAAACTTTTTACTTTTTTACATCAATTTCTCAACGGGTATCATGTAGAGAGTGCACACTGTGAGTTTCGTCGTGATGTATTTGTATTTATGGCGTATGGCGTAAGGCGTTCGGCGTACGGATTATCCTTTTTGTGTCCTCTCTACATCCCAAACTTTAAGTTCGATCGACTTCATATTAACATTATTATGTGCAAAGTGCATCGACCTAGAGCTGATTAGTTTTCCATAGACATTTATTTTCTTCTCTATGAATTCAACATTTACGTTGTTTTTTTTGTGTCCTCTCTGCAGCTCAAACTATAAGTCCGATTGACTTCATATTGATATCATATAATATATTATGTTAAGAGGCTATAGTAGGCTATACATTATATTTTGAAAATAATTTCCCTAATACCCTCAAAAGATACGTCTTTGAAATAAGGAACAGTTTGTATGTACATCTTTAATCTATTGCATGATTTTTTTTGAATTTTGAATTTGTTTAATACTTTTCTTGTAAAATTAGTTTTAGTAAAACCCTTTTTTATTTTTTTACTGTAAGTAACTAAAAAACTACAAGGCCTATGAAGTATATTTTTACTTTATTCGATAGAGAATATGAAAATCTACCGGCTGAATTTTTTATTATTATAAAATTTCAATGACTCTTCTTGCTATTTAAAAAAAACCTCTAAATTTTACCATTTTCGCACGATAAAATGTTGTATATCACATATCAGGTGATATACAATATTTTCTCGTGTTTCATACATTAGAAGCTAATTTAGTGTGCATTTTTGCGTATATCCGTATATCCAGGGTATAGTAGGGCCTTAAGTCCATAAACTTAGAGTTGATTAGTTTTCCATAGATATCCGTTAATTTCTTCTCTTTGATTTCATCCATCCAAATTTTCAAAATGCTCTCACTGTCTGGAAAATCGAGGTATTTTTATACTGTTTGCCATTTTGATACAACAAAAATACACTCATCAAAAATGTATGAAGGATTGTCAAAATTATAGAAAAAAATCTATGGTCTGCCGTATCAATATGAAATAAATTTCATATTTGAACACCGCATTCTTCTATCTTGACACATACATCGCCTCATCAACAATCATACACTGTCTCATACATGCTCATCTTGCTAGTAATACAATTATTCTTAAAATTCCTCAACATATGTATATCATGCAGAAAATGTATACTATGAGTTTCGTGACAATGTTTTTATGTGTATGGTGTATTGTGAAAACTTTTGTCCTCTGGGAATCTTATCTTTGTTTAAGAATCTAATTGAAATGTACTTCTTTAAAATACATTTAGAGATTGTCAACCTTTCAAGAAGAAAAAGGAACACTTACTATGGTGTGGAGAGTTTAGTGTTGGCTACAACCCACTCGTTTTATTTAATTGTATGTTTTAGTCAGTCAATACTTCCAGCAAGCGATCTATGAAGTAATAATTGATTGAATTCCAATAAATTAAGGTGATTATTTCATTGATACTCTCAAACCATACACTTTTCTTTAAGAACCAATTTTTCTTCGTGGGTATACGTCCATCTAATAACTAAAAATCGTTTTTTTTTTATATTTCGTACGTTTCTGACCTATGTAACCACCTACCGATACTTAGATTACATATTGCTACTTTGTCAATATAGTTCGTTGTGTATGTTCGCAGATTATCGTAATATTTCTTCACCCCTGTCGCATCATATCTCACCCCCGCAAATAAATTTTTGTTTATGTAAACTCCCCCTTAAATAAGAAATATTTTTGCCGTCAAGGATACAGTTATAAATTAAAATTTTGCAACATCCAGCAGCCACGATTTCAGCAACAACAGGATGAACAAATAATTTGGGTTTTACTTATAACGCTAACTAACCAAAAGAATATGCACTCTGCATATTGTCACATGCATGCTTTGTGGGTGTCATTTCCTAATAGATTATTTTTAATGGTCTGATTTGAGCGATTAATACATAAAAATTATAAGATGCCTTCATACACTACATGTATGTATATGCATATCACGATTCTAATAAACTTTCTTATCAGTATGAAAAAGTTTAATATCGATAACGTTCAGTTACTAGTTAAAATGTAAATACAACCTATATGTTTCTTTCTCTTCAGATTTTCTTTAAATCAATATGTCCTTGTTAAACAAGCACATAATACATCTTCCTTCATTTCCTAAACTAAGCATAAATGCTTGTGCTATAGGTGAACAAAATCACGAACGAACGATAACAAGCCCAGTGCGCTAAACGCTCTGCCATCGACCCATCTATTTATTCATTAAAATAGATCTATCTATAGTATGAGCCTTATCTATAGAATCATTATTTTCATTAAAAATATTTTAATTTTTCATTATATTAAAGACCACTTTTTTCCTCTTTTATGTCCCACGGCATGCTTTCATATAATTTTAGCCCATCATACATTAGAGAAATCTGCGTTGAGACTTTATTTTGTTTGTCTAAAATTTGGTTTTGATATTTTTTGTATTATGCCACGAAGCATTTTATGTATAAAAAATTAAAACATGAAAGTATGTTTTTTGTTTGACAGACATCAGGTTCATTTGACATTTTTTATATCTTCAATTTAAAATAATTCTCATAGCTCTGTTTTGTATAGTGTAGATTTTTTTATACCAGTTTCATTGCTTTAAAATAATAAAATAGGACATTAGGAAATGTGTGATTCTATAATAGTTTTTTTTAATGAGTAGTTAAGTGTCTTTATTTTCATAATTGCTTATTCTACTATGCAATCACACCGTTTTAGATATTTTTTGATAATTAGTTCTGTGTTTATTGTGAATTTCAATTTTAATTCTATATAAAATTCAACCTTTTTGATATCGCATAGTTTTTGGATAATTTCATTATCAATAATAACATTAGGTATAAGAGTCCTTAAATAGGTAATATGTAGTTGGGCAGCAGGGATCTATTTTTATCGACGCATGTGTATTTGTGTAAATGGTGTGATAAAAATAAATAAAATAAACATTAAATATAACTCACGTTTTAGTAAATGCTCCTCGAAGGAATATAACACATATGATTAATTTTATATAATTTGCTTTATCTGCAAATTATGTGGCTATATTATAAACATTAATTTATTTATAAAACATTCGGTGTTAAGTAAATCAATTTCATGTTTTATAAACAAACTATACATAAAGTAAATATTAAACAAGAAATTATTAGATCCGTTGATAATGACAAATTTTAAATGAATTAAATTAAATGTAGTCATAAATTTTAAAAATAATTTCGGATTAATTAACCAATTGGCGAGTTATGGCAATTGAAAATATTTGTCAGCGCAGCGTTTTATATAATATATTTCATCTGCTTAAGCTTTAAGTAAATTTCATACAATAACATAAAAATCAATTGTTTCCCGAAATCTTTGTTTGTTATATACATCTGAAGATGAAAATCTACAAGTGTGAATCATCTATGTACCACACTCAATAATATTTTTTTTCATACCACAGTCTTGAAATAATTAACAAAATGACGATGTGATAATTCATGCATAAACCATAATGGTGTCAGATTATTCATTTTTTCTGCTTTGTACTGAATTTTTTTAAAGTATAATATGAATATACCTATTACAGTGTCTAAAATACATACATAAAAGGTCTCATCTTTTTCAAATAAAAACGAAGAATAGAGTCAGTCAACGGCTAAATCATGTGTATAATGTCCCAAATTGCAAAACAAGAAAGACTCAAAGACATGCTATGTTTGTGGCTCCAAGAACATTCAATAGTTTAACAAATCATCTGAAAAATATAAAAAGTCATTTGTCATATGTTAAACAAATAAAATGTTGGTTAAGAGATAAATGTGAAGTACAGAAAATATTGTTATAATTTTTATATGAAATTTATATGCATATTTTTTTTATCTATATCTAAAAATATTGTTTTACATGTTAATTTAAAGTGATTTTTTTTCCTCTCTTTATTTGTGAATTCTTATTATGATATATTTTCCTCCTTATAGTATTTTTATTTTGTTATATCATTCTACTACCTCATATGTTATTATTATTATTTATTAATTTTTTTTTAACTGTTTTTTAGTTCAAAACACCTACGTATTTTTTTCTTTTCCTCTGTATTTTTATTTTGTTTTTTCTACTTCTTTTTTACTTGTTTCTTTTAATTAATTCATATTTCATAAAGTTAAGATACATTTTTATTTACTTTCTATATTTTTATTTATTGATTGTTGTGTATTGTTATCCGATATATGTGTGTATTTTTATATTTTCATGAACATATAATTTGTTATTTTATTTAAGTATCTGTTTGTATGATTTTTACGAGTTTATTGGGTGAACGGGGAATAAATGTATTTGACTGCAACATACATAGTCTAGAACCGAGCAACTGACGTTGCTTATTGTTGTGAGTCGCCTGATACATTTGTGGGTAGACTGTATTCATGGTGTTGTGGCCAGTACATTTTTGCCTCGTTCAATGTACCTGTTTTTATTTTATTGCATTATTTAGCATTTATTTTATTGCATATAATTTTTTAATCTGGTTCACTTCACTCTTGTTATAATTCATAATATTTTAGATACATTTAATTTTTTTCATTTGTTATGGGCACGTACATATTATATAAAGAATATATTTGTTCATAATAATATCAACTGTAAATATATTTCTTCTTTTTCACTTTTTAATATTTTATATTATACATATGTTTATATTAAGTAGATATAAAAATCTATTTTTTTATATTTATATTGTATACCCACACACAGGCATTGCCTTTGTGGGAATTTTGGTATTCAGTAATTGTTATTTGTAATTTTCTTTGAATTTTTTTTGTATTTTTTTCTGTTGTTTATTTAATTTTGTAAAATGTGCCAAAATTAAAATAAATAAATAAATAAAATATAGCGATAGTTTCACCATATGGAAAGAGAATGACAAACTATAAAAGAAATCTTTCATTCAAGAGAATTTCATTCTCTTCAACGAATCGACAGTTGGAATACATTAATAATGGAAAAGAACATACATCCATATATGTAAATTCCATACTTGCACTGAGAGCAACATTATTTTATTATTAATATCTTTATACTTTGCTGCTATTGCTTTGTGGCACATTTTAACTAATATAATTAAATAAAATTTCTTAGTTTTTATATGTCACTAGCATTAGATATTAAAAAAAAACATTTAAACAATACTCCATTATTTAATATTTTTCCTTTGACAACCTCTGCTTTCAATAATGTAAGCTCCGCCCATCAACTTTCCGATACATAATTTAGGCACACGGGTCACATAGTATCTAAGTTGAGTAAAAGTTTGTCCGGACGAAGGAGCGGTTACGTCTCCGAAACTAGTTGACATATAAATATACTCAACGTGGTTAAAAACTAAGAGATTTTATTTAATTATATTTATAATACTTTATAACAATACTTACATAAAACGACTGAGTAGGTTTTTTTAAAGATCTATCATTATTAGTACCTACCTATTCATTGTAGAAAAAAAAAACGTTTTTCATAGCTGCATGAAAGCATAATTATCTTTGTTCACGACATATTTTATAGTTTTACTTGCGAAACCCGGCAATCTTCGTGTTGTCTGTATAATTACAAATGGTCCCTTCCGTCCCTTCATTTCCTTCAGTTTCTTCCGTCTCTTCAGCGCCTTCCGTCCCTTCGGGCCCTCCAGTGCCTCTCGACCCTTCAGGCCCTTTAATACCTCCTGTCCCTTCTCCTACCTGCCTCCTACCTCCCTTCATTTTCTCCCGTCTCGTCTGTCCCATCAGACCCTTTAGTTCTTTAAGTACCCTCCGTCTCTTTAATTCCTCCCGTTTCATCTATTCCATCCTTCCAGAAAAGAGTCACATGACATTTATGTTCGTATTCCTATGCCGATCATTTTCTATAAGTTCTTTTGGGAGATATTATAAAATAAAAAAGTTTAAATCAGTGTTCGCTCCTAGAGAGTCCATGTCAAACTCATGGACATCAATAGGATTGACAAAATTGTAATGACAGAAATATCCAACAATCCAACAACAGTAGGCTACCCGAAACACCACAAAGAGATGGAAGGAAAGTTGGACCTCCCTCTCTCAGAATAGTCCACTTTCATAAGAAAAAATATAATATAATACCAACGAGTCGGTTTTATAAGACACGGTATTTCAGACGCAAAGTCGGTATTTTAAGTTTATTCTATAGATACTACCACGGGAATTGCTCAGAAGAACTTGCATCTTTGGTCCCTCCTTCACCCACTCGCAACAGAGTCACTCGCTTTACTCAATCGCAGCACCCATTCACAGTAAACCTTCAACATATACGAAATAGTCGCTTCTCGAACTCCTTTATTAATACAGCAGCCCGACTGTGGAACGATCTTCCGAATTCTGTGTTTCCACCTTAGTACAACCCGGGTCTTTTTTAAATCCGAATTAATAAACTCTTTTCTAGATTGCAAACCTACGCTTCTCCGGAAGAGTGAAATGGACCCAATTCCTAATAACTGGTGTCCCCTACGTAGACATGTTAAAAAAAACGGATCTTCATAGGTCAAATGACCTAATACTCGATGAAGAAAAAGGACCAGAACCCCAATAAGAATTTCAGGATTTTCTTGGATTTTTTGTTATTCAATATTAATTTGTACTTAGTATGATTTGATTTTCAAATTATTTTGATATAACTATAGAAAAATTATCAATAATAGGTACTGGGTACCTACATACCTACCCCGAAGTTCTACACTCAAATTTAGATTCATAATAATATTTGAATGTAAAAACGTACACCTTCATAGGTCAGATGAGCTAGTTTCACGATGAAGAAGATGTTTAGGGTCGTATTATGGTATTTATTTCAAAATAATGTACTTAAAAGGTTAGGTCCCGTAAGCAGTATTCTCGCAGTACGGGACCTTACCTTTTTCTTACATTTTTCTCAAATAACTCTTGTAATACGACTCATTATACGAAATCATTACAATTGGTCCAGCCGTTCTTGTGAAACAAATGGTGTACTAATCCGACTTAGTTTTATTTATAAAGAATAATCATTGCTAATCTTTATTTTAACAAGACTTACTCAAAAGTGTACAATAAATATACCTGAGCGGTTACAAAATATAAATTGTTAAAGCAACAAGCAAAAGCTGTGAATCTCTTGTTCATTCTTGGCATATTTATTTCACACTTAAAGAAAAATGATAATTTTCTTTAAAAAATTATATAAAAAAAACATTTTTCAACGGTATTCAGGTTACTAGTTATTTTTCCGTAGTGTACCGTCGAATAATCATATATAATATGATATTATTCAAGGAATACACGTGGAGTCTATCACGTTACGACAGTGAGAAAATTTTATAGACCAAAATTGAACCAGACACGTGATGTTTACGTGGATTTCGTTTAGGTTTCAAGTTTTTCCATCGTGAAACTATTAGGAACAACCAAAAAGTACTGTTTACTTTAATTAAAAAATAAATGCCTAGGTATTCCTCCGATAATAATCAATTTACATTGTTTGATTAATATTATAACAACCAACCTTATAACACATTTAAAATTTCAATAATTACAATTCATTTTGTCCAAACCATAAATGACCTTTTTTGATGCGATCGGATTCAAAGCAACCGCTTCTTATTCAGTATTTTTCAATTCAATATTTTTTTGCACATTTAGATATGTAGGTACATTTAGGATGTATTGCACAACTCTAGATTTTTTTTGACGAAAGGATGGACAAAATTATTATAAATCGAATATTTTTATAGTTGTATATACGCCAACATTGTTTTTTTCCCTGTCGGGAGTCAATGATATTTTTATCACAAATTTTAAATATCTCAAAAGAGACCAAATTGGAATATTATACGAAAAATTTCTCCTATAACATTACCTACAACTTCGTCTCTCTTGAGATATTAGTGAAATAAGTGTCAGTCTACCTTTACATTATTAGTAAGACTAATATTTGAACAAGTTTGCACCAGTTAACTAATTCAGACGTGTTTTAAATACTAAATTATAGCAAACGATTAGGAATGCTAGTACCAACTGTACCTTACATTTTTTTACGATGCAAAACAAAATATTATCGTATCATTCTTATGCAAATTTAGTATTCAGTCACGCGAATGCTAAATATATTCTGAAAAATTCCTCTTTTCCGAAAATTGTCAGACCTCCTGGTTAATTATATTTAGACACCAGACTCTAGAATTTCAAATCTGCGATTCAACTGCAGGAAAAGACAGCAGTTTCGGGTGAAGTTCTATAAAAATCAATAAGTTAAATAATCACAGTTATTTTTTATTAATCATATTTAAGTTTGATTTTGAATTAACGTGTTTATCGCATTTATCAAATCACATAATTTAATAACACATTAAACTTCCGGGAGAATTGAGATTCAAATAAAGCATTTAAAATCCATAAAGTGCTAATTTCCATTTGGTCGATGGGCACTTGGGTGCATAAGTGGACTATCAACCAAGTTTTTCACACCCAACTGACCGCAGCCAAGTGTAGAGTTATGGTTTGGTGTACAAGTGAGATTTTATATCAATAGGATAAAAGGTAAACAAATTACCATAGCAATTTTCAAAAAAATTAAATAATAGAAAAAGTAATAAACAAAAAAAAATTAAACGATCAAAACTTTCTTGCACCCTGCGCAAGTGACTAGTTTATTGCCATATCTCAATTTCTTCCAACTAACCAGTGTTTCCAGTCCAGAGAGGCAATATTGAAAAAAAAAATTAAAAAAAGATGTCCGTCCATGTGCCAAACGCCGTTATAAGGTAACGGCGATATTTATATTAAAATTTGATAAGTTCACTCTCTTGATTTGTTTTTTTTATTCTTCTTCTTCTATGTCAGCCATCTCTCCACTGCTGGATGTAGGCCTCCTCCAATGAACTCCATCTCTCTCGGTCCTGTGCTTTCCCCTGCCAACCCCTTCCTGCAACCGGAATAATATCGTCGACCCATCTTTTTTGTGGTCGCCCTACCGTTATTTTATTTTCCCACGGTCTCCATTTTAGTATTCTGGGTGTCTACCTCTCGGTACCCTGTCTTGCAACATGCCCTGCCCACTGCCATTTCAACTTTGCAACACGGTCTGCTTTGTCAATGACTTTTATTCTATTTTATTGAATAACGAGTTACTTTTATGTTATTTTTTGTTTGTTAATCATATTGTTTTAATTTGTGGATAAATTATTTGACGCATGTTTCATTTTATTGTTTTGTTGTTGTTGTTTTTTATTAAAAATAACATTATCTAAGCGATCAAAATATTTCGATATGTTTCATCCTTTGGAAATACCTTTCATTCAAAGAAGGTGAAATGGATGTATGTTTATAAAAATGCTTATAATAATATGTATATCTACAACAGGAAGTAGGTGCCTCTCAATATTACATACATTGAAGGCTACCCATAGTAATAGTTCGAAGAAAATAGTAATATATTACAACAAGTTTTGTTATTGTAATTTTATCTAGATGGTCATTTCTAGGTGAAGTTCGAGTTCGTTCTAGTTCGACCTTATCGATAGTATTAGCCTCGTTGTTGTCCACGAAGGTCGTCAATATAGATATGTGTAAAATATTTTAATTTTTATAGCATCAATGCATTTAATACTTATTTCCCTATCCCACTGAGATGGTATAAGCATTTGTGTAGGTTTTTGGTTTCTGTATCAAATGATAGGAAAATTTTGATTGAGGAAGTCGAACTACATATCATTCAAACATGAACGGACGGAAAACCTATGGGATATAAATTAATAACCTACTGCTAAATCAAATAATATGGAAGATTAAAGGACAATGGTAGGTTTCTTTTTGAAAAATGTTCAAAATATGATTCCTAAATCTGTAGAGCTATCGGTTTTATTTATGAAGGAAAACACTGAATTATTCAATTGTGAGAACACTTCTATCCACAATAAGATTGCAAGTTAATGGGTGGAAGTGCTGGCTAGTTTTGCATAATTGAGACGATTCACAACCGTGATAAAATATTCAAAAAAATATCAAAAAAGATTGGGGTATTTGGTTCCACCTACTCTACATTATTGTTGGTTAAGAGTGGGACCTACAACCATCACACTGCGGCCATGTGTTGATCTATTGTGAACAGCTCAGTTTTTTAATAAAATACAGATTGAGAAGTTTTTGGGTCTTAGTATGAAAGCTCCTAGATGTCTGTATCTGGATTCCATTAATGCTGGGCACTCACAGATCACGTGGGAAGCTGTTTCTTCCTCTTGTTGATACTATACACTTTGGGTCATCTGCGATCCCTCTTTTTAGATGACTGTTACCAGTAAATAAACCACTTTAATTGTCCAATGCTGAGATTAAGCAGCTTTCTGGTCCTTTTTTGGAGCGCCCCTCAAAGAATTCTTTCGCCTGTCGTTGTCCACAACTAGCCTTCCAGAATATCTATTCTGAACTGTAGTCCAGTCTTTCATATTAATTATTTGACCATTTACTGGTTCAAGTCCTATAAATGATGGCTCTGGTCCTTTTTTGGCTAGCTTGTCTGCTTTATAGTTTCCCTCTTAACCTTTATGACCAGGTACCCAGGATGTATTTTATTGAATTCCCCTAGTCTTTTAAGATACTTTAGACAATCCCATAACAGTTTTGATGTAACCTGGTATGATTCTATTGCCTGAAAGTCTTCTTGGCTCTCTGACAGAATATAAATGTTCCTGTTTTTGTAGTTCCTATTTATACCTAGGTAGGTATCTATACCTCTATAGGTAGGTTTCTATAATCTATACCTCTCACATGCACACGTTTTTACAAACTTTGATAAAGATATACTTATAAAAACAATAATTTAATACCTAGATGAAGAACGATGACTCATGCGCAATAAATAATGTTACAGATCACATGTTATAACACGATTTTCTCGAATGACATTTGACATTCATATTTATATATTTAATTTTACGTTTCAAAACAGAGTAAATGATTTATAAATGTTTTTTATTACAAATCACATTTTACCTAGGTTGAATTGTTTGATACGATAAGACTTATCGATCGATCGATACTTAGTATCGATCCGTCCCGAAGACACATTTTCTTCATCGGGACGGATGAAACTGACTGATGAAAGGATAATACAATCATGGCAACAAAACAAATATTAATAAATTATTAAAATATCAATATAACTTTGTTTATTTCCACTTATTTATTTTTATTCCACAACTAGTTTCAAGAACTACCGTTCTCTTCTTCAGGTGGGTTTAAACTAAAAACTAATTTGGTGTGGCGTGTGGCTGTGTCATAGGTATAGCGGGAGGTGTGGGTAAGGGGGGAAGTGGGCGTTGCCCTAACGGGAACATGGATAATAATGGTGAAGTGTTGGGTTGCGTCTGATTGTTAATTATTTTCTTGTGACTGTTTATGGCTTTGTGGATTTCTAATGTCTCTAAATTATTTTGTTTCAGTCCGAATGTATGCTTATGTAATAATTGTGCGTTTGTATTGTCAAATGTATGATTTTCTTGTATTAGGTGGTTTGCATATTCTGAGAAACCGTGTCCATTTAGACAGCGTTTATGTTCTTTGACTCTAGTTTCAATTGTCCGTCCTGTTCTCCCTATGTAAATACTATCACAGTCCCCGTTAAATAAGACAGACTATAACAAGGAGTTACAAACAATAGAAACTATAGCTCTTAATAATGGTTACAAGAAAGATATAGTTCATAAAATATTAAACAGAAAAACACGTACAAACATCATTCATAAATACATATACAAACCAAAACCACGAGAGACTGGCACAAATTGGAGAAAAATAATATATCTTAATAAAATTACACATGATATAACGAGACATCTTCCTTTAAACATAAAACCAGCCTTGTATACAGACAACAATATAGGACTTATACTGAAAAACAACACGGAAAAAACAAGTAATCTGAAACAAAGTGGAATTTATGAATTGCAATGTGGGGACTGTGATAGTATTTACATAGGGAGAACAGGACGGACAATTGAAACTAGAGTCAAAGAACATAAACGCTGTCTAAATGGACACGGTTTCTCAGAATATGCAAACCACCTAATACAAGAAAATCATACATTTGACAATACAAACGCACAATTATTACATAAGCATACATTCGGACTGAAACAAAATAATTTAGAGACATTAGAAATCCACAAAGCCATAAACAGTCACAAGAAAATAATTAACAATCAGACGCAACCCAACACTTCACCATTATTATCCATGTTCCCGTTAGGGCAACGCCCACTTCCCCCCTTACCCACACCTCCCGCTATACCTATGACACAGCCACACGCCACACCAAATTAGTTTTTAGTTTAAACCCACCTGAAGAAGAGAACGGTAGTTCTTGAAACTAGTTGTGGAATAAAAATAAATAAGTGGAAATAAACAAAGTTATATTGTTATTTTAATAATTCATTAAAATGGATTTCCACAATGTTAACGCCTCTACCTTAGAATAAAACAAATATTTGTATTTATTTTCTGCAAAAAAAAACATGCGTTGGTGAATGACAAAAAAAGATCAACAGTGAATTTTCAAAAAATTCAGTACAATATTAGGTACCAATTTCTTAAAAACACAACTTCTAAAGAGAGCAATCAATCCAATCGATAGAAGTGTTCACCCAAATTTAGTAAAAAATACTCAAAAAAATACTAAAACAAAGCATTTATGCCGCAATGATTAATGATCATACATTTCCACAAAGTGAATCGAAAACTTTGAAATCCTTAAGCAAACTGCGCGCGTGGAGGAGTACTTACTTATATTTCACGTCAAACCACAGATTTTTTAATTTCATACTGCCTATGTCAAACGCAGTTGTTAAAATAAATTCAAATACAGAACACTTATAAGATAAATATATTAGTATCTACTGTAAAATAATAAAAACGGTTAAAAAATAAAAGATAAATTTGGAATGGTAAAAAAAAAAAAAAAACTAACGGTACTTATAATTTATCAATACAAAGATGCTGTTGATTTTTCGTTTCCTACCCACATTGTATTTTGTGAGGAAAATAAGGACAATTAATTTGCGGAGCTTGTGCATTGTGCAATGTATGTATATTCACTAGATATTCAATACGTGTATAGATGCAGTGTATGTAGGTACTGCGTGCGCTGATATTTCGTTTTCTCCCCACATTGTATTTTGTGAGCAAGCGAAGGACACTTAATATTTTCGATTTTTACCTATTATGAATACCTTATTTCTACCTTTATGTACATGTTATTGTAACTTATTTCTATTTTTTAAAGATAGATATACCCAGTTTTGTGATTAATTTTTATTGATAATCGCGTAAAACATTTATAGGTTTATTTCTTAAATAAAAAATAAATGAATTAAATTTATTTTGAGGTTTTTATCCTTTATCAAATCCAATAACTCTTCAAACTTAAAAAAATATGTTCGAATTTTGACATTTGAACGATCACTAGTTCTAATAAATCTCCAAATTATAATGAGTTTTTATCTGTCAAATGTTTAACGAGTATTTTTTTTTTTACAGCATCAATAAGCTTCTTCACGGCGGGAATATGTTTCGCCTGGTCATCACCGTCTCTGTATATATTACAATCAGATGCATCTCCCTTTCCTGTAAATAATGACGAGGCGTCCTGGATTGCGTCATTTCTACCAATTGGATGTGCCGTCGGCCCAATTGTGGGCTCCTACTTATCGAGATATATCGGACCTAAACAAGCTACAATCATATCTGCCTTCCCGTACTTAGCCGGATTCATATTAATCATATTGGCGGACAGTCCAATATGGCTGTACATCTCGAGATTTTCATCCGGATTTGCGGTTGGGTTTGGGCAAACGGCGACCCCAATATATGTTGCCGAAATTGCTGAAAATAGAAACAGAGGAGCCTTATTGTCATTCTTCACCTTCAGTATGGGTATCGGAGCCTTGTTTATTTCATTCGTCGGCCCATATTTGAAGATCCAAGTGATGGCTGAAATCGCGTCAATTTTCCCTGTATTGTTGCTAGCGACAATGCTAATGATGCCGGATTCTCCATATTTCTTGGTTAGAATGAATAAGGAAGACGAAGCCGAAAAAGCCATCAAATGGTTAAGAAGACAAAATAACGATATAGTTGTTCAAGAAGAAATGAAAATTATTAGAAAAAGTGCAAGCGAGAACCTCGGACTCATCGATGGCTTCAAGCAATTGATTCAAAAACCTAATCCCAAAGCGTTGGGAATTGTAAACATATCGTTTATTGGACAGAGCGTGTGCGGTGCTATAGTTGTGATGTTTTATCAAGAACAAATATATGAGATCGCTAAAGTTCCTATTCCAGCAGAAGTGGCGGTGATGATTACTTCAGTGATCGGAAACAGCGCGGGAGTTCTTTCTGTGTTATTGGTTGATCGCTGGGGAAGAAAACCTTTACTTCTGATATCATCTTTGGGTTGTGCGGCTTCAACAGGACTCTTGGGAACGTACATTTTTCTCGAACAACGAAACATATTAGATAATATTTTATACATCAATTGGTTGCCTGTGGTTGCCATGAACACACTTCAAATATTCTTCGCCTTTGGAATGAGTCCGATACCTTCGACGCAACTCGGGGAATTCTTCTCTTCAAACGTTAAAGAAATAGCGTTTTGTCTCATTTCAATTATTGCCGCTTTGGAAGGTGTAGTCATAACGAAACTGTACCAAGTAGTTCAAGATGAATATGGAATCACAACAGTATTTTGGAGTCTGTCTCTTTTAACGTTTATCACATTCTTGGCACTGGTTTGGGTCATGCCCGAGACAAAAGGTAAAAGTTTTCTGGATATTCAAAATATGCTGATAGGTAAAGAGGATCCATTAGATTCTATAAAACTTCACGATGACACGATAGTGCGATATTGAAAAGATTTCTGCTGAATCGAGTTGTTTTTTTTTATATTTCTAGTCTTGCCCAAGTATTCAGTATTCATCAATTCGTCTTTTGTTGTTGAATACCTTCATTTGTCAACAAGTAGATGAATGAAAAATATATTTATGTAAAAATATAAACAATTTATTGTAATGTGATACGAATTTGGTTTAATTCTTTGTGTGTACTAATCATTTTAATGTTTGTCATTAAATGATCCTACATATTTTTACACAAATAACGTAGGTATATGTAGTTATGTTAAAATATATGTTCATTGTTATATGGATAGTAACAAAACCTGTGTATATTTTATAGAGATTAGTATTAAATAAATAAATTATTAATATTTAATAAATTTAGTTTTAATAAGTAAGTATTTTTTAGTAAAAAGCGTGTTGATTATTATTATCACTAAATATCTTTATTATGTTTGCATCATTTTCAGAATTACTTAATTTTTTATTGTGTTTTCTTTACTATCCACGTGACATTCAATATTATTTTACAATGAAATTAATGATCTTCCTTATCATTATCAATTTGTTGATAATATTTAATAAAAATGACCCCATTAATGTTATCGTAAAATTAATACAGGTAGTGTTTTACCTAAATGATTGTATTTTTATGTGATTCTTTTCATAAAAAGATGTTGTGAAATTGGTGTATAAATGTGCCTGTTCTATTGCATTTTCAGATTGTTTTGATTTATTTAAATTTTATAATGATTGATTGAATTCCGTTTTTATGAACAATAATGTCAGACGCTTAGTACCTTCCTATGATGTAATAGGCATGATGACTAATTTTGAAAAACTATCTCACGATGTTTTTACGCATTCACTGTTTTCAAATATATATACATTTCTACATAAAATAAAGGTTTAGTAGCAAAAATCGCCATTTTAAAATCAAATTTGACATTTACGCCAAAAAAAGCTTGTAGTATCATGGCGGCTGCCGACCCTGACGGTGACGTCATGGTATCGTAAACTGCATATCACTACTATATGTAATATATGTGTTCTAAGACGATTTGTGTATTTATAATCAATTCAAAAGTGCATAAGTGTTGTGCGGTCCCTAAATGTACAAACACGACGAAAAAAACACCTACTGAGGTATTTGTTTTCGTCCCACGCGAAAAAAAAGAGAAATAAGTGATTAAATTTCGCACGGCGAGACACAAGTGAATTTTATTAAGTACGCGTTTACAATGAAGTACAGTATTTGTTCCCCCACTTTTAGCTCTCAATAATATAATATTTACCATTATTTAGGCAATAAGCATATAAAGAACTTCATTAATGTCCAAACGTCAAAATAGGCCATCATAAGTTTCCCGCGTATGTTTTTAGCTTATGAACACATAATGTAGAGAGAAGAAGGAGCATATTTTATCGATTTTCGAGATGTAAGTTGTATTTAAATTACAGATAAATAAAGTACTTATATGTACTTATTATTAAGTTTTTACGTTTCGAAATTCTGATGAACAAAAGTCTTTGTTCGACGCAAAGAAATATCCGACCATCAAAAGTTCCATTCTAGTTAAGAGTAGTTAAGACAGGCAGAAAAATAACTACTATGGCTGATATTGCTAAAAATAACGATAGCAGATAGAGCGCTATGTAATAATTCGTATGCTGCTAAAATTGTAACGATGTTTTAAAACGCATGCTTCGCGTAATCGCCGTCGTTTCGCAAATCGCTTCATTGCATGAAAAAAATATAGCTTGCTAGTTTAGTTTGGCAGTGACCAGCATCATAACATGTCGAACGTTCGTCAGCTCACCATCGCGTGACAAAATTGTAGAATACTAAAACTAAATTAGTTTACCATACGTTGCGAGCGTTCATTATTTATTTATTTATTCAATAAAAACTAAGTTACATACAAAATACAATTAACATAGGCCCGATATTACAGTCGGCCCTCAACTCATTGAGTTTGCCAAACTCAAGATTAATGTTAAGGGGAGATTGAATCCATTTCCGTATTACAGTGCAATATGACATGTCAGTTACTAAATCTTCAATTATAGACATATTTCACTTTTTCTGTGGTTATTATCTGTCAAATTTAAATAACCTCAAATAATACGAAATACAAAACGGGACGCTACGACTTTAAATACCATTGTTTTATTATCCAACATGGTAAATTTAATTTTTTTCACCAAAATAATGCTTTTAAATGCCCGTGTTCGTTTCAATACGGCTGTCAGTTTGTTTTGTTGTGTGGCGCCACCTTCGATACAACACTGAAACTACACACGTTGCCTAACGCCTCTAGTGATAGAAACTGAAACTACACGAGTTGCCTAGCAAATGACAGTTGACTCACAGTTAAGTACTTAATCTGCCAGAAACGTTGAGTTAAATATTTGTCGTTTTAGTGACGTATTTGAGGGAAGATTAGCAGGCTAAGTCTGTAAGTAGATCTCGACCGATAAATGTCGAGATTAACTGTCAAAATATCGACTAATCGATATTTTGACAGTTTTGGTAGTCACTAAGCATATAACGCGTCGAATCGTTCTCGCCCACTTATTTGACGGCGAGATTGGGTCGACATCGAGTCGAGTGACAAGATCTAACGCCGCCATGTTGAATTGAATGTCATTTTTTACGCAAACAATGCCGAATTTCATATATATTTTGAGAATAATTATATAAACGGGTTAAACAACGCCGTTTAAGAGATTCTTCAAACCCCTTAAATATTCCGCGTAATTCTTTTATTGTTAATTACCGGGTAACAAAAGTTTTAGAATTATAATATACTAATTCTATGGGTTACATATTTATTGGAAATATGCGTCCGTAAATGTTTTCCGTAGGTATAGATTTGAAATAATTTTTGGTTTTGAGAAAGTATTCTTGTAAGCTATTTTATCACTTATGTATTTTAACACTTAACAAAAGAAAATTCGGCGTAGTTTTTAGTAAAAATATAACACGCTGCTGTCATCACATTTGATAAATTGATCGAAGTATAATTAAAAATAATTTTTAAAATTATTCTCAAAACATTCAATAAACAAAAAAGAAACTTAATTTAATCGTATTATAACTTGCTTTCGTGCTTAAAATATGACCATATTATATTTATTTAACAAATTTATGTAAACAAATTTGACATTTATTCAAATCATGGGGAAAATATTGTGTATTGCCATAAATGATAATTCAAAAATGTACCGCAAGCCAGCCTAACGGCG
Source organism: Molanna angustata (assembly GCA_963576475.1). Classification (NCBI taxonomy): domain Eukaryota; kingdom Metazoa; phylum Arthropoda; class Insecta; order Trichoptera; family Molannidae; genus Molanna; species Molanna angustata. The sequence continues at coordinate 9,142,952 of OY754967.1, forward strand.
ACAAATACTAATAAGTGCATTTACGAACTCGACAGCGCTTAGTGACTACGAATTGTCGTCACGGGCGTAAACATGACGAGAAGAGCGGCGATACGTTGTCGGATCTCGACTTTTTTACTGACTTGGCCTGTAGGTCTAAACGGACACTGTAATACGCTATATTTTTGTAAAACTTGAGTTTAGCTCTTAAACTGACACTGTAATACCAGCCCATAGTGTCCCCCGATAGGTAGGCGAGTATCTAGGTAAATTGAAACTATTTGCTTTGATGAATATTTGTTCCATTTATATTTAATTTGTTTTAGTTTTAAGTATCTAATTAAAATATTAATATATCGATAACACCAAAATAAACATAGTCCAGACCGACAATTAATGCGTATATTGTATTGAAGACTATCAGAAGAATTGACGCGACCATACTATGACGTCGTGCGCTCTGATTGTTTTTTCTCATAAAATGGCGGACTAACACATTTTGTATTTTTATATTTATAATATTATTATTATTCACTCCTATAAATTAAAAAAAAAACATTTTTTAAATCTTTATAACCTATTTAATTTTTTAAATCATAATTTCAATGATTTTTTTCTTACAGTCATCACACCTATTACATATTTTAATATATTAATCATAATATGTATATGAATCATAACAGTTATCCCATATGTATATTAGATTCATCATAATACATTGTGTATTTCCATTTCAACCTCATGTAACACTGTACAACTCCCACAAACAATATAATTACATCATTTTATTTTATAATCAAGCAATGAAAGCCACCAAGTTATTTATTTCTGAAACGTTAAATATTCTCCACCACGTTACAATACTCGGTGCGTGTTATAACAGATGCGTCAACGATTCAATAGAGCGGATAGCGATATTATTTGGTTTATTGTCCCAAATAAACCAAATAAATCAATAAATAAAAATAGCATGTTAAAAATAAGCAGCATATTCCATATAGTTTGTTATGAAAAAAATAGCCATTTCGAACAACACAACAGTTGACAGTAACAAACACAATTGACAGTGACAATATGGTGACGTCATGCGCTCTGATTGGTGTTTCACATAAAATGGCGGACAAACATATTTTGTATTTTTATTTTAATAATATTAATATTATTCGCTCTTTTAAAATGAAAATAAATATATTTTTTCAAATCTTTATAACATATTTTATCTAATAAAATCATAATTTCAATGATTTTTTCTTACTGTCATCACGCCTATTGTGATAGTGAACACCTATGTAAATATTTTATATAAAGAATTCCTAAAATTCATGAAAAATATGTTAAGGCAAACATAATTTGTAATTTAAATTTAATTTCAAATTGTCTCTTTGATTTGAAATGGAAAACAATTTTATAATTCTAATATACTTCTAGTATTTTTTAACAGATTTTTAATTATCTCAATAGAGACGAAGTTGGAATATTTATTGTAGGAGAACCGGGAAATCAAGGCACCTACAGGGCTTACGACCTGTCATCGGCTGGTTTACGTGATCACTTTATGCGCTTGCGCAACGTTCACCAATTATGCCTTTTTAATGAGATCCCTATCAATTCAATTTTGAAAGTTCTATATATTGTAATACTGAAATTCTTTTCGCATGAAAATAAGGAATTTTTACTACAGCCATCTATGGGTGAAATTATGAACAACAATCTTATTATTTTTTATTTATTTTGTTGGAACGCCATCTATTGAGAGAATTGGTTTTTTGTAAATAATGAAAGCTACAATTCTTATTTCTGAGGTGACAATGCATTTTTCGCATAGAAGTCACCCCTGAATTGCGCCAGACTTATAAGGTCATTTTTGTCTTATTTACCTACTTGTACCAATGTGTAAGTAATCGAATATTTTTATTATTGCATATGTTTGCGCATATGCAATAATAAAAATATTCGATTACTTCTAGTATATAAGCATTATCTAGAATCTCAGAAGTAACAACCGAAGATAATGTATTTTAATTTTAAGTTTTTTTTATTTATTATTAGGTACTTATTCGTAATTAAATATTGTTTTTTTAATAATCCTTTTTTTAATATTTATGAAAAGTTCTTTTACGTACATTGAAAACCATGTTCTTTGATTCCCTTTTATTTCAATTGATTTTGCAGAGTGAAGTTTTTGGATGATTGTATATTCAAAATTAATATTATCCAGGAATAGAATATCCGTAATGCATGTGAATGTTGCCAAGGCAGCTTATCCATTTAGCGATAGAAAATGTAAGAAAAGATTATGTATAACCATAGAGAAAGGAATATAGATACAGAGCTGACAATGAGCTACGACTTTAGGCACATTCCAGAAAATTATTTTACAATCTAAAAAAATATGATAATGTTTCGTTTCGACTTGTAGAAATATACTTCGTTGGCTAAAGATACAAGTTCGTTATTTATAAGATCATTAGGTACTCTATAAGATTATTAATTTATAATCCCTACTCACCACAATATTTAAAAAAATAACGTCGTTTTATTGTCAAGTTACGGCCTACCCCTTCGATCTGCTGAACTTACTACACTAGATATTTATAGAAATTATTCACAATACAGAAATTTTCAGCTCTTATTTTCAAGTACAATCAGCTAGACTATGCAATGGCCTAAGTGATGAAGTAACATCATCTCAATCCATTAAAATATTTTAAGGTAAACTAAAAAAAAATATCTGTCAAATAGTCCTGAATTACTTCTGTATCCTTCCGTAACCTCCTTCTTTTCCTCATATGCTATGATCAATGTTATATTTATTATTATTTTTTACTTCGTTATTTTATTTTTTATCAATTTATTTCTTATTTAATACTATTGTGCCAATTTAACTTTAGAGACCTCACGTTGCTCGGGTTGTTTGGAAGAAATTTCCTTATGGCAATAAACCCGCCTTTATTCACCTGTACATAAATTATATAAATAAATAAATAATATTAATGACACATTTATATAGCAGTAAAAGTATTTGATTTTAAAAATTTAAATCCCATTTTCAGCAACATGTTTTTTTGGTATTATTGTTGAGTACTATTTCAATTTTCATTCCGAACCGCTCCGAATACGTATGACTGCCACTTAATTTTGGTGACACAGTCACGCGTTGTGTACCGAGATATTTTGCTTATGTCATATCTGTGATTATAACTATATAATTTATGGAAGTGACAGTTGTCATGTGATAGGCAACTGGCATGTTGAGTTATCTTTTCATTTCCTTTCTATCACTAAATTGACACTTCGAAACCCTGGGAGAATACAATTATATGTATACTTTCATCCTTTTATTTATACCTATTCTATTTGGGTCAGGTCAATGGTAAGTGTAATATTTATATATCATTTAATTTGCTAAAGATCAGCAATCGAAGTTTACCGACCGATATCATACCAAAAAGTTTTGATTTTCTATTTATTAAAAAAATGACCTTCATTCATTTACCATTTTTTTATTATATAAAATAAAAAATTATTAATACTTAATATGTACCGAATCTTATTATTCTCATTGCGTAAGCCATCTACCGATCAATATGTAAAACAATTTTAGTGACGATAAGTATTTGTTGAGAAAACATAAATGTTTAAAAATAATTCCGTTAGATGTCTCTGCTTTAAATATAAATCATAAATAATAATATTGCTTGATTTTGTTTACTGTAATACTGAATTACACATCTCAAATCGCAACATATTTATTGAATGAAATAATCCTCATATTTCATTTTATTTCGGCCGCTTCTGGTAATAAAGACAATTTTAAAGTTGAAAGAATATTTCGTTTTGTGTTCTCTATTCAACGTAAAACAAAACTTCACATTTTTGTCAACAGATGCCACTATTCCTTAAAATATTAGTGTTTCCTAAGAAAAACTGAATTTTATTAAACCTTATGAAACATTTAGATGCCTATATTACATATGTATACACCTTGCTATTGTATGTATTTACATAGGTACCTACTGACTTATACCATTTCATATAATTTAGTAAGCATACTTAACTAGAATGAAATATGTAGGTATGTACCTACAGTATACATGACATGTGTTGTTTGTCCAACTTTATGAGAAAATGTACCTATAAAATCATAAAATTCCTGACATCAAATTTAACAACCGCGACAGAATTATTTTTATGACTAGTTGCATGTAACACATGAGATCCAACTGTCGACAGCGATAGTATGTATAGTTGAAGAATAAGTACCAAACCCATAAATACAAATTATTTATTATTTTATGATATTTAGTTTTCTATACAACACATGTACCTAGGTAGTCAAGATAGGATAGTATGGAGGTCAGTCTTTTTTTCCTACCCGGAATATGAAAACAGCATGATGGTATATGTATATTGTATGTTTAGAGATGAAGTATCAAACAATTAAGTCTTCTTTGATATTGTGTATAGGTGACTACCATACAAAATGTATGAAGCGATGTCGTCACTAAATTCAATTTTTAAAAAAATTGTTAAAAAAAAATTGAGATCTTCTACTACAATGTGAATATTTTTCCAACTGTCGATTTGTTCAGGAGAACTTTGTTCTCTTAACATATCGACAATGTATCAAGCCAGAATACGCGAGAATTGTATGGAGAGGTCTACTTTTTTCATGGATTTTCCAACTTTGAAGTCAAAAAACACCAACTTAGAGGCTTCGCAGCATATATGTTCCATACACGGATTTACTCAGAATTCGGAGTAGAACATTTCGTGTGTCTGTGTGTGTGTGTGTCTGTGTGTGTGTCTGTGTGTCTGTGTGTGTGTCTGTGTGTCTGTGTGTGTGTGTGTCTGTGTGTCCGTCCCCCCCTTATAACTTTTGATCCGCTCAATTTACAGAGCCTAAAATTTCAGAATATATAAACAGTTACAGGCCTACAAAACTTTTATACTCGGAATTTTGAATTTTTGTTTCAGTCAGGGGTTATCAACTTTTGAATTTTTATTTTATTTTTCCATATATCTCAGAAACCATAAACGCTAGAACGCTGAAAATTGGTACAAACATAGACAAATACAAAATCTCAAATTAGTTTTTTCAAAAAAATTCCAGGGTTTCTCAAACATTTTTTATTAAGAAAAATATTTTTTTTATGATAAATTTATGAGTTTAACTGCCTATATTTCCAAAACTTTTACAATTATCGAAAAAAGCCGAAACACCCCAACTAGATAATTTAATTTTCTATAAAAAATATTAACATTGTAGAAGAAGATCTCAATTTTTTTTTAACAATTTTTTTAAAAATTGAAATTAGTGACGACATCGCTTCATACATTTTGTATGGCAGTCGCCTATACACAATATGTAAGAAGACTTAATAGTTTGTTACTTCATCTCCAAACATACATACATACCATCATGCAATTTGCATATTCTGGGTAGGAAAAAGGATCTTCTTCCATACTATCCTATCTTGACATACATACCTACATATGTTGTATAGAAAACAAAATATCTGAAAATATTCAATAATTTGTATCTATGGGTTTATAGTTTGGTACATATTCTTCAACTATACATACTATCGCTATCGACAGTTGGATCTCATGTGTTACATGCAACTAGTTATAGAAAATTAAATTATCTAGTTGGGGTGTTTCGGCTTTTTTCGATAATTGTAAAAGTTTTGGAAATATAGGCAGATAAACTCATAAATTTATCCAACTGTCGATTTGTTCAGGAGAACTTTGTTCTCTTAACATATCGACAATGTATCAAGCCAGAATACGCGAGAATTGTATGGAGAGGTCTACTTTTTTCATGGATTTTCCAACTTTGAAGTCAAAAAACACCAACTTAGAGGCTTCGCAGCATATATGTTCCATACACGGATTTACTCAGAATTCGGAGTAGAACATTTCGTGTGTCTGTGTGTGTGTGTGTCTGTGTGTGTGTCTGTGTGTCTGTGTGTGTGTCTGTGTGTCTGTGTGTGTGTGTGTCTGTGTGTCCGTCCCCCCCTTATAACTTTTGATCCGCTCAATTTACAGAGCCTAAAATTTCAGAATATATAAACAGTTACAGGCCTACAAAACTTTTATACTCGGAATTTTGAATTTTTGTTTCAGTCAGGGGTTATCAACTTTTGAATTTTTATTTTATTTTTCCATATATCTCAGATACCATAAACGCTAGAACGCTGAAAATTGGTACAAACATAGACAAATACAAAATCTCAAATTAGTTTTTTCAAAAAAATTCCAGGGTTTCTCAAACATTTTTTATTAAGAAAAATATTTTTTTTATGATAAATTTATGAGTTTAACTGCCTATATTTCCAAAACTTTTACAATTATCGAAAAAAGCCGAAACACCCCAACTAGATAATTTAATTTTCTATAAAAAATATTAACATTGTAGAAGAAGATCTCAATTTTTTTTTAACAATTTTTTTAAAAATTGAAATTAGTGACGACATCGCTTCATACATTTTGTATGGCAGTCGCCTATACACAATATGTAAGAAGACTTAATAGTTTGTTACTTCATCTCCAAACATACATACATACCATCATGCAATTTGCATATTCTGGGTAGGAAAAAGGATCTTCTTCCATACTATCCTATCTTGACATACATACCTACATATGTTGTATAGAAAACAAAATATCTGAAAATATTCAATAATTTGTATCTATGGGTTTATAGTTTGGTACATATTCTTCAACTATACATACTATCGCTATCGACAGTTGGATCTCATGTGTTACATGCAACTAGTTATAGAAAATTAAATTATCTAGTTGGGGTGTTTCGGCTTTTTTCGATAATTGTAAAAGTTTTGGAAATATAGGCAGATAAACTCATAAATTTATCCAACTGTCGATTTGTTCAGGAGAACTTTGTTCTCTTAACATATCGACAATGTATCAAGCCAGAATACGCGAGAATTGTATGGAGAGGTCTACTTTTTTCATGGATTTTCCAACTTTGAAGTCAAAAAACACCAACTTAGAGGCTTCGCAGCATATATGTTCCATACACGGATTTACTCAGAATTCGGAGTAGAACATTTCGTGTGTCTGTGTGTGTGTGTGTCTGTGTGTGTGTCTGTGTGTCTGTGTGTGTGTCTGTGTGTCTGTGTGTGTGTGTGTCTGTGTGTCCGTCCCCCCCTTATAACTTTTGATCCGCTCAATTTACAGAGCCTAAAATTTCAGAATATATAAACAGTTACAGGCCTACAAAACTTTTATACTCGGAATTTTGAATTTTTGTTTCAGTCAGGGGTTATCAACTTTTGAATTTTTATTTTATTTACCATATATCTCAGAAACCATAAACGCTAGAACGCTGAAAATTGGTACAAACATAGACAAATACAAAATCTCAAATAAGTTTTTTCAAAAAAATTCCAGGGTTTCTCAAACATTTTTTATTAAGAAAAATATTTTTTTTATGATAAATTTATGAGTTTAACTGCCTATATTTCCAAAACTTTTACAATTATCGAAAAAAGCCGAAACACCCCAACTAGATAATTTAATTTTCTATAAAAAATATTAACATTGTAGTAGAAGATCTCATTTTTTTTTTAACAATTTTTTTAAAAATTGAATTTAGTGACGACATCGCTTCATATATTTTGTATGGCAGTCGCCTATACACAATATGTAAGAAGACTTAATAGTTTGTTACTTCATCTCCAAACAAACATACATACCATCATGCAATTTGCATATTCTGGGTAGGAAAAAGGATCTTCTTCCATACTATCCTATCTTGACATACATACCTACATATGTTGTATAGAAAACAAAATATCTGAAAATATTCAATAATTTGTATCTATGGGTTTATAGTTTGGTACATATTCTTCAACTATACATACTATCGCTATCGACAGTTGGATCTCATGTGTTACATGCAACTAGTTTATTATAATATTAAACAATGAATATTCTTGATATTTTATATTTGTCTATATTTTTATCAATTTTCATTGTTCTAGCTTATGTGGTTTTTGAGATATATGTAAAAATAAAGTAAAAATTCTAAATTTGATAACCCATGAATGAAACAAAAATTCAAAATTCTGAGTATAAAATTGATTTTCTTACCCCGTTTTCCAACTGTCGATTTGTTCAGGAGAACTTTGTTCTCTTAACATATCGACAATGTATCAAGCCAGAATACGCGAGAATTGTATGGAGAGGTCTACTTTTTTCACGGCTTTTCCAACTTTGAAGTCAAAAAACACCAACTTAGAGGCTTCGCAGCATATATGTTCCATACACGGATTTACTCAGAATTCGGAGTAGAACATTTCGTGTGTCTGTGTGTGTGTGTGTGTGTGTGTGTGTGTGTGTGTGTGTGTGTGTGTGTGTGTGTCTGTGTGTCTGTGTGTGTCCGTCCCCCCCTTATAACTTTTGATCCGCTCAATTAACAGAGCCCAAAATTTCAGAATATACAAAAAGTTACAGGCCTACAAAACTTTTATACTCAGAATTTTGAATTTTTGTTTCAGTCAGGGGTTATCAACTTTTTAATTTTTATTTTATTTTTCCATATATCTCAGAAACCATAAAAGCTAGAACGCTGAAAATTGGTATAAACATAGAAAAATAAAAAATCTCAAATTAATTTTTTCAAAAAAATTCCAGGGTTTCTCAAACATTTTTTATTAAGAAAAATATTTTTTTTATGATAAATTTATGAGTTTAACTGCCTATATTTCCAAAACTTATACAATTATCGCAAAAAGCCGAAACACCCCAACTGGATAATTTAATTTTCTATAAAAAAATATTAACATTGTAGTAGAAGATCTCAATTTTTTTTTAACATTTTTTTAAAAATTGATTTAGTGACGACATCGCTTCATACATTTTGTATGGCAGTCGCCTATACACAATATGTAAGAAGACTTAATAGTTTGATACTTCATCTCCAAACATACATACCATCATGATATTTTCATATTCTGGGTAGGAAAAAAGGAACTTCCTCCATACTATCCTATCTTGACATACATACCTACATATGTTGTATAGAAAACAAAATATCTGAAAATATTCAATAATTTGTATTTATGGGTTTATAGTTTGGTACATATTCTTCAACTATACATACTATCGCTATCGACAGTTGGATCTCATGTGTTACATGCAACTAGTCATAAAAAAAATATTTTTCTTAATTGTATGGAGAGGTCTACTTTTTTCACGGCTTTTCCAACTTTGAAGTCAAAAAACACCAACTTAGAGGCTTCGCAGCATATATGTTCCATACACGGATTTACTCAGAATTCGGAGTAGAACATTTCGTGTGTCTGTGTGTGTGTGTGTGTGTGTGTGTGTGTGTGTGTGTCTGTGTGTCTGTGTGTCCGTCCCCCCCTTATAACTTTTGATCCGCTCAATTTACAGAGCCTAAAATTTCAGAATATATAAACAGTTACAGGCCTACAAAACTTTTATACTCGGAATTTTGAATTTTTGTTTCAGTCAGGGGTTATCAACTTTTGAATTTTTATTTTATTTTTCCATATATCTCAGAAACCATAAACGCTAGAACGCTGAAAATTGGTACAAACATAGACAAATACAAAATCTCAAATTAGTTTTTTTCAAAAAAATTCCAGGGTTTCTCAAACATTTTTTATTAAGAAAAATATTTTTTTTATGATAAATTTATGAGTTTAACTGCCTATATTTCCAAAACTTTTACAATAGGCATGATGACTAATTTTGAAAAACTATCTCACGATGTTTTTACGCATTCACTGTTTTCAAATATATATACATTTCTACATAAAATAAAGGTTTAGTAGCAAAAATCGCCATTTTAAAATCAAATTTGACATTTACGCCAAAAAAAGCTTGTAGTATCATGGCGGCTGCCGACCCTGACGGTGACGTCATGGTATCGTAAACTGCATATCACTACTATATGTAATATATGTGTTCTAAGACGATTTGTGTATTTATAATCAATTCAAAAGTGCATAAGTGTTGTGCGGTCCCTAAATGTACAAACACGACGAAAAAAACACCTACTGAGGTATTTGTTTTCGTCCCACGCGAAAAAAAAGAGAAATAAGTGATTAAATTTCGCACGGCGAGACACAAGTGAATTTTATTAAGTACGCGTTTACAATGAAGTACAGTATTTGTTCCCCCACTTTTAGCTCTCAATAATATAATATTTACCATTATTTAGGCAATAAGCATATAAAGAACTTCATTAATGTCCAAACGTCAAAATAGGCCATCATAAGTTTCCCGCGTATGTTTTTAGCTTATGAACACATAATGTAGAGAGAAGAAGGAGCATATTTTATCGATTTTCGAGATGTAAGTTGTATTTAAATTACAGATAAATAAAGTACTTATATGTACTTATTATTAAGTTTTTACGTTTCGAAATTCTGATGAACAAAAGTCTTTGTTCGACGCAAAGAAATATCCGACCATCAAAAGTTCCATTCTAGTTAAGAGTAGTTAAGACAGGCAGAAAAATAACTACTATGGCTGCTATTGCTAAAAATAACGATAGCAGATAAATATAGCTTGTTATGAACACAATACAAATAACGAGCGCTATGTAATAATTCGTATGCTGCTAAAATTGTAACCATGTTTTAAAACGCATGCTTCGCGTAATCGCCGTCGTTTCGCAAATCGCTTCATTGCATGAAAAAAATATAGCTTGCTAGTTTAGTTTGGCAGTGACCAGCATCATAACATGTCGAACGTTCGTCAGCTCACCATCGCGTGACAAAATTGTAGAATACTAAAACTAAATTAGTTTACCATACGTTGCGAGCGTTCATTATTTATTTATTTATTCAATAAAAACTAAGTTACATACAAAATACAATTAACATAGGCCCGATATTACAGTCGGCCCTCAACTCATTGAGTTTGCCAAACTCAAGATTAATGTTAAGGGGAGATTGAATCCATTTCCGTATTACAGTGCAATATGACATGTCAGTTACTAAATCTTCAATTATAGACATATTTCACTTTTTCTGTGGTTATTATCTGTCAAATTTATATAACCTCAAATAATACGAAATACAAAACGGGACGCTACGACTTTAAATACCATTGTTTTATTATCCAACATGGTAAATTTAATTTTTTTCACCAAAATAATGCTTTTAAATGCCCGTGTTCGTTTCAATACGGCTGTCAGTTTGTTTTGTTGTGTGGCGCCACCTTCGATACAACACTGAAACTACACACGTTGCCTAACGCCTCTAGTGATAGAAACTGAAACTACACGAGTTGCCTAGCAAATGACAGTTGACTCACAGTTAAGTACTTAATCTGCCAGAAACGTTGAGTTAAATATTTGTCGTTTTAGTGACGTATTTGAGGGAAGATTACGTCTAAACGGACACTGTAATACGCTATATTTTTGTAAAACTTGAGTTTAGCTCTTAAACTGACACTGTAATACCGGCCCATAGTGTCCCCCGATAGGTAGGCGAGTATCTAGGTAAATTGAAACTATTTGCTTTGATGAATACTTGTTCCATTTATATTTAATTTGTTTTAGTTTTAAGTATCTAATTAAAATATTAATATATCGATAACACCAAAATAAACATAGTCCAGACCGACAATTAATGCGTATATTGTATTGAAGACTATCAGAAGAATTGACGCGACCATACTATGACGTCGTGCGCTCTGATTGTTTTTTCTCATAAAATGGCGGACTAACACATTTTGTATTTTTATATTTATAATATTATTATTATTCACTCCTATAAATTAAAAAAAAAACATTTTTTAAATCTTTATAACCTATTTTATTTTTTAAAATCATAATTTCAATGATTTTTTTCTTACAGTCATCACACCTATTACATATTTTAATATATTAATCATAATATGTATATGAATCATAACAGTTATCCCATATGTATATTAGATTCATCATAATACACTGTGTATTTCCATTTCAACCTCATGTAACACTGTACAACTCCCACAAACAATATAATTACATCTTTTTATTTTATAATCAAGCAATGAAAGCCACCAAGTTATTTATTTCTGAAACGTTAAATATTCTCCACCACGTTACAATACTCGGTGCGTGTTATAACAGATGCGTCAACGATTCAATAGAGCGGATAGCGATATTATTTGGTTTATTGTCCCAAATAAACCAAATAAATCAATAAATAAAAATAGCATGTTAAAAATAAGCAGCATATTCCATATAGCTTGTTATGAAAAAAATAGCCATTTCGAACAACACAACAGTTGACAGTAACAAACACAATTGACAGTGACAATATGGTGACGTCATGCGCTCTGATTGGTGTTTCACATAAAATGGCGGACAAACATATTTTGTATTTTTATTTTAATAATATTAATATTATTCGCTCTTTTAAATGAAAATAAATATATTTTTTCAAATCTTTATAACATATTTTATCTAATAAAATCATAATTTCAATGATTTTTTCTTACTGTCATCACGCCTATTATCAAAAAAAGCCGAAACACCCCAACTAGATAATTTAATTTTCTATAAAAAATATTAACATTGTTGTAGAAGATCTCAATTTTTTTTAACAATTTTTTTTAAAATTGAATTTAGTGACGACATCGCTTCATACATTTTGTATGGCAGTCGCCTATACACAATATGTAAGAAAGACTTAATAGTTTGATACTTCATCTCCAAAACATACATACATACCATCATGCTATTTGCATATTCTGGGTAGGAAAAAAGGAACTTCCTCCAAACTATCCTATCTTGACATACATACCTACATAATATATGTTGTATAGAAAACAAAATATCTGAAAATATTCAATAATTTTTATTTATGGGTTTATAGTTTGGTACATATTCTTCAACTATACATACTATCGCTATTGACAGTTGGATCTCATGTGTTACATGCAACTAGTTTAAATAAATATCTTTAAAGGGGCCATATAAACCGAAAAACCTCAATTTCAAATAAAATCCCTCAAATATGTTAACAGTGTGTTCCAACTGTCGATTTGTTCAGGAGAACTTTGTTCTCTAACATATCGACAATGTATCAAGCCAGAATACGCGAGAATTGTATGGAGAGGTCTACTTTTTTCACGGCTTTTCCAACTTTGAAGTCAAAAAACACCAACTTAGAGGCTTCGCAGCATATATGTTCCATACACGGATTTACTCAGAATTCGGAGTAGAACATTTCGTGTGTCTGTGTGTGTGTGTGTGTGTGTCTGTGTGTCTGTGTGTCCCGTCCCCCCCTTATAACTTTTGATCCGCTCAATTTACAGAGCCTTAAATTTCAGAATATATAAACAGTTACAGGCCTACAAAACTTTTATACTCGGAATTTTGAATTTTTGTTTCAGTCAGGGGTTATCAACTTTTGAATTTTTATTTTATTTTTCCATATATCTCAGAAACCATAAACGCTAGAACGCTGAAAATTGGTATAAACATAGACAAATACAAAATCTCAAATTAGTTTTTTCAAAAAAATTCCAAGGGTTTCTAAAACATTTTTTATTAAGAAAAATATTTTTTTTATGATAAATTTATGAGTTTTAACTGCCTATATTTCCAAAACTTTTACAAATATCGAAAAAAGCCGAAACACCCCCAACTAGATAATTTAATTTTCTATAAAAAAATATTAACATTGTAGTAGAAGATCTCAATTTTTTTTAACAATTTTTTTCAAAATTGAATTTAGTGACGACATCGCTTCATACATTTTGTATGGCAGTCGCCTATACACAATATGTAAGAAGACTTAATAGTTTGATACGTCATCTCCAAACATACATACATACCATCATGCTATTTGCATATTCTGGGTAGGAAAAAGGATCTTCCTCCATACTATCCTATCTTGACATACATACCTACATATGTTGTATAGAAAACAAAATATCTGAAAATATTCAATAATTTGTATCTATGGGTTTATAGTTTGGTACATATTCTTCAACTATACATACTATCGCTATCGACAGTTGGATCTCATGTGTTACATGCAACTAGTTCTAGAAAAATTTGTATAAGTCTTTTCAACATTTCTCTAGTGAATGTTCGTCACACAATTTTAAAATTCAGCCTAAATACCCATAAAAAATATTCAAAATAACCTTTTTATTATTTTTAAAGTAGGTACCTACTCCATAACTATGTGTTGTAGATAAATAAATCTTTTTATACTTAAAGAATGCAAAAAATCATAATGAATGACCGATAAAGTTTTTTCACTGGCAACTAAGGTTGTTCTTAAAATGCAAAAAATCAACAAATTTTGGGTTTCCGATAATGTAAAATCACGTATTAAACTTTTTTAACGCACGCCATAGTTACCCTTACTAACGCGTAACTTCATAGTGCATTGGGCGGTTTTAATATATCATGTTTCAGTCAATAAGTTTAGCCTTAGGTATAATATGTCCTTTTAAATTAGTTGACATATATTATATGTGTCGGTATATGTATATTCGATTTGGTTTCAACTGATTCGAATCCTAGTAAACTTATCAATTACACCGCATAAACCAATATATTATTATGGTTATTTTTTTTTTGTTAATCAAAGAATAAAATAAATAAAGTCGAATTCCTGTCTACACTCTTCTTTCATTATCGTTATACAGCCGTCCACCTCATTGACTCATCATTTGAATGCGGCCAAATCATCGCAGATTGTAACAGTATTTTTTTAACTAGTTGCATGTAACACATGAGATCCAACTGTCGATAGCGATAGTATGTATAGTTGAAGAATAAGTAGGTACCAAACTATAAACCCATATATCCAAATTATTGAATATTTTAGGATATTTTGTTTTCTATACACATGGAGGTATGTATGTCAAGATAGGATAGTATGGAGGTAAGTAAATTTATCATAAAAAAATGATTTTCAATAAAAAATGTTTGAAAAACTATGGTTTATTTTGAAAAAATCAATTTGAGATTTTGTATTTGTTTACATTAGAACCGATTATCAGCATTTTAGCTTTTATGGTTTCTGAGATATATGGAAAAATGAAGTAAAAATTCAAAAGTTGATAACCCCTGACTGAAACAACAAATCAAAATTCTGAGTTTAAAAGTTTTTTGGGCCTATAACTATTTATATATTATGAAATTTTGGACTCTGTAAATTGAGAGGATCAAATGTAATAAGGGGATACACACACAGAGACACACAGACACACTAAATATTCTACTACAAATTCTGAGTTAATTCGTATACAGAACATATATGCTGCGAAGCCTCTAAGTTGGTGTTTATTTGACTTCAAAGTTGGAAATGCCGTGAAAAATGTAGACCGTGCATACAAATCTCGCGTATCCTGGCTTGAAACTTTATTGATATACATATTAAGAGAACAAAGTTCTCTTGAACAAATCGACAGCTGGAAATAGACCCCTTCTATGTATGTAGTTTTATTTTCCGTTGGTAATATTCACGCAAGGGATGTTGATACGAAAAATGAGTATGGTCGTGAAAGTTTTAATAAGTTTGAAGAATCTTTTGAAAGCTTATGCAGTTCCAACAAACATAGGTAAGTATAATCTTTCCTTGGAACTTGCTATCTAACTGCCACTATGATAAAATATCTATAAGCGAGATCGTATCGGTTATTGAAAATTCAATGCTGTGAGAAAATCCGCAAAACTGAACTTTCCACGGATGAATTAAAGCCGGCAATAATTAATGAAAGTTTCAAACTCAGCCAGGGAGAAATAAATTGTCATTTTCTCTTGAGATATTAGTTGGTATTATTATTATTTCATCGTGGAAGATATTATTTGGCGCCGCGGAGACCGTCTCAAAATTAAAAGGTAATTAAACGTTGTAAAGAATTATAAAACTTATGCGTTGCCTTAAAAATGTTTTCATTTTTTGGATTGTTTCTATTATATATAAGAATATGATGTGTTTTGTGTTTTTACTCTTTTTTTTCAACCACCTGAAGAATAGCACTTCTTTCAACTTGTAAAGAAATAAGTCTAGGTTAGTATTAATAATTAGATTTCAGTTATATACACTGATAATTTTTTTAAAGATTTAAGTAGGTAATATACACTGATAATTATATTGAGATTTCAGTAATATACCTACACTGATATTTTTTTTTTTGAGATTTATGTAATATACACTGATAATTATATTGAGATTTCAGTAATATACACTGATAATTGTATTGAGATTTCAGTAATATACACTCATAATTATATTGAGATTTCAGTAAAATACAATGATAATTATTTTGAGATTTCAGTAATATACCTACACTGATATTTTTTTTTTGAGATTTATGTAATATACACTGATAATTATATTGAGATTTCAGTAATATACACTGATAATTGTATTGAGATTTCAGTAATATACACTCATAATTATATTGAGATTTCAGTAAAATACAATGATAATTATTTTGAGATTTCAGTAATATACCTACACTGATATTTTTTTTTTGAGATTTATGTAATATACACTGATAATTATATTGAGATTTCAGTAATATACACTGATAATTGTATTGAGATTTCAGTAATATACACTCATAATTATATTGAGATTTCAGTAAAATACACTGATAATTATATTGAGATTTCAGTAATATACCTACACTGATATTTTTTTTTTGAGATTTATGTAATATACACTGATAATTATATTGAGATTTCAGTAATATACACTGATAATTGTATTGAGATTTCAGTAATATACACTCATAATTATATTGAGATTTCAGTAAAATACAATGATAATTATTTTGAGATTTCAGTACCTAATATACACTGATAATTATATTGAGATTTCATTAATATACACTGATAATATAATTATTTTGAGATTTCAGTAATATACACTGATAATTATTTTGAGATTTGAT
The DNA here is from genome assembly GCA_963576475.1 of Molanna angustata. NCBI lineage: Eukaryota > Metazoa > Arthropoda > Insecta > Trichoptera > Molannidae > Molanna > Molanna angustata. The sequence continues at coordinate 9,159,848 of OY754967.1, forward strand.
TAAATAAACTGATAAATTTCACGGAGAGTTTTTAGGTGGAACTCATTTTAGAATGTGAAAAACGACTAAAACCTCTGCGAAATGAGTAATTTTTTTATGGATGATACCTATAAAAAATATTTCTCTATACGATACATATGCATGTTGGTGTGGTTATAAGTGGGTTTTATTCATTTAAGAATAATATTTAAAATGTATATGTGTTTGTCGACCTTCGTGGCTCAGTTGGTTGGGTGTCTGACTGCTGATACAAGGGTCCCGGGTTCGATTCCCGGTGGAGACACAGTTTTTAATTGTGTTTTCAGTCCGAATCTATGAGACTATTGATATCGCAAGTCTCTAAAATGTGGCAACCTGTTATTGGGTGCGTGTTAAATAATTATTTGACATAGTACTTATCTGTTAGTTGCCCTAGAAGCTACATAAAAAAAATAAGTGGAATTTATTCATTACAATTTGGTGGCAATCTATATATCGATTTTGAATATTTTCGGAATGGTTTGAAATGAAAATTGAAACAGTACTCAACATTAATACCAAATAGTAGGTAAGTACCTCTATGTTGTTAACAGTGGGATTTATGTACATTTCATCATAGGTACATTTATATAGCAGTTAAATACTTTATAAATAGGTACTATTTAAACATTGAATGTGTTAAGGGTACTCCCGTTCTACCTAACTTTGTATACTAATTTCCTGGTCTAAAGTTGTAGCTAATTTCAGCTCTGTATATCCTTATAAGTATTCTTGATTAAAAAAATAATCTATATTTTTTTATATTTTTTTATTTATTTATTTATTTACATATCTCAGTACAGTACATTTCATAGTGGTACACATATTAAAAATATTGAAATATCTCACTAGGCTGAACGCCTGTTCAGAGGTAGTAGGTACTCTTAAGCATTCAGACAAAGGTTAATATTGAGGGAATATATATATACAAATTATTACTTTATTTTATACATAACAAATCATGAAATATAGAAAAAAATATTATATATTTTTTAAACTAGGTACCTACCTACCTCTATTTTTCCTTTATCTTTTACTTATGACGAATCAAAATATTCTCGATATATTTCACTAACCGGAGTCGCTTTGGGTATTTGGTATAGATACCACAGTTCAAAATTCTTCAAATTCCTAGAAAATCATTTGGGTTTTGGTTTAGAATATAAGTTCCTTGTTTTAACCTTGTGCGGTAGGTAGATGTTTCCAGCTTATGGTCAACCTGTGTCTAATTTGGACCATGATATAACCAGATGTCGGTTACATAAGGTATCATATGAACATTCCATTTCAACAGGAATTCAACCATCCAGTTGATAATTTTAAACCTGAAATTCGGTTAGGTAGGTACTGCCTACAATAGTGACGATACTAATACATTATCGTAAGTTGGTATGAATCTAACAAGCTATTTAAAATTCACGTGTTGCTGAAAGGGTTTCTACTAATATAAAAAAATAGGTATGTATAATGATAATAAACACTTCCTTGCACCTTGCGCAAGTTGCGAGTTGATTGACGGATGGTAATTTCTTCCGACTAACCAGTGTTTCCTGCCCAGAGAAGCAGTATTTGCGTGAAAAATGAATTTAAATTAATTTATCCTCTGCTGGGAATCGAACCCAGGACGCCGGCACAGAAACCGTACGGCTTACCAATTTTGCCACGGCGGCAATCTATAGGTATATTTTGAAATACAAACATCAATACAGACTTTCCACCAAAAATTAAATATATATAGACTTGTACTTTTCCCAACTTAAAACACTTAAATGTTGACATGTAGGTACTTTTCCCAAATAAAAAATAATATAAAATCTCTTGATTTTGTCTGATAAAATATGCATAAGGTATGCATTGGGTAAGAAATGAGATAGTAAGGAAAATATGTAAGATTAAGTTATATGTCATTATTAGAATGAAATTGAACACATTGCGATGGTTTGTCCACATGGGGAGAATGAATGAGGAACACCTGACGAATAAAATATACAGTGCGGACAGAAATGGAATGAGAGGTCGGGGACGCCCAAGAAAGATATGGCTTAATCATGTGAACGGTATTCTGAAAGACGAAAATGTTAGAAGCGTGACCAATAGACGAACATGTATGACGTTGCATGAATGTGGACGAGGCGAGGGATGCGTTCCAGTATAGAAAAATGTGGCATCGGTACTCTCTGCCTACCCCACGAAGGACATGGTGAGATGATATGTATGTAAATAGGTAAAATATTTTAAATTCACTTGCTTTTAAAAACTGAACATACTTTCATGGACTTATGTACATACATTGGACTGCAGGCGTGCAAGAGTTCTGCTACACAGCGTTCATTAGTTTTTGTTAACATTTTTGCCTACACCGGTCTAATACAGTCATGTAAATTTTACATCTTTATTAGTAAGACTGATTTAAAAAAATACATTATGTTATTTACAAAAAAGTGAATCGGCATTCTAAAATATTTCCTTTCAGTATCACATTTGAATTGTATAGTATTAACTGAATTTTTAGTTAAAAAGTAATATTCAGAACAATACGTGAGAGAGTAAGGATTGGCACGATCAGAGAAATGTGTGATATTCAAGATGTTGTCAGATGGAAGGGACAAAGAAGGTGTTATTGGAGCGTTCCAGCTTCCAGAGAAATAGTAGGGTTCCAAAGACTACCACACCAGAAAAACCAGAATAAAGCAGGGTGCCTGAAGGACCCTCTACCATGAGACAAAATCAGGAGTCCACATCACAAGAGGCAGCAAATTCTGCGTAAACAGGCCCTAGTGGTCTTGAACCAGTCTAAAAATAACTTTTAGTTGAGCTTTTAATTAATTTGAGAAGATTTTTTTAAAAATTTTTTGAACGTACTTTTAATTATATATTTTTATTAACTTCACATGTCTGTCTGTATCTTCTGGAATTTGGAATCGATTTTCAACTATGTAATTTCACGACCAGTACTTCCCAAGACCTCCCAAACGTTCAGAATTTGTGTATTTCCGGTGACAATTCATGTTAAAACTATTTTCAGCTCAATGCTTTGATATTTTGATCAATTTTGTACTTCATAAAAAGTTAACAATAAATTTGTCGTATCAAACCAAGATTATTATGAACCAAACTATGAAAAGGGTATCCTCAATTTCGTTTTATTTATTTGTTATGATGATGTGTTTTGAATGCATCTTTGCTTCACGAATGGAAATTAAAAATACATGTATGATAATGACATTATTAATAAGGAAAAGTATTTATGTATATGCTCTTGGTATAAAATGATTCATACAATTATAAATGGGAATGAAAATCCGTTTTTGAATAGCACTTATGAGCCACCGACCTCCATCAAAGAAAATTATAATTATAATTTTTTTCAGAGTGGGAAGGTACTTCACTCTGCAAAAGAACAATGACCATAATAATATAATAAAATGTAATCACGGGTCGAAGATGAAAAGTGTTTTATCTTGAAAAATAAAACAATATCTCAATAATTCATAAAGGTCCCGTACCTAGGTACTTGAGTCGAGAAAAGTTGAGTGTTTTTCCTACACAATCGGTTCAATATGCGTGACTTATCTTACTTTCAACTTCGATCACAGTTTTTCGTCTGTCAAAAAATATAAACTTGGGGAATGGGACATGGGACGTTACACCACCTGAAACTGCAACCACCAGACACATAATATTTTTTTTTTATTTATTTATTTATATTCAACATAATTTAATTTATACAAGATCCCACTAACCATATGATATGGTAATCAGTAAGTTTCTATATCACGCAATATAAATGCTAACTTAGCCTAACAAACAATGAAAAAAAAATTGAATTTGGTCTAACAATATAAAAATGTTATAAGAGATCCAAAACAATACCAAAATAAAACAAAAAAAACATAGAGTAAGAACAAAAATGAAAGGAAAAAAACATTATTCTTTAAAAATGATTTTTTTATAGTATATTTTGATTTTCCAACTGTCGATTCGTTCAAGAGAATGGAATTCTATTGAAGGAAGAGGCAGTTTAAATCCAATATGCGTGTACGAATGAACATGTTGTATGGCGTAGTGGACTTTTTGCATGCTAAAAACACCAACTTAGAGGCTTCGCAGCATATAATATGTTCCCATACATACATTTACTCAGAATTCGGAGTAGAACATTTTATGTGAGTTTTGTGTGTGTGTGTCTGTGTGTCCGTCCGTTCCTTATAACTTTTGATCCGCTCAATTCACAGAGCCCAAAATATCCAAATACAGTTATAGGCCTACAAAACTTTTATACTCAGAATTGTGAATTTTTGTTACAGTCAGGGGTTATCAACTTTTGAAAATTTATTTTATTTATACATATATCTCAGAAACCATAAAAGCAAGAACGCTAAAAATTATTATAAGCATAGACAAATAAAAAATCTCAAATTACTTTTTCAAAAAAATTCCAAGGTTTCTTAAACATTTTTTATTAAGAAAATATTTTTTTATGATAAATTTATGAGTTTAACTGCCTATATTTCCATTTTTTTTAAATATAAAAAAGCCGAAATACATCAACTAGATAATTTAAATATCTATAAAAAATATTCGCATTGTATTAGCACATCTCAAAATTGAATTTAGTGACGACATTGCTTCATTAAATTTGTATGGCAGTTGCCTACACACAATATCTAAGAAGACTTAATTGTTTGATAATAATCTCCAAACATACATACATACCATCATGCTGTTTTCATATTTTGGGTAGGATCAAAGGACTGACGTCCATACTATCCTATCTTGACATATATACTAACATGTGTTAAAATTTTCAATAATTTGGATTTATGGGTTTATAGTTTGATTCTTATTCTTCAACTTTACATACAATCGCAATCGGCAGTTGGATCTCATGTGTTACATGCAACTAGTATAATACTAATTTATTTATTTCATTATTTTTTTTATTTCGTTCTATTTGGATTTGTAAGTATGTTTTAAATGTATGTCCCTACACAAGAATGTTGTATACAAGATAATAGGTTCAACCATAGCCATGTACATTGTTTAAAGGGTTTAAAAAGGAACATAATTTTTAATAATGTACATTTTTGCTAGTATAATGTATGCCATTCAACTACAACGGCGGAAATTAAGATGCTAAGGTAGGCTGGGGTCTAACAAAGTTTGATAAAGTGAGGAATGTCCACATCCGCGGTAGTTTCAAAGTGGCGCCAATAGACGAAAAAATAGTCGAAAACAGGATTAGATAGTATGGCCACATTTTGAGACGAACGACGGAGAGTATGAAAAATAAAGCCTTGGACATCGAGACTCCAGCGAGAAGACCAGACAGACCACCAGCCACATGGTTGTCGAGCATCAAGAAGCATCTGCGAGAGAGGGAGCTGAATCCTGATCTGGCACAGGACAGGCGAGTTTGGCGAAATAGAATATGGAGAGCCGACCCCGAAAGTAAAAGGGGCAAAGGCGAGGACGTAGAAGAAGAAGACATTCGACCATTCAATGACATTCAATGCGACCCGCGAGCTATGCGTTAGAAATCAGTAAAACATTGTTTTTTTTAAAACGTTTCTTCATACGTCGTAGCTTTACTTTTGTGGCACATTTTATCTAATAAAATTAAAATTACAAATTACTTTGCTTACACCACCAATGAGTATTTATAGTTTACGAGTTGCGGAGCTGACCCGCTCCCTCATCAGGACAAACTAATACTAAAACTAAAAACTTATTTTCTTTTCCGAGTTGTATCTTGTGGCCATGGTACACATATTAGTCAACCATTTGAATTATATAAATTATTGTTTATCAAATCGAATCAATTCAAATTTACATATTAATTACAATTAAGTTTCATGATATGTTGTTAAAAGAAGGGAGTATCTATTTTGTATTGTTACATTCTCCAAACATTACACATTTACCTACTAAATAATAAATATAACATTAACTAAGTTTTATCACTAAGGTTTACATTTATATAAAGACAAATCAATAATTTACATGTAAGGATTGTTTAAAAAGGCTAAACAAAATTTTCAAAACAAATAAAAAGCTATACAAAAACAAGAATGAAATAAACAAAAAATAAATCAGTACAATATTTTGATTTTATTCTTAAATGTATTGTATCTTTTTTTGAGTCTAACCTTTATACTAATAGAAATATTGCGAGGCAGTTGTACATAAAGAAGGAATAGTAACTGTTTGCCGTGGTTATAATTTTTGTTTAATGGATATTCATTTCTAGTCCTACTATTTTGATGCTTCGTGTAGTTCTTTAACCATAGGTTCCACCCCCTTTAAATCTTTGCTTATGATGACAATAATATCATCTGCAAACCGCAGGTGACTTAGATATAATGCTCCGTTTATGCTAACTCCATTCTTTTCCCAATTAAAAATTCCAAGGGTGAAGAACTTTGGTGATATATCACCCTGTCTGACACCTTTTCCAATTTTAAATATCTCTATTTTGTTTTCATCGTCAATTATCACACTCATGGTTGCATTCTTATATTTATTATTATGTCTTTTATCAATCTCTTATATTATAGAGTCATTTCTTGCGTTCTTGAGGCCTTTTATGACTAGCCATGTCTCAATCGAAGGCGTTTTTTGAAACAAAAGTATAATTTTCTAATACCTACTTTGAAATGCATTGTTTTAGATGTACATATATTGATTAAGATTCAAATATAATTTTGTTGAGTAATTACTGCATTTTCATGTGTGATGCACGATTTTTTTATGTCATATTCAAAACTATTAACAGTGTGTTTAATAATGTCCCAGATTCTATGTAGACGTCGAATATTATCCATTCTCATACCTTTACAGTAATAATGCTTGTACCATCGGCGACTACAACTTTTGTGGAGATTTACAGCGTTCATTATTTTAAATCTTACGAAAATCCAGGTGATGGAAGCTTAAATTTAAGGGGATTTCATGGCAGCATCTTAAGTTATATACCTACTTAAGATGATACATAATGTAGATTAAACTTTCATTAAATTTCAAAGCTTGTAATTATTTGATATTATAATAATATATACACTGCTGTGCATCGTGACTCTTTTGAATTTGAATTCGTAATTTTTTGAACTAATCAAAAGTTGTCTGGCGGTCAAGACTTCTAGATAATTCATTAAAGCGATTTGAAGATTCATTGTGGTCTTTTGAATCATCATAAAAACGCAAACAAAGTGAAATGAACAAAAATGTGTATCTTTTATAAAATTGTAAAATATTCAATTAAGAAATATTAAAAATATACGAAAATAGTACTCGTCATTTATAAGTCACAGTATAAGCACCTACGTTCATTTTGACACTGCCTCATAACAGAACAACAATATCTGGACACTCATTAATGCTATGAAGTGGACATCTAGAAATGAGCATTTGTCTATACGGAAGCCGAATATACTTCTTTATCTAGAGCTACATCATTTAATAAAGAAAACGTTGCTAGGTTACATCATTTAATCTGTTCAAATTGTAATTAATGAAATACACATATATATCTACTCATTTATTCCACATGTTTTTAGATAATTTCATTATTGTAACTTGATATTTTTCAAAAATCTATTCAAATACTATATTTTTCTTAAAACTTATTTGTGTGTATTGTAGTTTAAAATAATTACATTTTTATGAATACAAATGAGTTTCATTTTTGCTGTCCACTTCATAACACGTCGTGTTCAGTTCGATACCCATGTGCAATGAAGTGGACAAAATTGATATTTTTTTCGAACCTCAATATATCCATTTTCTGAAAAATTCGGGTATAATAATGTGAATAGAAGTTATAGGTTATAAAATTCTCTTTCTAATGATCTTACGGTACCACTGTCAAATATCAATAGTGAAAAAAATATTTGCTTTCAAACGAAAATGTGAGGTTCATTGACACTTCTCCCTACATACCTATATTTTTTTATTGAAATTCGACAAAATAAACGACATTTAGACATTTATTTATTTATTAAATGAACATAAATTACATACTCATTAATAAAAAAAATAACTCTGTCATCATAAGCACCTATAAGTTAAATTTAATATTAAGATCTATTCATCCCTCTTCATCGTCTTCATTTATTTTTGTAACTAGCATAATCTCAGTTTCATTTGTTGAATACTTATAATAATATACTGGGTGAACAATTAACAGTTGTCAGATTTTGCAAGACAAGACCAACGCTTGTCAGTGAAGCACACGTATTCACGCATACAAACCGACTAACGCCAGCCGTCTCCCGCAAAACCGCATTCATCGTCCATTTTCACCTCTTCCACGATTCGAAAACCGCTATGGTATAATATTATATTGTACATACATAACATTAAAATAAAATTAATTCACTCGTAGAGAAAAAAAGTACGTACATATGTAATAAGAATGATACAAATTTGACATCATTTGTATTTAAAAGCGATCATTGGATGTGGTTACGGTTGTTAATATATTTTATTATTGATTTCCTATACAAATTTATAGTCCGTCATTTTTCTCAATTCATCTGGAAGTTCATTAATTAGTTAAGTTTTCGTTTGGCCTTCTTCTCTCTCCGGTGTAAAACATCTTCGCCCGTGTGTGGGTTGCGTCACAAAAGTAGGTTAAAGCCTTGGCACCAGCCCACTGCCTCTAGGGTCGCCCTGTGGAAGTCCTCGAGGTCACCATCAGTGGCGGCTGGTGACCTAAAATATTAGAGGGGCTCATTTTTTTTTCTTGAAAGGAAATATGTATTTAAAAGGAGAAAATATTCAGTACACTTGTGAAAATTCGACAGAGGTGAAAAAATATTATTTTCATGCATATGCATGATCAGTGTATATCATCATTCTCCTGTTAAGCTGCAATTACAATACCTGAAATAAAGGGGGGTCGGGTGGATCATATATCATACATGTTGGATTTAGTTGTTTTTGTCAGAGTCAGAATTAAATACCTACATCAGAATTATTGTCAAAAAGTAAACACGGACAACATTTCACTGCGCCCGCAATACGCATTCTTTTCACTACACCTGCAAAGCCATGATGTTTTTTATTACAAATTCATCTTAAAACTTCGAATATATTTACGTGATTTACAAGAACTAATTTGAGATAGTGAGATGATTGGTCGGGAGGCCCTTATTTTTTCACATTCACACGATCATCGTAATTAAAGTAACGCGAAATTAAATTATGTATACTATTCACCGTGTACTATTGTCAAAAATTATTATTTAAAATATTAAATTAACCGTATTTCATCACTCTGCAAACACAACCACAACACAACATGCAAAATGGCGCGCTGTCATCAACGGCCTTCAGCACTCCAGCTGACCGCTTATTGCGAAGTGCGCAGACGCTTATATTAGTTGTGTTCATAAATACACTAATTCATCTACAACTTACTGGAAAGAGATATATTCCGGTAAATTCATGAACATATATAGGAACGTGCCCGAGAGCTCCATACATTTCGCTTTATATTGTACTACGGCATTGGAATCAATTATATGAGTTTACATACAGTTCTTCGGGCGCAAGTACATTGTGCCCGCGGAACAATTTTTTTCATAGAATCTCGGTGTATGAAATGAACTATTGCAGTATTTTACTATTACAACCGTAAGGTGGAAACACATTTATTTAAAAAAAAATTAATTTCCAGAATTAATTTTGCAAATATTTTTGGAATCTATCGAACAAATTTTTTGGGAGGGCTCAGCCCGAGAGCCCCTTTGGGGAACCGCCACTGCTCACCATTAAACACCAGCACAACCAAGGCGGTCGAACGTCGAAAGACCTCTCGACCAATCCGGTGGAAAAAGACCCTTATCATGGCCAATCGGACGACCGCACTAGCAGGAAGTTAATTGATATATTTTTTTGAAATATTTGAAACATTTTTTTGTCTGCATTTTTATTATCAGCCAAACACAAGAAATGTGATCGTAAATACCAGAATAAATCTAATACACTTTAAATTGGTCATAAGCTCCATATTGAAGAAGTCATTTCTCAAAAACAAAATGTAAAAATGCTAGAAGCTCAGCACAAACTTGAAAGAATAAAATGAAGGAATGATTTGAAGTTTCCTAGATAGGATACATCTCTTTAAAAAAAACCGTCGGTGAAAGGGTGGTTCAAACCCGTCTGAAATAAGTGAAGATTGCCCCAAGAGAAATTAAACGAGTCAGAATGATAAATGTATGTATTTTTGGTATTGTGAGATCAGCCATTTTATTTTCATTGAACCACCCCCGCATAGCTTCATAGTTAACCTTAAATTTAAGGCTTCGCCATAACAAACTAAATCGAAAAATGATTGGAAAATTTTATTTATTTCCTTCGAGTAAAATAAATGTATATTCAATACGTCTAGCTATATTACGAAAAGGGAAGTTGATACGGTTCGTTCAGAACGATCTTCACTCACAAATATTTTTAATTGAGAAATCGTGGAGTAGCTACAACAGAGTTTCTATGTCGGTGTCCTGGGTTCAATTGCAGGCTGGGTAAAAATAAGAACAGCAGCAGCTCAACAGAACAAGAACAGGTATGGGATGTTGCAACCATCTTTTATGGAAATGGGTAAAGAGAGAATCGCCGGGATGTGATTGTGGCGCAGAGCTCCAAACGATCCGCCACTTTGTTGAAGAGTCCATGCTGTGCAAATATACGGGAGAGCTGGAAGACCTCCAACTGGACTGGCTGCGGGGTTTGAATTTTAGGTTCTAACGAGCTTCATGGAAGCGGCCTTTTCTGGGCGCAGAAAAGCCTAGCCATTCGAAAAGTGAAGTATGTACACACTTCCTCAATAATATGTTTTTTCTAAATAATGAATATGTCTTGGCGTCGCGAAGATGTATACATATACATCCCCATTCAATATTCCCTATATTAGGCATAAATGCTTGTGTTATAGGTGAACGAAATCTGTCGTGGCAGGATTCGAGCTCGCAGCCACTGGATTATTAGCCCTGTGCGCAAACCGCCCTGCAACCATCCGTCTGTGTTAAATTAATCGGTCAATATAATTTTTTTAGGGGAGGCTAGACTAGCGTGTATGTAGGTGTACATGCATGTATTGTGATTCATTTTATGAGGTTATGAGTACCCGCAAACCTGCCGCTGGTTACCACCCATTGTGGAGAATGCTATGATGGTTTGAATGAATGAATTCAAATACGTATATTTACAAATTAAAAAGCATAATACACAATAATCGACTTTTAGGTATCAATGTGTAAAAATATTATGGTCAATTAAAGTTTCTATGCCTACCTAAATCACTATTAAATCTTTATTATCGTTTCAAATATTGAAGATTAAAAAAATAATGAAATTTTTCTTTAATGTAATATTATATTTGTCATTTGATAAAGAAACTTTATAGCTTTTTTCCAATCACGGTTTTTATTTTACCAGACCTCCTAAATAATTTTCTTTTTCTTGCTGTCGAAGTATATATATTTTTTTAAATAAATTATGATCGAATACATATGTATATAAAACATCGTAGAGTTTGCGTTGGCCACACAGGCCATGATTTTTTTTTCGAAAAAATATTTGAAGCACAATGTTATTCAGCATTGCCCTTAAATCAAAATATATTACATTCAAGAATATGATCCAATTCTTGGCTTGTAAAAATCTTACAGCCACAGTTAAGATAAAAAAACACGACATAAAATATCGTACGTGTACATAACAACTATTCTACTTGGCCGGCTTCGTAAAACCAAACCTGTAAATTTTTAACAAGACTCGAACACAAAAACAAATTTAAATTTATAAATAAATTCATTTACGGTTTTGAAGAGTTTATTAAGATTTAAAAAAGTTCATCCCAGCCTCTACGACAAAAATACTCCGGTATTTGCGGAAAACTATGCTTAACCTTATAACCATGCAAAATCGGTATTTTTGCATGGTTATAAGGTTATTTCAGTATGCGGCGATAAGCCAACATTGCAAAGACCTCCAGACGCTTAAGCATATTGACCTTTATGGTCCAGGTTTCAAATCCATATAGAAGTATGGACAATACGCAGCACTTCACCAAGCGCTGCCTTATTTAAAGGTTTATGCTATCATCGCAAAACAGTGTCTTCATTCTGAAAAACATCACAAGAGCTATCTCCATGCGACACCATAGTTCATTCTTGCTTCTTTATTAATATATTATCTTTAAATAACTATATTCTTAATCGATTAAGTCATTTTCGATTATATATCTACAGTAAAAATATACTGTTAATTTTTAAACATTATACTTTTACTACCTAAGGGATGTTATTATTGAATAAAGGCCGGAATTAAAGATTCGTTCTCCAGCTTGAGACTGGTCTTGAGAACACGTTCTCAACCAAAATGGTATAAAAGAAAGAAAAGTCACTGAGCTTGATCTCAAGACCGGTCTCGAAATGTATAGAAGAGTTGAAATTGCTTCGAGACAGCTATCTCGCTGTCTTGAGAACGGTCTCAACGAGAGAAAAAGGGTCACCGCTTTACACGAAAAAGAGACGCATATAGACACGGACGAATTTTGCATTAATTACTATTTTGGCGTTTACATTATTAGCGGTACTAAAATGTATCGAGAATCTTATTTAGAACCTTCTGGGAGTAATTAACGTACATAAACTAAGCATGTGAATTAAATTTTGTAAGATTTCATAAAACTTCTGGTACATCTAGTAAATATCATGTTGTTTTTCTATGCATGTTGTATCATATTTTGAAAAGGCTGCCTTTCCTGGATCTATTAACTATTCCCATAATAATTATATCATTTCCTCTTTCAAATAAAATGGTCGACATTTTCACTATTTAATCACGTATCATAATATTATGATGCGTAAATTTCTCTACACTTTCGAAGATTACCAAGACAACGAATTGTCAAAATATCTATAAATAGATATTCCATCAGTCTTGAGATGACACATTTGGAGAACGGTCTTGAGAATTATTCTAAAATTTGGGCCTAAGTGTAGACCAGACTGAACTTCTTTGATTAAATTAATTAATTAAAACGAGTAATGCATAGACGTTGATTTTACGCGACCGATACTCATCGTTTAACAGATTCGAAGGAAAAGTACACCTACGCACTTCTCAGTGTGTAATAAAAAGTGCGTAACGATATTTTGCATGTAACGGAGAAGAACTAAATTTTGGCCTCCATTTTTTTAAGGATAGGAACCACATAAAAAAAAATTCTGTCACATATTTGATGAACGTCGGCATCCTGGCAATATTTTTTTTCGTTACTCGTAATTCACGATGATGTGAGTCGAATACGTGCACTCATGAAAATTACACACACGTTAAACATATTTTTACATCCATTTTACAACCGTGTTTACATAACAAAGTAAGATTGCGTCAAACTTAGTTCCTACCTACGCGGGTTTTTATGCAGATGTCGTTTTTTATACTTGTTTACTCGTAGTACCCGCCGAGATTGTGTGCATAAAAATATTGATATTGAAGCACGCCCGCGATATTTTCCATAAAGTATCGTGTTAAAAATAGGGAGGAAAAACTTGTACAAAACTTAATTTATATTTTTAATAAATTAAAATAAAAACACTTGTTTAAAATTAATTCCACTATTTATTTAAGGACTACAACCTACGACCGATTTCGTGCTAAGCACATTTTCAAGTAGTAAATATACATAAGTTTACAGAGTTTTTACAAGTTAGATTTTTTTCATGGTTAGCAAACAAGTAAATCTGGAGCTAGATTATAATTAAAAACAATAAGTTAAATACCAAGTGAACTAAATACAATTATATCAAACAAATACACGTTTAAAAAGTGAAAAAGTTATAAACTTAAAAACATTTTTTTTCCTTCCAAAATAAGTTTAAATGTGAATAAATATGAAATAGAAATTATATAAAAAAAACTTATTTTTAAATATTTTTGAAGAGATGTTACCTATATAACAAGCTTTTACCCATTTATTTTCATTTGTTATAGGTGTTAGTCCAGGTGCAATTTCTTTAAGTAAAAGGTTCTTTTCCTTACGATGTATTAAGTTAGTAACCAAATTAAATTTTAACTTGTATTGTAACTTGTAACTTGTACAAAACGATATTGTAATTGTATTGTAACTTGTAACTTGTACAAAACGATATTGTAATTGTATTGTAACTTGTAACTTGTACAAAACGATATTGTAATTGTATTGTAACTTGTAACTTGTACAAAACGATATTGTAATTGTATTGTAACTTGTAACTTGTACAAACCGATATTTATTTACATATATTAAATTATTTTAATATTTTTTAAATGCCGTTTTATGAAATTCATGTCCTTTTTTAGCAATTTCAAAATAAAAATAACAATTTTTTTAGTTTGGGGTCACTGTGAAATATTTGATAGATAAAAAAATTGAGAAACTCTAATCAGATATCCTTCAAAATAGAATGGGATCTTAGCGAGTATTATATATGCAAACTTATAAAATTTGAAATGAATCGTATGAGTAGATACTATAGTCTTTAATCAATAAAATAGTAATGTATTATGTATACCTAGCACATAGTAGCACACATACACACAGATACATTGTGATGAAACTTTCATCACTAGTTGATAATCTGCATTAAAAAAATAACCTTAAAAATTCAAATACATAACTTTCAACTATATCCCCTTGGGGTTATGAGGAGTAAAAATATTTAAATGAACAGATTGACCAAAGCAATGTTGATAGAAAGAAAGGAATTTTAGGACACAGAAGGAAAATTCAGGAACTATATTTGTATGTTTGATATTTTGCACTTGGGCCATTCCATTGTCATGAAAATGAGAGCTTATAGCTTCTGTAGACTCAATGTGGATTGCCAGTGTGGTACGTTCAGCAGACCGAAAATGTAGCCCTTGATTTGACAAAAAAACGATGTAATGCTTAGATACTTTTTGACAAATTATTAACATTTCAGTAAAGATGAAGTTGGAATATTAAAGGACAATCAGGAACTCAAGGTAACTACAGGGCTTATGACCTGTCATCAGCTGGTTTGCTCGATCACTTTCTGCGCTTGCGCGACGTTCACTAATTATGTCTTGTTATTGAGTTTCCTTATCATTTTTATTTTTTGATTTAATTTATCTTTAATATTATAAGGGCAAGGTTATAAAAACACCTATGAGACCTGCCATGACATTCAGTGCGGAGTGCTGGACAGTTAAAGGCACACACGAACAAAAACTACATGTTAATGAAATGAAAATGCTGAGATGGGCAGGCGGGGTGACAAAACTTGATATAATTCGAAATGAGCTAATAATAGGAAGCTTAGGAGAAGCCCCCATACCAGAAAAACTCAACAGAGATCCGACTCAGATGGTATGGAGATGAATGACAAGGCAAAATGATAGCGTGGTGCAAACTGCTCTAGCAATACCAGAAAACAGAAAAGGAAAAGGACTCCATTATCCATGTAGTGCAGTAGTATAAGTAAGCTTATGGGTAAAACCCAAATACCACCCTCGACAGTAAAGGACAGAGCATCCTGACGCCAGAGGATTAAGAGAGCCGACCCTCCTTAAAGTAGGACAAGGCTAAGAAAAAGAAGAAAAAGTTTCATTTGCAAATTTTTTCTCCTCGTAATATATGCTTTTTTATCTAAAGTAATAAAGCAATCAATATGTTAGTGTGTGTGTGTGTGTGTGTGTGTGTGTGTGTGTGTGTGTGTTTGTCTCACGCCTTTTGAAAAACCAAGAGCATCTAAAAATCTAATTTATGTGCGAACGTGTACCAGTATACCTGATGCAGTGTCACGCTAAAAATAATGCGATTAAAATGCTGAATTTTAAAGATATTTCAATAATTATTTTTTTCATACAAAATTTTCCATATCTGTCAAAAAAGTGTACATTTTGCACGCAAATATCTGTTAGTTTAAAAGTTAGAAGTACGTATTTACACGAAAAAAATATATTTTCAAGTATAACTTAGCTTTTAAGTGAAAAACATGGTGAATATTTTGTCTAATTATAATGTTTAACAGATTTTTAATTATCTCAATAGAGACGAAGTTGGAATATTTATTGTAGGAGAACCGGGAAATCAAGGCACCTACAGGGCTTACGACCTGTCATCGGCTGGGACAGGTCGTAAGCCCTGTAGGTGCCTTGATTTCCCGGTTCTCCTACAATAAATATTCCAACTTCGTCTCTTTTGAGATAATTAAAAATCTGTTAAAAAATATCTTTGACTCCCGACAGGGAAAAAAATCCAATGTTTGCGCATATGCAATAATAAAAATATTCGATTATAATGTTTAACTTATTTTTAAAGTAAGCATTTTGTACAAATGTACATATAACCCCGCCATTTTAATATCTTTTCATACGATATTTAATTTTCCTACCGAATGAATATGTTCTTTAAAATAATATACCTTTGAAATAAATGTGATTATGAAATAATAAAATGAAACACAAGACATTACAGCAAGTTTTAAGACATATATTGTAAAAGTTAATTATTAGTAAAGATATAGGCGTAATAAAATTGCATAATTTGTTAAAAATATTTGATTTTTCTGAACATTTTCATTTTTATGGCATCGAACAAACCAATGTAGGTACCTACATATTCAAAAAATGTCTCCATAACATTTGATATTTTTCACATGTTGGAACATGGTTACTATGGTAACGGACACATTCTGATATTCAAATAAAATTTGTTATAAATCGAATTCGAATTAATTTAGAACATCATTGTAGGTTGGTACCTACATACCTAATACTTACTACTTAAAAACCAAGAATATACTGATTTTGTATAGGAAAATTATTAAACTATTTTAGGTTAACTACAATACACATTCAATATACCTACAAACTATTTCCTATAGTGAAATTCTTCTTTTTTCTATGTAGACCTTTGGGTGATTTTTTCTACAAACTATTTCTTGGGGTTTAAATCTTCTTCCTCTTCTTTTGTGAAGTCATTTGGGACAGTTCATAAATAAACTATTTCCTATAGTCTAATTTTTCTTTTTCTTAATTTATGTAGACCTTGGGTGAGTTTTTATACAAACTATTTCCTATAGTCTAATTCGTCTTCTTCTTCCTTTATGTAGACCTTTTGGTTAGTTTTTAAACAAACTATTTTTAAACAAACTATCCTTTAGTCTAATTCTTCGTTTTCTTATTTTATGTAGATGTTGGGTGAATTTTATATAAAATATTTCCTATAGTTCAATTCATCTTCTTCTTCTTTTATGAAGACATTTTGGTCAGTTTTTTATATAATACATTTCCTAATGTGTAATTCTTCTATTTCATCTTCTATGTAGACCATTGGGTCAGTTTTTATTACAAACTATTTGTTATAGTTTTATACTTCTACTTCTTTTTTTATTTAGTCTTTTGGATTAGTTTTATGTCTAATAGTCTATTGTAACGAAATATTATAAACAACATGCATACTTGATGAAAATACATAAAAACGAATGGGATGTGACCAACACTAGAATCTTCTCATTACTTTTGTTCAATCAAATTTACACCATTTATTATATCATCATATATTGCTTAATTTTCAATAACTACACATTTCATTTTGATGACAATATATAAAAAATCGGGGTTGTGGCCATTGCTGGATCTTCACAACGTTTATATTCATATTAAAAACTATTTAACATAGCTTAAGTCTTCTTCTTCTGTAATGTAGACTTATGTGTCAGTTTTAAGTCTATCAGTTTTATTGTGCAAAACTATAATAAACTATATGCACACTTGACGAAAAATATAAAAACGAATGGGATGGGACCAACACTAGAATATTTTCAGTACTTTTGTTTAATCAATTTTTAAACCATTTCCCATCATCCAAAATTACTAAATATTTAAAACACATTATTTGCGTTCGATGACAATATATAAAAATAGGGGTTGTGGCCAAATCCAAACTCTTTACGACGTTGTCTTTTTATAATAAGTCATATTTAAAATCATTTCCCATAGTCCATGCGTGCAGAAATTGTATGTGCTTATATATAAAAGCAAATGGATTGTGGCCATCACTTTAAGATTTTACACCGCTTAAACTCAATTAAATTTCAAACTACTTTTCATACTACGGTTAAAAAAAATTATGTGTGACAATATTATGTAGGTATATAAACGATTGCTTACTCCTTCAGTAATTTACTTTCTTGGCCAACGGCGGGACATAAAAGCTAGTACAGAATAATAAATAGATAAGTTTTGGAGCATAGGAGGGATTCTATGTTTGGGAGACCATCTTTGTGTTTTTTTTACTGTAATATTATTTGTTATTACCAGTTGCATGTAACACATGAGATCCAACTGTCGATAGCGATAGTATGTATAGTTGAAGAATAAGAATCAAACTATAATCCCATACATCCAAATTATTGAAAATTTTAACACATGTTGGTATGTATGTCAAGATAGGACAGAATGGAGGTCAGTCCTCTTTTCCTATCCGGAATATGAAAACAGCATGAAGGTTCTGTATGTATGTTTGGAGATTAAGTATTTATTTATTTATTTGTTTAAGCATGAAAAACAGGCTAGAAGCCCACTGGTTTCATGCATTTATGAACATGTATAATGTATGGAATGATTGGACGATTAAATTATCATCCATACCCCACACATGAACGCACGTACATAATTTTCAGCATAAGTATCAAACTATTAAGTCTTCTTACATATTGTGTATAGGCGACTGCCATACAAATTGTATGAAGTGATGTCGTCACTAAATTAAATTTTTATAAAAATTGTTAAAAAATTTGAGATGTACTTCTACAATATTAATATTTTTTATAGAAAATTAAATTATCTAGTTGGGGTGTTTCGGCTTTTTTCGATATTTTTAAATAATTTAGAAATATAGGCAGTTAATCTCATAAATTCATCATAAAAAACATATTTTTCTTAATAAAAAATATTTGAGGAACCCTGGATGTATTTTGAAACAACCAATTTGAGATTTTGTATTTCTCTATGTTTATATAAATTTACAGCGTTCTATCTTTTATGGTTTCTGAGATATATGTAAAAATAAACCAAAAATTCAAAAGTTGATCACCCCTGACTGAAACAAAAATTCACAATTCTGAGTATAAAAGTTTTGTAGGCCTATATATTTTATATATTCTGAAATTTTAGGCTTTGTGAATCCAGCGGATCAAAAGTTATAAGGGGGGGACGGACAGACACACTGACACACAAAACTCACATTAAATGTTCTACTCTGAATTCTAAGTAAATCCATGTGCGGGAACATATATGCTGCGAAGCCTCTAATTTGGTGTTTTTAGCATGCAAAAAGTCCATTACGCCATTCAAAATGTTCCTTCGTACACGCATCTTGGCTTTATAATGTCGATTCATTCAAAGAATTGAATTATTTTTTTTAATATATTATGTTTTATTGTTTTTCTATAAAAAAATGCAATTTTGAAAAATCTATTTATTTTAATAATGAGAAACTAGTCGTTTTAAAATAAGTTGTTTTTAACCATCGCCATCTATGAAGTAACGAATAAACCTTTTTTTTTATTTTTTTACTATCCATTCAATTACAAAAAAATTGTTTATGAGTTACAATAATTGAAAGAATACATATATGAAAACCAATAAAATGCTAATAAGACTCATTGGAGTCACATGGATGTATCCACTCTACTAGCCCATGGGCATCATGTGCTGGAGTGTACATTATTATGTAATTATAAATAGATTTTAATTACTTTTTTGAGGAAAGTGTGTTTGATTTAGTTTAGAATAAAAATAGTTTTATATTTAATTATTATATTTGATTTGTTTACTATTAAAGTACGACAGACACATAATTTTTATTAAGAAACCAGTGTGAAATCAGTGTATTTTTGAGTTTTTTTTTTTTTTTTTTGAATTTTGGGTTTCCTTGATGAAGATGTTATGTATTTTAGGTGCCAATAAAGTATAATGTCTATGTCCATAGGTTCTAGGTACATGCATTAGTTTTTTAATGTTGATTCTAGTTTGGCGTACCTGTTGTCTGAGAGTGTGTTTTTCCGATTTCGAGTTGAATTGTTTTAAGATTATGTGTATGTACCTATAGTTGTTTTATGTCCAATACTTGAAATGCAGAGAAAAGTTGATCAGAAGGATATTTATAGGGTTTTTATTGATCACTTTTATTAAAGATTTTTGTGCTTTGACCAGAGGTTCTAGAAACGTTTTGGACACCCCTCCCCATCCAATCTACCCAAAGTTCATAATTGAGCTTGTGCGAAAAACATGGTTTCAATTTGATTTTTGTCCAGTAGTAGTACATTACGGAAATTTTTAAATATACCTATAACTTTCTGTATTCTCGCCGCTAGTTTATCAACATGTGTTTGCCATCTCAAATGGGAATCAATATGTTTTCCCAGATATTTAATACGTCATTCGACTTTAATAATAATTTGGCAGGAACAGTTGCCTTTCATGGAATAATGGTCATTGCATTTATTTGTGAGAAGTTTAGTGACTGTTTTCGTTTGTCAATTTTCGTGTTTATTTTTGTAAACAATGAAAGCGACGGTCCTACACATGAGGTAACAATGGTTTCGCACAGATGTCACCCATCAACTGAGACAGAATTATAAGGTTATTTGTATAACTATTACTTCCACATTTATTAATTTGTACTATAAATTCTCAATAAGCTGTTAAAACCAAATACCATATAAGTTATAAATTATCTTATAAAGCAGTAAAAGTAGATCTTTTGCAATAGAATTATATATACATAGGTATTTCTACAACTTGTGAAATACCAATTGGTATCATATATATTAATATCTTAGACCCAACTTGTTTTGAGGTCATAAAACAGAAAAAAAATCACCTATACCTACCAAGATTTCCGGGCTGTTAAATATTATTACCAATTTAGGATATAAAAAGTTTCCGAGGATTTTTCGAACAGAATACAGCCATAAAAACGGCCTCTATGTTTTCATTAATACATTGTGCTTCACAAAATATGAAAATCAAATACTAAAAGATGTGATAAAATGATAAATTGAATTAGCTAGTGAAACGAAAAACAAAAATAAAAACATATTAAACTGAGCTTTATTCTTCAATTTCTAAAAGAATTCTGGTTTCCAAATTATTATTATTTCATTGACAAACTTTTTAACATCTAAATAAGACAAATTGGTTTTTTTTTTAGGAACCAGGAACTCAAAGCACCTACAGGGCTTACGACCTATCATCGGCTGGTTCACGTGATCACTTTATGCGCTTGCGCAACGTTCCCTTATCAATGTAATTTTTTAAGGTTCTATATATTTGAATACTGTGTAACAATTCACCTGAAAATGATACATTATTACTATTGCCATCTATGAATTAACGAAGAAACCTTTTTGTAATGCCGTCTATTGAGAAATTGGTTTATTTGTAAACAGTGAAAGCAACAGTCCTTATAAGGCTGCCTGTCCATTGATGCGGAGCGAGGCGGCGGAGCGGAGAAACGGAGAAATATTAACCAATAGGATTGCATAAAATCGCGGAGCGGAGATTTTATGCAATCCTATTGGTTAATATTTCTCCGTTTCTCCGCTCCGCCGCCTCGCTCCGCATTAATGGACAGGCAGCCTAAATTAGGTGACGGTGTCTCGCACAAATGTCACCCCTGAACTGCACCAGAAATGTTATTTCATTTTTACTTCAAATTTAATCATTGTAAATTCTAAATTAACTTTTACTGATAAAAAAAACTACTGATAAATTGTGCAATTGGAGTGAAATATAAACGTGGCATCCCATTAGGGACATGATGTGATTGTATGCACATTTTATGTATGATGTAGTAATAATATCTTCCATATAATTCGCCTATACAATAATAATACGCACTACACCTGCAGATTGCAGACGCATTTGAAAATTGAAGAGTTTGATATTTTTTCTCATAAGTCCTATCATCACAAATCAAAAATACTTATATTTCCAATCACCTCTGAAGCACTTCCTCCCTATTTGAAAAGAAATTGTTTAAATCGGATAATATGGTAAATAATTACTTTCGCTCATGTGAAAATGAAATAGTTTGAAGATTTTATCATGTATTCCATAGTCATATCTTAAACATATTCTAATGAGACCAATATTGGAATATACCCCCTTTCTAATGATAAAAAAATTAGCAAAATCTGACTGGTCGGTACGATATTTACTTTTTGGCGTGCTTCCCCCCTCTCTTCCATGTAACCGCTCTATTCCGTTCCTGCTATACACCAACTAGTACTTGTTCGCACTCGGCCTTGAGTGGATGTCAATTCGGACTTCGTTGCCGTTGTCGCCGATAGAAATGCCCGTTATAGGAAACATTCTATGTGTAGTGCTGTGCCCCTGCATATAAACTACGTATCTACATATTGTCGAAGTCTTCTTCTTTATCGGTAGATGATTTCCTTTCTCGATCCATTTCTTTAATCCCGTTATTTACAGTGTCGCCGTGAATAATGCGCCATAACAAGGTGAAATTATTTAATAAATTAAAATGAACCACAAAGATATAGCTGCAAAGTATCAAGATATGAAATTATTTATTTTAATATACAGTCCACTTATCTTTTAGCCCGTGTTGCAATCGGCAATTTCGGCGCTAACACTGACAACGTTGTAAAAAAATATCGATGAACATACATAAATAAAAAAAAACAAAAAACCAAGTCGAATTGATTACCTCTCCGTTTATGGTAGTCGGGTAAGTCGGGTACACGAAAACAACATACCTCATTAATTACATCATGAATCGGTTGTACAACGATTTAAAAGAAATCGATGTTTTGTTATGCAAATATGTAAAAAATAAACCAAATATTATTTATCAAAATGTTGCCATGTTAAATATACGGAACGCTGAGGTTCCTTCGGGACATTCTCCATCTAATTTGTTTACTCTGGTTTTCACATTAACTATCACTTTATGGCGACATTTATTTAAATGTGCGATTTTTTAGCGTAGGGATTACACCCTTGGGTATAATTGTTATTATTTTGTTTTTCAACGAACCGCAAAAATGTTTACCATGTCAGTATAATGTATCATTTAATTTGCCATATTTTCATTCTTCTCCGTCATAGACTCTCTGTATTTTTTGTGTCTACACATTTTTTGCGGTAATCTTTTTTGTAACTTGTACCACGGGTGTAATATCATGAATACACTTAAACTCATTTATAATAATAACGTTTAAGATAATTTATAATTTATCTGTTTCTCTTGAATGTTATGATGTCTTCTGTGTCATGATCATAACCATCAAGATATCCTCTCAATACCACCACACTGCTCTATAAGCGATTAAATTTGAGCAGTTATCTTGGGCGAGGCAGGGGAGACTTACATATATAACATGCTTATAACTATGATGGAGCTGGAGATCTGCTAACCCTCAATAATTGTGTTTCTTGTGTCGTCTGACGAGCAACCGCTTCGGCGATGAACAGGGCTTAAAGCTCTTAACCATTCCCAATGGAGTGGGGTAGGTGACTGCGAAATTCGTCTCATCCAACCACAATCCGATTTGGGTAGTTTTTGGAAACTGCTTTCAACCAGCGACGTACACATAGTCATAAGAAGAGAAGGGATTTTTCTAACTATGATGGCATGGCACTAATAGATATCAAATAGGACAATATTATTTATGTACAATCTTACTTATGTAAGAACAATAATATAGTTCCTATAGTTACAAAAGGCTCACAGTTTATTGGAAAAAAAGATAAAAAAAAAGTTATTTATAAGTGTAAAATATTAATTTTAAAAACAACAACTTTGGCGGCAATTTACCATTAAAAGCTAACACGAAATATTATAGGCAGGCTATGACGAAAGTTTTTGGGTAAAAATGACAGATGTATTTTTTTAAATATACTCGTTTGTCCCAAAATCAAATCAAAGCAGAAAATAAATTATCAAATTTACATATTTATATAGCAGATTTGGACCGAAAATTTGTATTTGTACTAACTCAACAAGTATTCGCTAACTGGTAAATAAAAACAATTGTAAATTTTTCGTTTGAATTTATTCAGCCAAAGTTATGTCACTGTTTTTTTGATGAATAGCAAACTGGTACTCGCACCATATTTATTACCTTTTAATAACGCAATTGTGCCATCAATTTTACATTTTTATTATACAGTATAATTTATAAACGATGTCAAATTAAAAGTCACAGAAATGAAAACCCTCAGAAATATGATAAATAGACAGGACACTACGCGACCGAAAATGGTACAGTAATACCAGAGACATGTGTGATACTTAGATGTTGTCAGATGAGGTAAACAAAAAATAAGACATTAGAGACACCTTGCCCTACATAAAAAATCAAAAGGAAGGATACCTGGAAGACCCCCCTTGACGGTGGAATGTAGCCTTCAATCAGTGTAGCTCTTCAAGCTGTGCGATCTCTTGAGACCTCCGCATCTCCCTATCTTGAGCAGACCGCATCCATCCGCCTCCAGTCACTCATCTAATAACAGGTAAAACCAAAATAACCGACGTTGTCTAAAATGTTGCAAACAAAAAGTGGAGCTGGGCAGGGCAAGTAGCCCAAACCAAACACCCCCGATGGACTAAGAAAGTGCTAGAATGGCGACCTAGAACGGGCAAAAGAAGTGTTGGACAACATTGACTAAATATAGTTTAATAATTATTTTCAATTACATTTATTCCAAAATCCTTAATTTCCATATTTAAAGGTTAGGTTTGTATTATTTAAGAAGATTTAGATGGGTCGATGGCAGAGCGGTTAGCGTGCTGGGCTAGCAATCCAGTGGTCGCGAGTTCGAATCCTGCCTCGACCGATTTCGTTCACGTATAGCACAAGCAATCATGCTTATTTTAGGGAACGTAGAAAGATGTATATGTACTTGTTTAACAAGGACATAGTCATTTTTTTATTTAAAAAAAATCAATTTTTATTTATTTACACAATATACGGCATAAGCCATTCACGAAAATAAAATTGTTTACACATTGAAATACATTTATAAATCAAAGCTTCAATTTTCTTATGATAATTCAAAAAACTAATAATAAGAGGGAAAATATCGATATATGAAAGATCCATAAATTTATGTGTACGTATGTAAGTCATTTTTAATAAGGAGTGAAAGTCAAAGGTTTATATTTTTGATCTGTGTAACTGAATTCTATAATAGATTCCAAAATATCCCTTTCAAATTCCAAATTTGATCTGTGTAACTGAATTCTAAAATAGATTCCAAAATATCCCTTTCAAATTTAATTGATTATTTCCTTTGATGGATCACAACAAAAATTGTGACGAATCAATTGCGAAACAATGAATAGTGGGAAGATGGTTTATGTAAAGTATTCGAAGCTACGTTAAAAAGTACTCTAGCAAATTAATGTTTCTCATCATAACGATATTACATCTTATTCTCTATCTGTTTGTGAACAAAACGTCCTAAAAACAGTCCTCCTGGCTCCCTTTTGTTTATAAACCCTTCAGTTTTAAATCAGTAAACAACACTAAGTGAGATTAAAGGAATCGTCGGGAATTTCAACGAATTTTGATTTGTGTTATAAATGTCTCGGAGCTTAACGACTCGACATAGATTTCCATCAGTCCATTAGGAAAATTACAAAGTAAAAATACATTATTCAAATCATCAATTTATTTTAATACCTAAGAAATTTTGCAGAAAATAAAAGTTTGCATTAAAACCTTTTGAAATTGCAAAAAAATGCTTCTTTATTTATCATTGAGAGTGATTTGCGTTTGAAATTTCAAGATCTTTGATCGATCTCTTTAAGGGCTGATTAATTTTGTAAAATTTACAGTACATAATATTTAAAAAAACAATATAAACATATTTTTCACAATATATTTGAATTCCACTCATATTATTAACTAACAAAAGTAATTAGAAATTATAGTTTAATATACCAATTTTCTTCGTAGATGTATTTTGATATTACCAAAATTCAACAAAAATCTGTTGTTTAAAAAACAGTTTAATTGAATTCCAAACAAAAATTTTTATTTATTTTTTCAATCAAAAGTTTTAAATAAATTATTGAAAATAATAATAAAATCTAGGATATCACAATGAATTTAATGCCAAAAAAAAGAACATCGATTGAAGTATTAAAAATTAAAATACTAAAACAAAAAGACATATTTCAATGGCGTATTTCCAAACAATTACATCACAGAAACAATGGTCTATCAACAAGAGATGAAAACAGAGATTTTTTAACAGGGTATATACTTTTCAATTGAGTTCTTTCTAAAGGCGCTTCAGACTTCATATTCTACATGGCTGTAAATACGCTTTGTCAAAAATATTTTTCAAAATTGAAATAAATTTCCTCTTGTAGAAACCCATAAATTATTTTATGTATATACAAAGTTTGTCAAAAGCAAACTGGGGCACATTAATTATAACTAATTTTTGTTTTTTTTTTAAATAAAATACACACATGGTTTACATTTTTCCTTCGCATAAAAGCAAATTTCATTTGGAAACAGGAGAACATTTTTTCTAAGGGTGAGAGGTTTAGGGATTGTTGATTGAATTCCACATTAATTGGCCCCAAGGGAGAAACTCCCCTTTCATCCATTTACTAAGTTTCATTATATCTATGGTAAGTATATTATATTTTATATAATAATACGTAAAAATTAGAACGGGAAATACACATATCAAAAATTTATTGAAGACAGCAACAATCAATGTATGCATTATACATACTACATACTTTTCAATAAAAAAAAGGGAAATCATACTGATTTTTCGATTAAATAATCCAACAAAAAACTATCCAATGACATTAATATCAATTATGTTGTGGCAGACCACTTCGAGAAATTTCTTTCGCCCGCGCGTTTAGTGACAACAAGTATATTCGTTTATCGCTAGGCCGAGTTCATCGCCCTCGGTGTCGAGCGTGCGACAATAAACCGCAACAGTGGTATGAATGTACGATAGAATGTTCGAGAGAGTAAGCAGATATTGGACTTGCTACCCTTTGGCACCAGCACGATGTCACTCCACGACCTACTCATTTTAAATACCTACTCATCGTGAGAAAGTTTCTCAGAGCGTTTATTATTGATTGTAAAATTTATTATTTCGTGATCATTATATTCATTGTAAGTTCAAAATCATTTTCTCTTCTTATTTCCTCTCTACCACTGTTTCTGTGTTTCTTTATCGAGAGTATCTTGTTAATCATCTTCCGTGATAACAAGACTTCTCTGCGAGATCTGCTAAGAATGAAAGTTTGTTGGTGACTTTAGTAATAATAAATCAAATATAATTTCTCTTAGCACATTACGTCGAGAAGCTACTCTTAATACAGTTCAGGGCTACATCCCTTCTGGAGTCAGCTTAAATTAATGTATATTGGTCTAAACGGAGTCTAACTAACAGACCAGTATATCACCACAGCAATTGGTATTCACTTATTTACCAAATTGCTTAAATGTTTTGAATGGGGTTGGCAAGAAGAAATCAAAGCATAGTATTACATAAATTCATCGAAATATTTTCGATATTTAAAACGTTTTATTTCAAATATCTGACTTGCAAAAAGATTATATTTATTTTTAGTCTTACTTATAAACGTAAACTATCTATTGTACCTGGGAAGAGAGCGTGATTAACGAAAATTTTTACTAATAAACCGTGACTATCTTTATTACACCTTCATAGACGTCAAGTTAGGACAGGTCGAGAGGTTGTTTTACTCTTGACTAACGCGTCATACCAAGTTATTCAAAATGGCGGATCTTTCAAATTATATGATCCAACGCATATTTGATATTGACAGAAAAATTTAATACTTATAACGTTTTTTCTTGTTATTCTTCGTCACAATCGTGTTTAAATTTACGCAACACGACACAACGCAGTTTTTTTTTCATTTTTCGATATGAGTTATCCTAAAATGACAACTTTTGACATCTGTGAAGCCAATGCGGCCATATGACAAAAATAAATGAGGGTGTTCGTTAATAATTCGGTGAACTAGTTAGTCATATCTTAGTATACGTCTGTAAGTAAGATTTTTTTTAATACCGATCTAAACTATTTTAGTCGTATTTATCTATTTGCGCGTTTAGTAAGCTATTAACAAAATCTAATAAGTAAATCCGATAGAGTAGGAAAATTCTGAAGAAATGCCATATAAAATGCAACATATTGATTATGTTGACACCTTACCATAAATATACAGTGTCGAGATTTTTTTAAAAATTGTTTTGCGGGAAATATCAAACTATCGACCGATTCCACAACAAGGCTGCGTGTATTATGAACAAATAATTGGCATTTTGAGATTGATTTTGTGTGAAGAATGTATGTTCAGAACACGTTATAATAGAATAACAAAATATCCTAACAAGGTGAGTAGCAAAAACTGAAGACTACTCAATAGGGAAGTATATACAGTATATAAAATAATTGTATTTAGTGCATTTCCTTGTAAGGATTTCAAACATTTATATCCCGATGATGTCAGAATCGATGTTTAGCCACCGTAGAATAAAACCTCAGAACAGATAAAAGAAATATCTTTCCTTTAAGGGAAACGTAACAAAAAGAAAATATAAGTAAGGGTACAATATATATTTGGAAGGTCAGGTATACTGAATATATTCCAGATAAATAATTGAGTTCCAGGTTTTTCTGTGTGGACTGCCATCGACCAGCCCTTTTATAAAAAAGACTGAAACACAAAGATTTATAGCTGATATAAATATTTTATGGATTCAATGAGATGGTACAAGTATATATATGAATACAGTGAAATGCGTAGGTACAGTTAGCAATGAGAAAAAACTGAACTATAGAAGTTCAATATTACTATTCATTAAGCATAGATGTCTTATTTTCATTGCATTGTTTCTGAACTATTATTTACAAATTATTCATTAGGTATATTTAGGTTGCATTCTTTTTGAACCGTAAATTTTATATCATTCATAATGTTTATTTAGGTTATATTTTTTCTGAAATATGATTTTCATTTAGTGTAGATATATTAAGGTTGCATTGTTTCTGAATTAAAAGTCATTTATAAACCGTAGGTATATTCAGGTTGCCTTGTTTCACAAAAGTCAAATAAGCGAGAACTTGTTAATTGAGCTGATAAAATATGGCACATTATACCTCTCCTTAGCGAACTGCACTGGTCAAGGTGTCCAGAGCGAGTTGCCTATAAAGTGCACCCGATGGTCTTAAAGGCTCTGCATTACTTGACTCCGCTCAGTATTCAAGAACTCTGACAAAAGAATATGCATACTGAAAATTACATAGTTAACTTATTTCGCAGACCCAATAATTTAGTAAGAGCGCAAAAACAGGGCTAAACACATTTTTATTATTACTAATTCTATGTAGGTAACACAACTGTCGATACCGATAGTAGGTATGTATAGTTGAAGAATACCTACCAAACTATAAACCGATAAATAAAAATTATTGAACATTTAAGATATTTTGTTTTCTATACAAAATAATTCAGTATGTATGTCAGGATAGGATAGTATGGAGGTCAGTCCTTTTTTCCTACCCATGATATGAAAACAGTTTGATAAATAATTTAGTAAATAATTTGTTCATTCTTTTGCATATACATATGATTCCCGTTCGTTTCTGTGTAAACAGTATTCATTTTTCACATATATAATATCTCATTAGATACAACTAAATTCTTATTGATGTCTAAATTACATTCTAAAAATTAATAAAACGGTTGCTGAATTCTCGTCGTAGTTTATCTTATTTTACATTTTTGAGTTGATGAACATTTAAATTCACAGATTATAGCTAGTACATTATGAATAGAAATAATCTCGCTTTCCTGACGGATAATGTGGTAAATTTTTAAACGGTGTTTGGGGTCCAATATACAATTCAATCTTGCCACAAGAATCTAATTTTCCCCAAACTTTACAATATAATATGCAAATTGACACAAGTAATATATTTTTACAACTTTCTTGCGATCCTACGAACTTTTCAGCCTATACATATACCCAATCTATTTTGTGAAAGTATGAACCTACAATGTAAATAGCCTCATAGGCAACTAGGGATAATATTAACATAATACAACTTAATAATTGATACGTATCTCTTATGGTTTGGATGTGATTAAAGTGTTTATTACTCGATTTTGTTAAGCATTTGTAAGGCAACTTGTTAATACGTGCGTTATAAATTATATCATTTGTCAAGTATCTATCTAAATATCTCTGTTTCAAACCAGGTCGGGTCTTAGTCTCCTGCAGAGTCCGTCTCCATGACTGTCGGTCTTGTGATGCATTACGCCAGTTATGGATGCCGATTGCCAATGTTGTTTGCATCCTTCACTACTCCGTTCAGCCATCGAAGGTTCGGCCTTCTAATTCTTCTTCGTCTGTGTGTTAAAGTGAGAGGAGTCTGGCGTTCGGTTCTCTCTGCCTACCTCAAATAGGCAAAGGGCTTGATGGTATGGTATGGTAGGTATGTTATAAAAATGAACTGAAAACTGTTAAAACATATAAATATTAATGTACTTCAAAAAATTATAAAGTAACGCTCTCGTCTTTCTTCTACCTATGTACATAAATATTTTTTACTAATTTTTCGAATTAATCATGCTTTGTAGACTTTGTAGATGCATGACAGAATAAAAAATGAGGACACAAGGAAATAATGTACACAAGAAGTTGTTATGTAAGAATCCTAAACAACAGACATGAGACGAAACATGAATGTTGAAGAGGCGATGAATATGTATCAAGATATAAAAAAATGTGGCACTCTGATCACTATGTTTACCCAGTGAGAGACATGGCATGATGATTATATGTATTATGTATGAAATGACCAGCAATTTAAACATGACAAATCAACAATAAAAACTGGTTTTATCCATTCTATTGTGATGCAATTAATGAAAATTAATTTCATTAAACTTTAAAATTACAAATTGACTTCGTTAAATTTCATCGAAAATCACTCGAAGCGATTTTGACGTACATTTACTCTTGTTTCATCGTTAAAATAATACACGTCCAATTTAAATCATTATAATAACTGATATAGGCAAACAAATCATTTATAGAAATAATTTATATAAATCTTTACGGATTTTATGAATTGATATCTCCTTTTTGAGGAATATTCGAATTCAATATAAATTAAGAATTGCTCTTAGAATCATTATTTTGACAATCAATTGTATGAGACATGTTTTCTATGGCAGCATCCCAGGATACACTCAACATAAAGGATTTAAAAAACGATTGGGTTGTGGCCAATGCTATTAACTATTAAGTAACTCCACAAAATATTCAAATTTTATGTGGAAAATTTTCATTATTTTCATGAAGAGAGTGTGTTAAATTATTTATGATTTAAATATTTTATTATGAAAACTTTACAATTATTCAATGCCATTTAATGAAAGTGATGTGCCCATTTAGTAACTTTGAAAGCCCATTTTAGTAACTTTGAAAGCCCATTTTAGTAACTTTGAAAGCCCATTTTAGTAACTTTGAAAGCCCATTTTAGTAACTTTGAATGCCCATTTTAGTAACGAAAGTTTTCTGAGCTTGGGGTCACTCTGAAATCTTTGACAGTTAAATTAATTGAGAAGCACAGGTCAGACATCCTTCAAAATCAAATGGGGTCTAAGTGCGTATTAGATAAAAAATTTGCATAATTTGAAAAGAATGGAATGAGTAATTAAGTCTATAATCGATAAAGTAGAATAAACACGCCGTACATAGTACATTGTACACAGCACACACACACACACACACACACACACACACACACACACACACACACACACACACACACACACACACACACACACACACACAGATACATTGTGATGAAAATTTCAGAATACAATCACAGCATGATACTTGTTAATATAATTTCGAATTCATAACTCTCCACTATATCAACTTGGGATAGTGAGGAGTTAAAATATTCAATAAATCCCACGATAAATATTCAATAACTGTATATAGCGCAGTTTTTCTCTATATACAGTTTGTTTATGTATTATATTGATGTTGCGCCTTACAACAGTCAATGAGTATAGCTTATAGGCATTTTACGAGTATGCACGAATCAGGGGTTAGGTATTCTTCGTAAGTTGGAAGGTTTATATAAACGAGTGTCTGAGGTAAGGTCGGGGCTGGATTCATCGATTATGGTACTCTCACGTTGTGGTTTATTTTTATAAACTATAATATTAATGAACACTTACTTTCACCCTGTGCAAGTGGCGAGTTTATTACCGCATGGCAATTTCTTCCAACTAACCAGTGTTTCCACATCAGTTTTATTGTACTTATATCTTATAAATTTCAATTACTGTATTCTAATAATAAAAGTGTAAATAGTCGAACGCGTCCATTTATCCATACAATATTTGTTATTTAAAAGTACCATATATTACAGTTATTTTCTTATTAAAAATAGATATACTATAATTATTCACCACAATATTTAAAAAATAACGTCGTTTTATTGTCAAGTCACGGCCTATCCCTTCGATCTGCTGAACGTACTACACTAGCTATCCCCATTCACAATACAGATGTTTTCAGCTCCTCTTTTCAAGTAAAATCAGCTAGACTATGAAATGGACTAAGTGATGAAGTAACGTCATCTCAATCCATTCAAATATTTAAAGGTAAACTAAAAAAACTTTATTTGTCAAATAGTTCCTAAATTCCTTCTGTATCCTTCCGTCACCTCCTTTTCCTCCTTGCTATGATCAGTGTTATTTTTATTATTCTTTTTTTTTTAACTCTCTTTTCATTTTTTTTTTCTCTATGTAATTTTTTTATATTTCTTACTCTTTCATATTATTTTTTATCAATTTATTTCTCACTAAATTAGTATTATTGTACCAATTTAACTAAAAGACTTCACGTTGCTCGGTTTGGTTGGAAGAAATTGCCTTATGACAATAAACCTGCCTTTGTACACATGTACATAAATTATATGAATAAATAAATAAATAAATATAAATATTATGTAATATTAACAAGGAAACTAATAATAGGTTTTCAATTCAAAGTATTACATTGTTAGCATATCATCATCAGTGTTGTATTCCTGATTTATTAAGGGTCGTGATCAGTGACCATCCTCTCTCCTTGTCATCATGATGTTGTGTATTTTTGTACTCCATTTCCCCCGACATATCGCCGTCCTCATTGGTGCAACCAATTATCCACCAGTGGCAGTCCTAATCTGGTCCGTCCATCTTGTGGGGCATCTACCTCTTTTCCTTTTATCATCAACCCCACCCACGACAAGCAGCTTCTCAAGACTATTATCATTGCATCTGGCGATGTGTCCCAAGAACTAAATAAACAGCATATAAACTTATTTAAAATAAATGAAAGGTTAGAAGGAAAGGAGGTGGGAGATGGACTAGAGATTTGAAGTGGAGAGATGTTTTTTTACATCAAAAATGCTCAAGTCAATATACATTAATATCCTCACCTACATTTTTGTTAAAAAAAGACAAATTTAAAATAAAATATATCAATTTGATATAGGAAAGAATTATAGAATCAATTTAGGACAGGTATGAGTGGTTCTTTGAATTCATATACTTATATTTATGTTGACTTAAAGACTGTTTGTACTCTGGATAATTGAAAATAAGATAAATAAATAAAATCAAACAATACTTTATACGTAAACAAATAAAAGAGCCATTATAATGAACCCCATCTGTGGAGATATCTATTGCATGAAATAAAAAAAAATGGTACGTAGACTTGGAATTGAAAATAAATTTTCTTCGAATCGCTCCATACAAATTGATCATTACGTTTTCCATCAGACTGCAAGATGGGAATAATCAGAAACATTCTGTTTGTGTTCAATGGTTGAACCAGTTTTCCCAATTAATGGAAATTCATGACAGTGAACATATTATACATCAGTATTACATACAACATACAACCAGAGAATTGGGATCAATTCACCTATTTATTGGGTGCAATTCGAATTTCAAGGAGATACATACAAATGCTGAAGAAATTGTGTATGTTATTTATTTATTTTAATTATTGATTTAAGATTTAGTACATAGTTAATACACAATACACATAAAGATAATATCAATCATAACAAATCAACCGTGAACACAAAAATCCCACAAGGTACAGCCTGTATGTGGGAATACCAATTAAAATATAGACATAATTACTAATAAAATGTAAAAAAAGAAGGCACGAAAGTAAAAAAGTAAATACAAAAAATATGAAGAATATAAAGAAAATAGCTTGAAGATATAAAACATACATACACATGGGTCAATAATATGTGATATAGGTATATATATGTACAAAATAGAAGACCAACAGCGTTCCTACCAAATAATTATATCCGTAGTCGACAGCGACAAAACTTGGCAAGTGTGCGGATAATATGTATGTAGCAGTCAATCTATATTTTATATAAGTTTAAATTGAAATAGGAAAATATATATAACAAAATAATTCTTCTCTTACACAAGAGCATCAGTTTATGACGAAGAAAGAAAAATAGCAATAAAAATAATGTTAAATTTACATCAATTTAGTCAAAAAATAAAACCTATAGGGCATGTCTGGTCCAACCTGTGAAATCACGGATATAATTATTATATGGAGTTCTATAATATCTTTAGAAGGAAGTGTTTTAGAATATCAATATGAATTCATTGTAAATACTAGTTGCATGTAACACATGAGATCCAACTGTCGATGGCGATAGTATGTAGGTATAGTTGAAGAATAAGTACCAAACTATAAACCCATAAATCCATATTATTGAAAATTTTAACAAGTCATGTTGATATGTTTGTCAAGATAGGACAGTATGGAGGTCAGTCCTCTTTTTCTACCCGGAATATGTAACATAATAAGTAACATACAATTTCACGTGCTAGATAGAATATGCAGATACCTACTCAATATTATTTCATATACCACATTGTTCGTAGTACCTACTAATAATATAATTAATTCATGCTTTCCACGCATTTGAAAGCAGTATAACACAAGGTTTTATTATACTGATATATTCAACAACACATATCCGCAATTCCGCAGGAGTATATCGGCAATGACGCAGTGATATGAGGAATAGAATACCTTACTCCTTTATCTCTCTCCACTCCCCCCAATTTTTATATATCCCATTATCATTTGTATGTGTATAGTTTTAAATTTCTTTTGTCTTCGTTGTTTATTTTTTATTTACATATTTTATTTCAATTTCTTTTATCTTAATTTTAAACTTACTTTACTATTTACAAATGTTTTAGAAATTTTATTTATATATGTATAGTGCAATGTTTTTTTTAATTAAAAAATGGTACATCGACAGACATCCAACTTACAATTTTCATAAAAAGAAAATAATATTGGTTATTATTATGTGTGCTGGACGTCCAATTATGGATGCACACAAAATTACATGAGCTTTTATTTAATCACACACGTAAGTTACACAAGTAAGAGTTACATAAATTATGTAGATAAAATTCGGTTACAAAAGTTAAGTAAATAAAAATGAAGAAAAAAATAGTTACATAATTAAAGAAAAAAAAAGTTATAGAAAATACACAAGTAACATATGTAAGTAGAAGTAAAAAATAGGTACATAAGAAGTTAAAAAAGTTATATACATAAGTTAGAGAATAGACAATTTTATGTATGATGACGAGTGAACTATTTTGGCAAATATTTAACATTCATTGTTGTCTATTGTAATTTACAAATTGCTGTATGTTTCCCCATTAATTAAATAAATGATTCACCTAATATTAAATTTCATGTGTTTTTTTATTTGTGAATTATAATTTTTCATCATTCCGGAACACAAATATTTAATCTCTTGTAAATGCGCTCATCTGTTAGTGGTAAATTTGCCAACATTATACACCTACAAATGTCTATACAAGAATACTTTAATGAAAATAGCTGCCGGTATCAATGGAAGTACATCGTCTCTTCCTCGTTTAATAAAATTGAAATGCAAGAAACTTGATCATGGAAATGGAGGCATTTAAAATGGAAATACCTTGCACTGTCTCTTCGTATCCTGGAAACCAACAGGATCGTTTTAACTAAGAAATTTAATAAGAATCGAGGCACAACCAGATGCTTTTATTACGGTAATATGCCTCCCAAAAACTATTACTTATACCTACCCAAATGTTTTGTCACATTATTAATTTACATAAGCTGAGAATAGTGCTTCCACTCATTTGTACCTATTATTTTTGTTTCCGAGTGTCTCATCAGGGCAATAGAGCCGTACAATTTCCGGATTAATGGGCGCACAGAGGAGTTTAAGATTTGGCATACCTACTTAAAGTTTATATGGAGGAGGACTGCATAAAAATAATATTAATACATAATATGCGTTATAAATAAATTAAATTAAATAAAAAATATTTCACATCAAACCATTTATTGTGTACCATAGAACGGTGAAGATAGGGGGAACGTAATTTTAATATATCCGCGTAGTATGAAAAATATTCCGATAACTGAGGTAGGTAGGTAGGAAATATTCATTCTTTTTATTTCGTGTTCTGTGGTCACATTTAAATGTCATTGTGGTATTTACGGCGCATGCGCAGCTGCTTAAATTCAAATATAAGAACATTTTAAAGGAAAATACATATTTGTATACCTACCTACTGTGAAACAATATAAATGGTAGGTACTTACACAATAATTTCATTTATAAAATTGACTTGCAATACATGAAGAGAAAACTGTGTTCCTTGATGAAAACATGATATCTATATTATAAATTTGAATGTTTGTATGTACCTATGTACCCATATATGCATGTGTTGAATGCGCTCCTAAACCGTTCATCCGATTGCTATGAAACTTTTGTGAATTGTCGAGAGTATACCAGGGATGGTTTCTGGAACAAAAAAAAATCTTTTTCTTCTTCTTCATCGGGTATTAGGTCATTTTACAAATGAAGGTGGGCTATCCTGGGAACCGTTCATCTGATTGCAATGAAACTTTGAGGAATTATTGAGCGTATGCCCGGAATGGTTTCTAGATTAAAATAATTTCTTCTTCTTCTTCTTCATCGAATATTAAGTCATTTACCTATGAAGGCGGACTATCCTGGGAGAAGGTTCAATTTACCTTCCATCTATTCGCAGGTTTCTGGATTCAATCTTTTATCTTCTTCTTCTTCTTCTTTGTTATATTTTCTTAACTTACTGAAGGGACGGGAGGTACTGAAGGGACGGGAGGTACTGAAGGGACGGGAGGTACTGAAGGGACGGGAGGTACTGAAGGGACGGGAGGTACTGAAGGGACGGGAGGTACTGAAGGGACGGGAGGTACTGAAGGGACG
The DNA here is from genome assembly GCA_963576475.1 of Molanna angustata. NCBI lineage: Eukaryota > Metazoa > Arthropoda > Insecta > Trichoptera > Molannidae > Molanna > Molanna angustata. The sequence continues at coordinate 9,197,324 of OY754967.1, forward strand.
GGAGGTACTGAAGGGACGGGAGGTACTGAAGGGACGGGAGGTACTGAAGGGACGGGAGGTACTGAAGGGACGGGAGGTACTGAAGGGACGGGAGGTACTGAAGGGACGGGAGGTACTGAAGGGACGGGAGGTACTGAAGGGACGGGAGGTACTGAAGGGACGGGAGGTACTGAAGGGACGGGAGGTACTGAAGGGACGGGAGGTACTGAAGGGACGGGAGGTACTGAAGGGACGGGAGGTACTGAAGGGACGGGAGGTACTGAAGGGACGGGAGGTACTGAAGGGACGGGAGGTACTGAAGGGACGGGAGGTACTGAAGGGACGGGAGGTACTGAAGGGACGGGAGGTACTGAAGGGACGGAAGGTACTGAAGGGACGGGAGGTACTGAAGGGACGGGAGGTACTGAAGGGACGGGAGGTACTGAAGGGACGGGAGGTACTGAAGGGACGGGAGGTACTGAAGGGACGGGAGGTACTGAAGGGACGGGAGGTACTGAAGGGACGGGAGGTACTGAAGGGACGGGAGGTACTGAAGGGACGGAAGGTACTGAAGGGACGGGAGGTACTGAAGGGACGGGAGGTACTGAAGGGACGGGAGGTACTGAAGGGACGGGAGGTACTGAAGGGACGGGAGGTACTGAAGGGATGGGTGGTACTGATGGGACGGGTGGTACTGAAGGGACGGGAGGCACTGAAAGGACGGGAGGTACTGAAGGGACGGGAGGTACTGAAGGGACGGGTGGTACTGAAGGGTCTGAAAGGACGGGAGGTACTGAAGGGTCTGAAGTGACGGGTGGTAATGAAGGACCATATTTAATTATACAAGCAATACGAAGTTTGCAGGGGGTACACTATCTATATTAAATTATAAATTTCATAGGAATTGCAGAGAATTAAAGCAAATAACACGCAATAATGAAATATTTGTAAGCACACGCTCGCAGGTGCCGTAATTGAACAAAATTTAAAAAAATATATGTGTACCTACGCAATGGCTTTGACAAAAAAACTAAATTTTGAATTTTAATAGTATTAATTCCAAATATTCTTTTTAATGAATTACGGTCGAATTTCGACCACTGGGCGATCACTAGTCTTAAATAAAAGAGGCAAAATGATTGTGCATGTACATAATTCAGTAATAAAGTTCACCACCCATTCTTAATGCTGCTTGTGTCGTGCTATCTTTTAGGTATAAGGGTATTCACACCCGCACACCTGTCACTTGTTGCCATATATTGTGGAACTATAATGGTGTGTATATATATTATGTTTTTTTTTTTGCTTTCATTCTTTTGTTGATGTACATACACAATTTTGTCATACTTTGTAAACTGGCTGGTTCTAAGAAATTGCCGAATGGCAATAAGCCCGCCAGTGTGCTATTTATTTTTTTATATTATGTCTTAACGAAAAATAAATAAAGTCACTATATGTTTGTACGAAAATATTTTTAGTTAGCAGAAAAAATTGTAGAAAATTACATCTAGACATTGAAAGGGTTTTTCAATACATAATATAAAGTATCAAGGTACATAATTAGGTGCTTCGAGTTATAAAATATTCAATATAAATCAAAATTAATGGTGTTCATTTTATTGATAAGAAGAAAGATATCTTCATTTTATATTTTTAAATTTGCTAACAATGCATGAACGAGAAGCGAAAAAAATGAAAAGAAGGATGAAAGCATTTGAAATTTCTTTTGTTACATTATGTCGTAAATGCTTTCAGATTTTATATTTTTTTCACAACGCACGTCATCCAAAGTTGAATATTTTATTTGCGCGCTTATAAATATTCCGTTGAAGTATAAGATCCTCATCTATTTGAAGAAATATGTATCAAAAAAATGATTTATTATTCTCAACCTAGCTTGATTTTTACACATCATTGACTCTTCAAATATCTAAAATATTTTATTCTGAGATTTGCAATAGATCCCCTCATACCATTTCTCCAACCAAAGGTTTAATATTACAAAAATCGATTTTAATTATATGACATACAAAAATCATGTAATCATTTTCAAATAAAATTTGGATCCTCGTTTATTTATAGGTTTATTTATTTATTTATAGGTACTTCAACTGTTTTCAATCAACTTCACAGGCAGATCTAATTAGGTCTAATTACTGATTTATAGAATTAAAGAAAGGTAACAAAACATTCCATTAAACACGTAACATCAGATTTGAAAGAGACTCATGTAAAACCTGTTAATGAAACTGATAATTTATAAATATTTATAAACCTACAATTATCATCGGATTTTTACTAATATATATTTTTTTCACCCATGGTACGATCTTTTTCAGTTGCTTAAGGAAGTGTTAAAATGCTGGATACCTATAGCGGTACCTAATTATTTCAATAAAATGAGAAATCTCCTCTATAACGACGACTTCAATCTGAAACTACGCCAAAGGATGATCAAATGCTATGGTCGGTCCTAATCTACGGTGTTAAGGCATGGACCCTCAAGGTTAGCTGGGAAGCGTTCGAAATGTAGATTCTTCACCGTAGAATGGTAAGGATATCCTGGACTGACATGGTGAAGTCTTGTATAGAGCTAATACTAACAGACAGCTGTTCACGACAGTCAAGCTCCGTAAGACTTCATATTATTTTGGCACATAATGAGAAGCAAAAAATACTCTAAAATACTATAAAAGGGATGATTGTGGGCCGTAGAGGGCTCGGTAGGAAGCAGCTATTCTGGATCCGTAATATTCGGGAGTGGACCGGAGTGAGGCGGAGTGAGGCGTGTGGAGGACTTGTTCCGCACCGCACAGGACTGGAAAAGTTTCTCCCGAGTGATCGTCCACGTGGGGGGGGGGGGACCCGACAGGACACACAGAAGAAGAGAAGGGAGTATCAGAATATTTTTATAATATATATTAAACTAATAAGGGTGTAGGTACATGATAAAGATATCGTTTCTTTCATGGACTACAATAAAAAATGGAAGTCAGCTAGCAATAAGAAAAATCTGTCTTCAGACTCAGACTGACATTCAAGTGCACAAAAGAAACGCTGACTTTAATAAATAAGTAAAACTGAAATGTGCTGAAATAAGTAGAATTTTACTATATGAAATACCAGCATTTTCTGCGATAGAATGTAGCACACTTGCTGGAGAATTCTCAATACAATGAAGTACCGCTAAACAATAAGTGAATTTGCGCTCTTTGACTCCAGCTTATAACTAAAAAGTTACAAGGATATTCTATGTATATATGTGTTTACTTAGCTTCTTTTCTCAAAGTATTTAAAATAATTTTCTACACTAGGAAATTTTGCAGCATCACGTACTTCACATAAATTATTGTTAACTGTAAATAAAATTCTTTGCGAAAGTAAAACTACACTGATGTGATTTTTCAGTAGGTATTTTTTTATGTTTCTTTTCAAAATTAAAAATTTCTTCCATGATATTCTCAATTCTCAAATCATGCTATTATACGTATAGAATTATAGCGTTTAAATACTTAATTAACTATCTCAATCTGCAACTTCATATCGATACCATACATATTTGCGAATTCGATATATTTAAAGCTAATTAATAAAATATACAAGAAAATACTTACCTACTTAAAATTTTCTCTATGATTTTTTCTGTAAAAAAAATTAAAAACGTTTTATCATTATATCAAAATAATTAATTCGAAAAAGTACATTAGAAGACGTTAACCTTTAATAAAAATGTGTTCTTTGAGCAACTTTAACATTGAGTTCTAAATCTGTAGTATTAAATTTATGAGGTATGCACTTACTCTAACAACTAAAGTTTTTCGTAGACATTTTTGAAATCATTTTTTTCTGTTTTATTTTGTCTGAAAAACTTTTAACAACTACAGGGACAATGCCAAAATATTTTTTATTATAAACCATTTATGTAAGGTAATCGATCAGAAATTTCTTTATCTTCGAAAATCAATAACTCCATCTTTTTTTATTAATACATTTTTATTCGATAATATTTTGGAGTTCCTTTTGTGATACATTTTAAATTAATTTCAATATCTTAATTTTATTTTTATCTTCTTTATGGTTAAAATCTTAGGATAGGTCTGTATCAAGCACCTTTCTTTCCACATTTCTCTGTTATCCGCCAGTATCTTCATATCTTGTTGCTACAGCGCACATCATTGATATTCTGGTTCATAAAACTGTCTCTAAGGCAACCTCTACATATAGTCTCTGCACTTCTTCATTCTTTCGGCGATAGTAACACGCAGAACTGGATGCCTGATGTTATGGTCTATACTCTGCTCAGTGCCACGTCGTTTGGAATGTGGTCTGACTAATGGATTCTAGTCATGCGCCTGTAGCATCCCATTTCGAAGGCAACCGGACATCCAGATTTTCTTGGACCACGTTTACTGAAGTCTGATTTTTTTTAAAGTGACAATTCAATACATAAACAAAAAAATGCATAGTATTTACGCGTGCAAATGTATAAGTAGAATCGTGGTTGCTGATTGGTTTACACCATTGTCCTTAACAACAAACCGGACAGTACGTATCTATCTCTCGAATTGTGTGCACGTTTGATTTTTGTATGGTGACCATGTGTTCTAAATTAGGAATTGTTTTCATTGATGATTTTTTTATTTCTAACTTTTGTATTTTATTTTTAGTTTAATATCGATATATAATTATTATTATAAACATGTGTTATCACCGTCTTAGTATAGAATAAGTGTCTATTATTTATTTGTATTAGTTACATAGTTATATTATTTACTAGCTTTTATGTCCCGCCGTTGGCCAAGAATGTAAAATTGTGAAAGAAAAAGCAATCGTTTTTATAATATTGTCACCCAATTATTTTGCAATATCAGACTATAAAAAGTGGTTTGAAATTTGATTGAGTTTAAGTATTGTAAAATGTTCAAGTGATGGCCACAACCCATTCTTTTTTATATATTGCTATAAAGTGTGAATGAAGTTGTTGGGGATACGAAGCGGCAAACCCCTCCGGTTTGCCAACATTATAAATATCCCCACCATGCCGCACGCTCGCCAGTTCTCTCGCGGCACCGTCAAATAAACAACTTCAACCAGAACACGCTTTTCATTTGATCAATCACATCAAGTAGGTTAAATACCTAAAGTGGAGACAACCGACGTGATTTTTGCCTACGTGGGTAGCGTTTCGTGTTTCATTTCTCCGCTCCCACGGACAAAACATAAACAGGTGCCGCGATCAAATTGCTGACTGTTGTCCAAAGAGATAACAATGTGTTTCTGAGAACTCAAGTTTTTTGCTGACTTTCATTCGCATGTGAAAATTCGCCACCAAGTTTTCCCAAACAACATTTTGTGAAAAGTAACTTTGATTTTTTTTTACTGTGTCGACATTTTTTTTCTCCAAGTGATTAACAATTCGAACATTCATATCCAATGTGATTTATTCTTTCGTTTTTTTTTAAAATGTCCTATAACGATTCAGAATCTTATGCGCACGAAACAGTCTCGGAGATGATGCCGATTTCTATTGGCAACAAATTGCCAGATTTCTGGAAGGACCAACCGAAACTCTGGTTCCACCAGTTTGAAGCGGTGGTGTCGCCGTTAAAACAGAGCGACGAAACATCTTACAATATTTTGATAACGAAACTAGGGAGAGATGAACTGCGACAAGTCAGTGACATCTTATCCAAACCACCAGCCACAGCCAAATATGCGACCATCAAAAGTAGGTTGCTACAGGCATATGAAGAATCAGAAGATCGCAAGTTGCAGCAGCTTCTGGGACCCTTAGATATCGGAGACCAAAGACCGTCACAGTTTCTTAGGGCGATGAAGGAACTAGCCACCGACAAACTCCCAGAAGCCACACTCAAGATGCTATGGCAAGGAAGACTGCCGCAAACTATCCGCGCTGTCCTAGCTGTATGCGACACAACAGACCTCAACAAACTAGCCCAAATTGCGGACAAGATTTTTGATACCGCACACAACCAGACTGTGGTGGCCGAGGTTAGACAGTCCATCTCGTCCATCAAAGTATAATATTTATACAATTTCTGCTCGCATGGACTATGCGTAATGGTTTTAAATATGACTGTTTATCAACGTTGTAAAGATATTGGTTTGGCCACAACCCCCATTTTTAAATATTATCATCGAAAACAAATTGTAATGTGTACCTATTGAAAATTTAGTAATTTTCGATGTTGGGATGTGGTTAAAATTTGATTAAACAAACGTAGGTACTGAAAAGATCTAGTATTGGTCACATCCCATTCGTTTTTATATTTTTTCATCAAGTGTGCATTATATTTTTGCTCAATTTGACTGAAAGTCTTCATTAACGAAGAAGAAGAAGACTTGAACTATAGTAAATAGTTTTTAATTTGAATATAAATGTTGTGAAGAGTTCAGTAATGGCCACAACCCCCATTCTTTAAATATTAGGTGTTGAAAATTATTCAAAATAGGATGATATAAATGGTTTAAATTTAATTAAACAAAAGTATTGAAAAGATTCTAGTGCAGGTTATATCGTCACATCCCATATCCCATTCATTTCATATGTATTTTCATCAAGTGTGCATATCGTTAATAATATTTCTGCACAATAGACTATTAGACTTAAAACTAACCCAAAAGACTAAATAAAAAAGAGAAAAATAAGTATAAGACTATAAGAAATAGTTTGTATAAAAAACTATTCCAATGGTCTACATAAAATAAGTAAAAATACATATACCTAATAGAAGAATTAGACTATTGGAAATAGATTGTATAAAAGCTCACCCAAAGGTCTACAAAAAAGAAGAAGAAGAATATTTAGACTATTGGAAATAGTTTGTATAAATACTGACCAAAAGGTCTACATAAAAGAAAATGAATAAGACTATTGGAAATAGTTTGTATTAAAACTCTCCCAAAAGTCTACGTACTTAAATGAAGAAGAATAATAATTAGACTAAAGGAAATAATTTTTATAAAAAAATGACCCAAATGTATACATAAAAGAAGAAGAAGATGATTTAGACAATAGGAAATAGTTTGTATAAAAACTGCCCTAAAGGTCTACATAAAATTAAGAAGAAAAAGAATTAGACTCCAGGACCCGCCGCTTCAGGCCCTTCAGTACCTCCCGTCCCTTTAATCCCTCATTACGTCCCTTCCCATCAGGCCCTTCAGTACCTTCCGTCCCTTCAGGCAGTTTTATACCTCCCGTCCCTTCAGGCCCTTTAGTGCCTCCCTTCCCTTCATTACATCCCGTCCCATCAGTCGGTTAAGAAAAGTTTAAATCCAGAAACCATCCTGGAAGAACCGCGAAGAGATGAAAGAACCTTCTTTTCCCAGGATGCTCTACTTAATAGGTAAAATGACTAAATACACGAAGAAGAAGAAAAAAGTTTAAACCCAGATACCTGCGAAGAGATGGAAGGACAGTTGGACCTTCTTCTCCCAGGATTCTCCAACTTCATAGGTAAAATGAGCAAAAATACACGATGAAGAAGAAGAAGAAGAAATAAGTTTAAATCCAGATACCTGCGAAGAGATGGAAGGAAAATTGGACATTCTTCTCCCAGGTTAGTCCACCTTCAAAGGTAAAATGACCAAATAGACGATGAAGAAGAAGAAGAAAAAAGTTTAAATCCAGAAACCTGCGAAGAGATGGAAGGAAAATTGGACCTTCATCTCCCAGGATAGTTCATCTTCATAGGTAAGATGACCAAGTACACGTTGAAGAAAAAGAAGAAAAAAGTTTATATGCAGAACCCGTCCTGGAAGACCTGTGAAGAGATGGAGGGACAGTCGGACCTTCTTTTCCCAGGATACTCCCCCTTCATAGGTAAAACGACCAAATACACGAAGAAGAAGAAGAATAAGAAAAAAGTTTAAATCCAAAAACCATCCTGGGCATACGCTCGACAATTCACCAAAGTTTCATTATAATTGGACAAACGGTTGATAAATAAATAAATAAAATAATTTTCCTATAGGAAATCAGTATAGGTATATTATTGTTGATTTGTAAGTAAATAGTATTAGGTAGGTACCTACCTACAACAAACTTCTAAATAAATTCGATTCCTAACAAATTTTATTTGAATATCACATTCTTTCTGTAGCCATGGAAACGATTCGAACACATAAGTAATATCGAATGGTTCGGATACATTTTTTGAATATGTAGGTACCTACATTGGTTTGTTCGATGCCATAAAAATGAAAATTGTCAGAAAAATCAAATATTATTTACAAATTATGCAATTTTATTATGCCTATATCTTTACTAATAAATAACACATTTTTACAATATATGTCTTAAAACTTGCCGTAATGTCTTGTGTTTCATTTTATTATTTCATAATTACATTTATTTCAAAGGTTTATTATTTTCAAGAACATATTCATTCGGTGGGAAAATGAAATATTGTATGAAAAGATATTAAAATGGCGGCGTTTATGTACAAAAGGCTTACTTTAAAAATAAGTTAAACATTATAATTATACCAAATATTCACCATGTTTTTCACTTAAACGCTAAGTTATACTTCAAAATATATTTTTTTTGTGTAAATACCTACTTCTAACTTTTAAACTAACAGATATTTGCGTGCAAAATGTACACTTTTTTGACAGATATGACTTGGAAAATTTTGTATGAAAAAAATAATTATTTAAATATTTTTAAAATTCAGCATTTTTATCGCATTCTTTTTAGCGTGACACTGCATCAGGTATACTGGTACATGTTCGCAATTAAATTAGATTTTTAGATGCTCTTGGTTTTTCAGAAGGCGTGAGACAAACACACACACACACACATACACACACACACACACACACACATACACTAACATTTTGATTGCTTTATTACTTTAGATGTATGTGTGTTTGCCTCAATGAACTATTATGTAAATATTTTGTATAGTAAAATTTATAGTTTTGTAAAATAATATGTAACTGTTTATTATTATAAGGATTAATTACTTCATAATGTACCTATTATTTTTATATCTAAAGTAATAAAGCAATCAAAATGTTAGTGTTTGTGTGTGTGTGTGTGTGTGTGTGTGTGTGTGTATGTGTGTGTGTGTGTGTTTGTCTCACGCCTTCTGAAAAACCAAGAGCATCTAAAAATCTAATTTATGTGCGAACGTGTACCTGTATACCTGATGCAGTGTCACGCTAAAAATAATGCGATAAAAATGCTGAATTTTAAAAATATTTCAATAATTATTTTTTTCATACAAAATTTTCCAAGTCGTATCTGTCAAAAAAGTGTACATTTTGCACGCAAATATCTGTTAGTTTAAAAGTTAGAAGTACGTATTTACACGAAAAAAATATATTTTCAAGTATAACTTAGCGTTTGAGTGAAAAACATGGTGAATATTTTGTATAATTATAATGTTTAACTTATTTTTAATGCAAGCGTTTTGTACATGAACGCCGCCATTTTAATATCTTTTCATACAATATTTCATTTTCCTACCGAATGAATATGTTCTTGAAAATAATAAACCTTTGAATTAAATGTAATTATGAAATAATAAAATGAAACACAAGACATTACAGCAAGTTTTAAGACATATATTGTAAAAATGTGTTTATTATTAGTAAAGATATAGGCATAATAAAATTGCATAATTTGTAAATAATATTTGATTTTTCTGACAATTTTCATTTTTATGGCATCGAACAAACCAATGTAGGTACCTACATATTCAAAAAATGTCTCCATAACATTTGATATTTTTCACATGTTGGAACATGGTTACTATGGTAACGGACACATTCTGATATTCAAATAAAATTTGTTATGAATCGAATTTATTTAGAACATTGTTGTAGGTAGGTACCTACCTAATACTATTTACTTACAAATCAACAATATACTGATTTCCTATAGGAAAATTATTTTATTTATTTATTTATGTTTGTATGAATGGATGCATGTATGCTATGTGCTCCTAAACCGTTTGTCCGATGACAATGAAACTTTGGTGAATTGTCGAGCGTATGCCCGGGATGGTTTCTGGATTTAAATTTTTTTCTTATTCTTCTTCTTCTTCGTGTATTTGGTCATTTTACCAATGAAAGCGGAATATCCTGGGAAACGAAGGTCCGACTGTCCCTCCATCTCTTCGCAGGTCTTCCAGGACGGTTTCTGGATTAAAACTTTTTTCTTCTTCTTCTTCATCGTGTATTTGGTCATTTTACCTATGAAGGTGGACTAACCTGGGAGAAGAAGGTCCAATTGTCCTTCTATCTCTTCGCAGGTTTCTGGATTTAAACTTTTTTCTTCTTCTTCTTCTTCGTGTATTTTTGGTCATTTTACCTATGAAGTTGGAGAATCCTGGGAGAAGAAGGTCCATCTGTTCTTCCAACTCTTCGCAAGTCTTCCAAGACGGTTTTTGGATATAAACTTTTTTCTTCTTCATCGTGCATTTGGTCATTTTACCTATGAAGGTGGACTATCCTGGGAGAAGAAGGTCCAATTTTCCTTCCATATCTTCGCAGGTATCTGGATTTAAACTTTTTTCTTCTTCTTCTTCGTGTATTTAGTCATTTTACCTTTAAAGGTGGAGTATCCTGGGAAAAGAAGGTCCTTTTATCTCTTCGCGGTTCTTCCAGGATGGTTTCTGGATTTCAACTTTTCTTAACCGACTGAAGGGACGGGATGTAATGAAGGGTAGGGATGCACTAAAGGGCCTGAAGGGACGGGAGGTATTGAAGGGCCTGATTGGAAGGGACGTAATGATGGATTGAAGGGACGGGAGGTTCTGAAGGGTCTGAAGCGACGGTTCATGGAGTCTAATTCATTTTCTTCTTAATTTTATGTAGACCTTACAGTTTTTACACAAACTATTTCCTTTAATCTTTTTCTTCGTTTTCTTATTTTATGTAGAACATGGGTGAATTTTATACAAACTCTTTCCTATAGATTATTCTTCTTCTTCTTTTATGAAGACCTTTTAGTCAGTTTTTATACAATCTATTTCCAATAGTCTAATTCTTCTATTTTATGTATTTTATCATATTTTATGTAGACCATTGGAATAGTTTTTTATACAAACTATTTTTTATAGTCTTATACTTATTCTTCTCTTTTTTATTTAGACTTTTGGGTTAGTTTTAAGTCTAATAGTCTATTGTGCACACTTGATGAAAATACATATGTAAAAACGAATGGGATGTGAGATGTGACGATGTAATCTGCACTAGAATCTTTTCAATACTTTTGTTTAATCAAATTTAAACCATTTATATCATCTTATTTTGAATAATTTTCAACACCTTCATATTTGATTTCGTTGACGATATTTAAATAATGGGGGTTGTGGCCATAACTGAACTCTTCACAACGTTTATATTCAAATTAAAAACTATTTACTATAGTTTAAGTCTTCTTCTTCTTCGTTAATGTAGGCTTTTGTGTCAATTTTAAGTCTATAAGTCTAATTGTGCAAAAATATAATGCACACTTGATGAAAAAATATATAAACGAATGGGATGTGACCAACACTAGATCTTTTCAGTACATTTGTTTAATTAAATTTTAACCACATCCCAACATCCAAAATTACTAAATTTTCAATAGGTACATATTACAATTTGTTTTCGATGATAATATTTAAAAATGGGGGTTGTGGCCAAACCAATCTCTTTACAACGTTGATAAACAGTCATATTTAAAACCATTTCGCATAGTCCATGCGTGCAGAAATTGTATGTATATTATACTTCATTCACACTTTATAGCAATATATTAAAAATAATGAGTTGTGGCCATCACTTGAACATTTTACAATCAAATTCAATCATATTTCAAACCACTTTTCATAGTCCGATTTTGCAAAATAATTGGGTGACAATATTATAAAAACGATTGCTTTTTCCTTCACAATTTTACATTCTTGGCCAACGGCGGGACATAAAAGCTAGTTCATAATAAAAAGTATCAAATAAATATTTTGTTTAAATATTATTTTCCCAGGAGATGCCCATTAACATTTGCAGAAAATACCTAATAATGTAGACTCATTAAAGCCGCATGTTACCGGGGGTAAGTATAGGTATGAGTAGATTTGAAGGTTTTGAAGATATATGCATGTGCAAGTTACAACCGTTTTATATCATGAAATGATAAAAAAAATCCCATAATTTCTTTTACACCATGGTCACCCTATGAGCTTTGGCACCTTTAAAAAAATCAAACAGCACACTCCAGACAAGAGTTTTTATTCAAGTTGGTACACTAGGTCCCGAGTTCGATTCCCGGTGGAGGCACAGTTTTCAATTGTGTTTTCAGTCTGGATATGTGAGAAGATTAGAATAGTAAGTCTCCAGAATGTGATAACTTATTTTGGGTGCGTGTTAAAAATATTTAACTATCATAGATTTTTTTGTTGAAGGTAACACTTGCCTGTTGAACTCTAATTATGGTTTCAGCCTTTGAGCGGCCATCGTGAGATATTCTGTTGCCCAGATATACAAATTCTTTGACTTGCTTTATTGTAGTGTCACCCAAAACATATTTTCCATCTTTCTCAAGGCCTTATATTATAATTCATGTTCCGTCGCGTCGCTGCAAATAGTGCAATATTGTCGGCATACCTTTTCATATAAATCTTTTATTTAATCAGAAGTCAAATATAACAATGTCATATTATGTGATTATTTATTTATTTATATAATTTATGTACATGTGTACAAAGTCAAGTTTATTGCCATAAGGCAATTTCTTCCAACCAACCCGAGCAACGTGAAGTCTCTTAGTTAAATTGGTACAGTACTAATTAAGTGAGAAATAAATTGATAAAAAATAACATAAAAGAGTAAGAAATATAAAAAAAATTACAAAGAGAAAAATTATGAAAAGAGAGTTTAAAAATAAAAGAATAATAAAAATAACACTGATCATAGCAATGAGGAAAAGGAGGTTACGGAAGGATATAGAAGGAATTTAGGAACTATTTGACAAATAAAGTTTTTTTAATTTACCTTTAAATATTTGAATGGATTGAGATGACGTTACTTCATCACTTAGGCCATTCCATAGTCTAGCTGATTGTACTTGAAAAGAGGAGCTGAAAACTTCTGTATTGTGAATGGGGATAGCTAGTGTAGTACGTTCAGCAGATCGAAGGGATAGGCCGTGACTTGACAAGAAAACGACGTTATTTTTTAAATATTGTGGTGAATAGGGATCATAAATAGTCTTATAAAGTAATGACAGAATGTGAATGTTACGACGATCTCGTATCTTTGGCCAACGAAGTATATTTCTACAAGTCGAAACATGATCATATTTTTTAAGATTGTAAATGAACCGTATACAGACATTCTGCAATCGTTCCAGTTTATTTAATAATTCTTGATTGGCATCCAGATAACACACATCACCGTAATCAAGCAATGGAAGAAGTAAGGATTGAGCTAATGTAATTTTACAATGTATTGGAAGAAAGTTCTTCAATCTATTGAGAGAATGGATATTATAAAACAGAGTTTTACTGACATGAGAAATCTGTCAATGCCACGAAAGATCTTCATCAAAAAGAATACCAAGATTTTTCACCATTTTTGAGAAGGGTATGTGTTGATTGTTAATTTGAAGAGATGGGAGAGGTGAATTTTTAAGTTTAGACAGCAATCGGGGACTACCTATGATAATAGCCTGAGATTTAGACGGGTTGACAAGAAGACCGTTCTGGGAGGACCATGATGAGATAAAGCTGAGATCTTCGTTCATAATATTAATAGCATCAACATACTCATTCACATTAAATTGAATATACAGTTGAAGATCGTCTGCAAAGAGATGGTACTGACACTTTAATTTGTGAGTTATTGAGTTTATAAAGATAGAGAATAGAAGAGGAGACAAGACACCACCTTGAGGGACCCCAGCCTTAAGAGTGATATGATCAGATATTTTCTCCGCCGTTTTAATAGCTTGTGTGCGATTACATATATAGATAATCTTTGAACCATGTCAGTATTGGTTGCGCTAAATTGAGTGAGGAAAGTATTGCGAGTAAAATATCAAAGTCTACTGAATTAAACGCACTAATGAAGTCAAGCAATGTGAGGATTGTTAGCTTTTTATCATTCATTGCACGTCTTATGTCATCAGTGACCTTAACAAGAACCGTTGAAGTGCGATGACCACGTTTAAATCCAGATTGAATATTAAATCTTGGTTTAAATCCAGATTATCAAAAAAAAAATTCAAATCAGTTGATATAAATACCTCACTTGTTCTCTTCCAATGTCTTCCAATACTTCTCCTGCCCGATCTAGGTCTACAATTTTAAATGAATAAACACATGTTCTTACTTTATGTTTGTGTTAATTTGGCGTGACCTTTTTTTCCTTGACCACAATTTGCACTTTGTTTATATCTTGTATACCTAATTATTTTAAACAATTTCACGGTAAGGTTAGCAATGCCGTGTTCTCCGACAGTTTTAGTGAAAGATTTACACCGGGATCATTATCAGCTATTTACGGCTAGTTTCAGGAAAGCTAATTAGATCTGACCACCGGGTTATCTCACACATGATATTTAATTGTCTGGATAAATCTCAAGTAAAAGACCATAATATCGTTTATAAGTATCACAAACAATACAAACATACACACTGTTTTAACAATAATAACATCTGGGATAAGGTTTATATTATTTATTGACTTTCCTAACATTTAATGAGGTCTCATTGGTAGGTATTTTCAACAGTTATCCTTCGTTAATGGTACGTTACCTACCGACTTATGTTGGTAGTTATCATGGGACGTTTTCATAAGTTTTTTGCTTTATTGTTTACCATCATAACAAGTATAATCAGAGGTAAATTCAAATGATTTTCGTTAAAAATGTATTTTTTCTTTATTTGATATAACTTAGTATTTCTAGCTTATTAAGCTTTAATAACAAGCTCTTTATCATATTTTGTTTTCAAATAAAACCCAAATTTAGTATCCAATAATTTCATTGTACAATAAAGATTTTTTTTTATAACTATATTTCGTTATACCTTTAATTTTTTCGCAGTCCCCTTGATTATAATTCTCCCGTTTCTCTGCAATTATCGAAAATCGAAACTGTCAAGCACAAATTATTAAAGTTTTTGAATTTTAAATTGAAAATTCTTGGACAAGATTTTAATTATGATTTCCTACTAAACTATCTGCAACTTGATGACCTCTCCGATACATGAATATATGCTCCTCTATTAGATAATCAATAACTTCTTTAATTTCTCTTACCTCGAAATTCAGATATACATATATCCCATATTCCAACAAGGAATATCCGCCAAAGTATAATATTCCTATGTAATATATCCAACACTAATTATTATTTGCGTAACTCACAAATTAATAGAATTCATCGGTTGGGCAATGATTATGGTTATCTGACCGATGTTTTCTTCGATTCTATTAAGCACTATAAGGACACCATAACAAAATAAAATTAGAAATTTTCTGGTTTGGATAATTATATGTAAATAATAATTTAAAAGGGAAGGAAAGAGTATAAAAACAATTATATTTTTAACTTTTTTTGTTTTTTTTAGGTAAATGGATAGGTTTTTAATTTTTTCGTTAAGTTTATTATTGTTTTCTTTTCTGAGATTTTCTTTTCAGATTGCATTTTTATGTTTGTTTGTAAAGGGCAATATATGCCGTAAATGATTAGACATATAAATGTGGTATATTGTGTTGGGGGGGTTTCATAGCATATTATCTTCACAGGTATTCTTCTATATATGTATATGAGGGAAGTATACAACAAATATTTCGCCGTGTAGATATAATCACGTATGTATATTTAAATATATAACTCATCACTACCTACTAACCGTGTCCAGAATGATCTCTTTCATTTGACGCACCATTGGATTATATTAATTTACAACTGAGGTTACAGATTGTTCTAATGGCTTAGATTTTAATTATGCCCCATGTACTTTGCTGTATTTTTCAAGCTCTTTTCCCTATTTTCTTCAATATGTCTTATCATTTTTGTAAATTTATATTATTTTTTTTAAATTTACATAATATATTAATTTTTACACTAAAATGTAAAAAAAGTTTGTCAGTGAGATTTGTACAATGATTTGAAAGAAACAAAATTACCCTTGTAGAAATAAAATAATAACAAAAATGAAAACTTCTTTGCACCCTGCGCAAGTAGCAACTTTATTGCCATATTTATTTATTTATTTATTTATTTAATATACAGAGACATCAACAGAATACTGAACAACACAAACAAAAAAAAAACATGAAACAAAAAAAATAGAATCTCCAGTGCTCCAATAACAGGTATCTCCCGCATGGCTATTGTGCATAATTAGGTAGGTACAATCAACGTCTCCTGACCATTCAAATTATAACAAAGACATTACGTTGCACAGTTAAAAGGAAAGTTTAAAATACACATATACATATATGTAGGAAAACAAAAAGAAAACAAATGTTGAACTAATAAGATAAAACAAAAAAAAGAAGGAATAATTGAACTGAGACAAAAAAAAATAGATTTTAGCCCAGCATACTTTAAAGGATAAAAATAAGCAATTTATCAAAGATCAATTTCACTGTATTGGCAGGTGCCTACGCGAATGCAATGTAACGACAGTCAATAAAGAACGTCGCGGACAATATCGCGGACTCGGCAACATGCCCGTCTAACTAGAATATTTTAAGTAAGACTTATAAGTAATATGTTGTCGAATTTGCTGGTTTATATGTCATACTATACACGTGTTAGTATTTTTTTTTATTTTTAAAACTATAAAAATTAAATAAAAAACAAAACATACAATCAAGATACCAAATTATCCTAATACAAAATACAAAAATGGGGAGATATGCGCAATACAAATCAATACCCACAGAGCCACACAACATCAGGGTGTCCCTATCATATGCCATAATGCCAGTTTCTTCCAACAAAATAGTGTTCCCAGCCCAGAGAAGCAACAACTGCGTGAAAAGTGAATTAAAAAAAATCTCCTCTGCTGGGTATCGTACCATCACCACCAGAATTTATAATTCTAAACCAAACGGCATTCCAACCGTCGGCATTTCAGTTTAATTCTGGCGCATATGAGTGCAGTTTTTGCATGGTTTTACGATTGTCCGGACCCTTTTTACGATCTCCGTGTATTCTTTCAGAGTCATGCTAGGATTTTTTCATCTAGATGTCCATACTACGTATATATCTATAAAGCCTATAATAATGTGGGTGTACAGTGTGCAATGAATACCAACAAACATTTTGAGTACCTCGTTATTTTCTTGACTATCAAAAGATATTTAAGTCAAAACGTGCTGGTGGTCGATTGCACCGTTTAAAGTGAGCTTGCTTTGTAGACAAATTTTGTTAAAGTGTTAGTATGTGTGTGTTAATTTGAATATGGCCTCGCTTCATTCCGCCGGTGGTGCACACATAAATATATCTGAAACTTTATCAACAATTTCCTATAGCAGTATACAAACAACAGATGTTTCTAACAAAAGTGTTTCCGCCACCGGAAACACGTGGAAAACCCACTAGAACCGGAAGGTACCTACATCTGCATACCTACCTCTTTACAGAATATCACCAGCTAAAGTTTGGACTTTAACAATATCTGAGAAGAATGGAAAACAACGCACAAAATAATGCTATTTTGGTAATTATTTTATGCATGAACAGTGAGGAATAATTATATCAAATAACAAAATATATTATTTCAACCTGTTAAATGAAAAAAAATATAAACACAGTTATGTTAATCTTATTATGCTACTCAACTCTATCTAATCGATAGGTGACCTCTGGATCTTCTAATAAAAATATATTTTATTCTGAATGTGCATTTCTGTTTAACGAGTACCGATTAAGGCCTTTGATCTTGGGCATACGGGACGAACACAAATATGAACACTTATGTATGAAACACGAACAAATATCGCATATCACTAAATCTGTGACAAACAATGTTTTTCCGCAAAGAAAAGGTGAAATAATAGAAAAAAAGTAAAAAAATCAGTCGGTAGATTTTCATATTCTCTCTTGTTAACAATAAATATCTACTTCCTTGTTTTTTACTTACCTACAGTAAACAATTAATAAAGGGTTTAATTAAAAGTAATTTTACCGGAAAAATATTCAAATTAAAAAAAAAACTCATGCAGTAGAATAAAAATGTAAAAATTAAGTGTTCTTTATTTCAAAGACGTATCTCTTGAGAGATCTGCGGAAGATATTTTTTAAATTTACTATGCAGCGTACTACAGACTTTTCAGTAAGACAGCATTATTTAAAAATATTTTAAATATTCTTTGGCAAGTGAGTCAGTTCAATTTTGTTGAGGTGTCGCCATTAACCAGAAGCGATGTAGAAGTTCACCAACCAATTGAATTACTTCTATGGAATTATGACAGCCTTACCCTCCATAGCTTTTCCATTTACATGAGAGAGAAAGAGTTATGCTGACATTTATTAATTAAAGGCACCCTTGCACTTCTTACGATACCTACCACGATATAAAGCCATACTTTATGACCTTAAGAGTTTTGAACATATTACTATGTACATACCTAAGTTTGTTATCTGAAATATTTCAAAGAACGCTTAACATGTCATACACAATTTAATTGTATGTAGAAAAGACATGAACTTGGCAGAAAAAGTACTAAGATGTAAGGACTAACAAAATTATGTTTTGAACACCCGAATAAAGATAAGATATTTTGAACACAATGAAAGTAAGCACATGAAATGTAATTATGAGCGTATATGAAATGAACAATAAAGAACGACTAATAAAGAAAATTCTAGAACAAATGTGTGATATATTGATGTTTCGCCTTGTATCAGGCAATATGTATAGCGGGTTTACGAGATTGTCCGAATAGAGTTTTCAGCAATATTCGGAATTGAATATAAAGGAATGTCGGGGATTTGTCGAGGCTTTTTTTCTACGATAGTGCTCTCACGTAGTGGTTCAATTTGTAAACTAATTATTGTACTTCACTCTTGAATATGTCTTTACTGTAATTATAACTAGTTGCATGTAACACATGAGATCCAACTGTCGATAGCGATAGTATGTACATGTAGTTGAAAAATAAGTACCAAACTATAAACCCATAAATCCAAATTATTGAATATTTTATGATATTTTATTTTCTATACAACACATGTATGTAGGTATGTATGTCAAGATAGGACAGTATGGAGGTCATTTCTTTTTTTACCCAGAATATGAAAACAGCATGATGGTATGTGTGTATGTTTGGAGACTTAAGTATCAAACTATTAAGTATTCTTACATATTGTGTATAGGCGACTGCCATACAAATTGTATGAAGCGATGTCGTCACTAAATTCAATTTTTATAAAATTTGTTAAAAAAATTTGAGATTAACTTCTACAATATTCGTATTTTTTGTAGAAAATTAATCTAGTTGGGGTGTTTCTGTGTTAATTGTTAAACTCGTGTTATTAAAAAAAATGTACCTATGTTATTCATATTGTCGCTTTCATCTTTCCAGTTACTCTCTAGTCAAGGCGTTCAAAATGTATGGCAGGACGAACTCCACCGTTTCTACTTCAGTACGAGAAGCGGGGTCCAATTCGCTGAAAATTCTTAGTTCCTATGCGTTCTTCACTGTTCTTTTCCTCCCCCACCACCCGTTCTACTTATGGTGACTTATGTATTACGTCCCCTTGCAAAATTCTGAAAGAACACTATAAGCTTGCAAATACTGCACCTAAAGTGGCTAAAAAAGTACCTATCTATTGAATGGAAGTTTCATTTTATTGACGACATCTTTATTTATTGAAACAACTTTGGCCTCGTCCAAGTTTTATAATAACATATCATGGTCTGCAATACAATTCTTTTGATAATGCAAAATTAGATATGTTTGTAGCGATCATCATTAGTTTATAAGTTCCTCATTCACTCTGTTTCCCGTCACAACTCTGTTTACGAGAACCTGCGGGCCTATTCCGGTTCCCTCATTGCGACAATATACACAAGTTTTTATAGCAGATAGCAGATCGTTTTTCTGTTTTCCGCGGATACTAGCGAATTATGTCGAGAAAACTTTCGTTCGCCGTTCGTAACGCGATATTCTGATTGGAGCGAAATACGTATGACATTCGACAAGTGAATTTATTCGCAATGTTTTATGATCGAGGAGATGTTAAGTTTTGTGTAAAGACATAAAGCGACGCATACACACATTCGTTCGTTTCACAGATTATAGTTATGAATGAGAGCTCCTGATACGTAACTTTTACTTGGCATTCTGTGATACGTAAAGATTAGCGGAACTTATCACAAAATATTTCACGTGAATGGGAATTAGGTCCCTGGAAGTTCTTTGTATTAGAACGCGCTACTCAGAGATTCGTATACTTTTCACTTAGACAAAAAATCGATTGCTTACGGGACTTATTAGAATATTGTGTATGTCTATTATTGATAGTTATTAGAATGTTCGCAATGCTGGTACATTTGCTTGTAATATTCATTTTTAAATTTACTATTCATTTTGTTGTATTGCATATGAACACATAATATTTTCGCAGACCAAAGGCAAAGCCGAGCTCTACAAAATATGTATCATAACTCAATTTCACCAAAAAGTGGACATACAATATGCCTGGTTACCCATCGACATTTGAATTGTTGGGATTCATCCTTTGACCATTTTTTCATGCACACATACATTTAAATAATATACAAGTGCCAATATTTTTACAATTTTCTGCAAACTCGAATATTCATAACTACGGAAATATTTTTGATACAAACGTCGATTGGAGCGTTATTTTATAAAAATAACAAAACTATCAGTTAAGTCTTATAATTTATATGTATAAGACTTAACTGGAAGGAGAATATCGCGGAAAACGGAAAGAACCAGATCAAAAGATGATATTTTTTTTTAATGAATATGTCCTTGTTAAACAAGTACATATACATCTTCCTATGTTCCCTAAAATAAGCAAATAAATGGTTGTGCTTAGGTGAACGAAATCGGTCGAGGCAGGATTCGAACTCGCGACCACTGGATTACTAGCCCAGCGCGCAACCGCTCTGCCACCGACCCATCTATCCATCTACCGATTTGTTCAAGAGATTTTATTCCACTTAATATATCGACAGTTTTGAATCCAGACGCGGGTAGTAGGAAGGTGCGTTTTTGCATATTAAAAAACCCCAATTTAGAGGCTTCCCAATATAATGTTCTATATGGAGTAGAGCGTTTTGTTTTGTGTGAGAGTGTATGAGTTCCTTTAAACTTATGTTGTGCATGACGCACAAAGTCGGAAGTATCATACCTAATATATATTGAAGGTTTTAGGCCTGCAAAATTTAATTTATATCAAGAATTAAAGACTTTTTTTCCAGTCACATATCTCAAAAGTGATAAATGCTAGAACGCTGTAAATTTGTATAAACGTAGACAAATACATCAGACTTGTTTAAGGGTTTTTCAAACATTTTTAATTGAGAAAAACACTTTTTAAAGACAAATTTATGTGTTGAACTGTCTATATTTCCATTTTTTTTTAATTATCTAGAGAAATACCGAAACACCTATCTGAAATATTCACATTATACCAACAGATTTCAAACAATTTTTCGACAAATTGATAGTAACGACATCGTGTCATACAATTTGTATGGTAGAATACGCGATATTTACTCTTACATATAGTTTACTACTAAATCTTCATACGTATGTGCATTGTACATTGTACATGCATAGCATCAAGATATTTAGGTACCTATTCGAGTAAGGAAATAAGGACTGAAATCTCCACTTTCTTATCTTGACATACATGTTTTGCAAAGGAAAAAAAAATTAAATAAATCTATAATTTTAGATTATATAGAGTGATAAGTTTATTTATTTTTATTTATAATAAACCTGGATTTTTACGTATTCTTACACTATACACATACCGTCTATTTGACAGTTGAGTCTCATGTATTATATGCAACTACTTTATTATAATTATGTTATTTAAATCCGTTAGTTCATGAATAAATTTAAAGTTTCAAATTCTATTTTTATGTTTGTACTCATGAGAAACCTTATAATACTACATTAGTAAAATTCATTTTGGATCCTATTTACAATTTTCTTTGGGTTGAGACAAGTTGAGAGAGTTCTTTGATGTCAAAATTGGGTTCTCCATGGGATAAGGATTTGTAGTTGGAATAATTATTCTAATATATTCACGATCATGCTATCCTCATTCTGTGGGTGTGAATATTCATGTGAATAATGCCTTCTGCAATGTAGACGAATGAAAGACTGTTATTTGATTTTCAAGCGGCTTCCGTAACTCCAGTTTTGTTATATATTTAACGCTCCAGTTAAAACATTGTTACACATCTGATGTTCCTGTTTGAAATCTTGACTCTAAAAGCCGTGTGTTTAAGATCCAAGGATTAATCTATTGTTAGACATTGCCCCGACAAAGCATTTTAATTCTACATATTGATATTGCTCTTGGGTGTTTGTTCATACTTAAACAAGTCAGATTGTTTTAGACTTGTTAGTTTATGAATTCGCAACAAAGATAAACAGAAAAGGAAAAATATTAGTGTATTATTTACTCCACAGATAATAAACCTATACTTGTAACTGGGGCTTGTAGGATGTTTTTGGAAAATTTGAATTAAATTGATGTTTGAAATTTCTAGATGAATCGAAACTTATTCATAAACGTTTTATTACGCGAAGATAATATTATCTAGTATAAACATCATACTATTTATTAACAATGGCGCGCAAAACACTTGAAAAACACATACATACTAATGCACTTAAATTACATATTTATTTTAACTTCTGCATTCTACGTATTGTAACGATCATAAATAATTATTATCAAATTCTTAAACTTGAGGCAGAAAAATAAAAAAAAATATGACTATTTTGAAAACTTTGACCTCTGGAAGAGGGCCAATACTATTATAGTATATTTATTTTTTAGATTAACATTATCCAAGTAAGCAACTTTTGGGACCCTTTCCATATAACCTATGTGGTTTCGAAAAATGATTGTAGGCCCAGCCTAATAAGTTTGTATGTAGGTATCTGCTGAAATACTGGACACGTTTGAGAGACGAGTGCTTCGTAGAATCCTAGGACCTGTGCCTGATGGTGACGCCTGGAGGATTAGATACAATAATGAGCTGTATGCTATCTACAAAACTTCCAGGCTCTCTGTGCATGTCAGATTGAGCAGATTGAGATGGGCCGGACATGTACAGAGAATGCCACCACAGCGAATACCAAAGAAAGTACTGTGTGGACATCCAGGTGGAAGACGAAAGGTTGGAAGACCGCGGCTGCGATGGGAGGACGAAGTTGGAAGGGATGCTTCCCAACTACTGCAAGTGCCGGGCAGTTGGAAAGTTGCTGCAGAAGATAGGAGAAGCTGGAGGCGAAGACTGACGGAGGCCAAGGCTCGATATGGGCTGTAGCGCCATTGAAGAAGTAGGTATATGTATATTTAATTTATAGAAAAAAAAACATTTTCTTACACCTAGTATAAACATAAAAAATATTTATAAGATGAAAAAAATTAAATTTACACAGCTATATTATTAACACAACAAAAACAAAAAAATATTCCAATTTACATAAAAAAAAACAAAGGAAGCACACAATATCTTTTGGATTCAAAGGGACAATTTTTTTTTTTTTAACATGTCTACGTAGGGGACGCCAGCCATTAGGATTTGGGTCCATTTTACTCTTCCGAAGAAGCGCACTACGTAGCGTTGGGAGGGGTTTGCAATCTAGAAAAGAGTTTATTAATTCGGATTTTAAAAAGACCCGGGTTGTACGAAAATGGAAACACAGAATTCGGAAGATCGTTCCACAGTCGGGCTGCTGTATTAATAAAGGAGTTACTTGAATTAACATACAAGTACAAATTATTTTGAATTATGTTAAATGCGCACTGGTATACGTAACCACTCCCAGGTGCCAGACATACCTTTTTTATACCTATATTCAATTAGAAAGATAATATCAAATAACCAGCCATTAAAAATGACTAATCGAAAACGTAGCTATCTCTTCGACTAAAAAGAAGAAGAGGGTAAAAATACAAAGAAAAGCATCAGATCATATTATTTAATTAATAAGATATTCTCAATTCGTCTTCCAGTGTCGTCACAATAATTCACAGCAAGTGGAATAATACATTTTGGTAACTTTTCACCACTATCCCAAGGGAAGAAATAGATTTTAATTAAAACTTTATAAAGGAACTGCATAGTATGCAGCGGGAATAAATTCAATTTTGATAGCATTTTACATAACAATGAAAATTTTAATACTGCATCACTTCATACTATCCAACATTGAATGACTTACTTAAAACTTTTGACTTCATCATCCGGTTAAACTAAATTATAAAGTTAATAAGTTCATCAGAGAATATCTCCATTTATCTGGTACAGATTATCTGATGCCAATGTACCTTTTCAAGAACTCAATCTTCAGCAAAACTTTTGAAGTTTAATCTTTCTTCAATATCCATGCAACCTGTGCAAGTGGTGAGTTATCTCTCTCTATCTTCATATCGAGCCTTGGCCTCCTGTAACTTTTGCCTCCAGCTCATTCTGTTCTCGGCTGCTGTCCTCCAGCCTGTCACCTGAAGGAGCTGCTCTGCATCCCTCCTGACCTCATCCTCCCACCTCAGACTGGGTCTTCCCACTCGTCTTCTTCCACCTGGGTGTCAGTTCAGTATTCTTTTGGGGAGGCGTGATTCTGGCATTCTTTGTACCAACCCATCTCAACCTAAGTAGTTTTAAATGCAATTAGATGCTTGGGGCCTGGTATATTTCATACAGCTAGACATTTGTGCGAATACGCCATTGGTCTCTTTCTTTTACCGGTCCACAGATTCGACGGAGGAACTTTCTTTCAAAAATTTGAGTTATAGATAAACAGCAAGAGAGAGAGAGAGAGTTGCTGACCACTGTCATAAGACGCAAAACTGCATATATTATTTTGGCCACATATTCCGTGTTGATAAGAAGACGGAGCATGGGGCGTAAAATAATATCGTGGCTTAAAAATACCGAGGATTCCGGATGCGGTGTCACTAATTAAGTTGGCGCAAGATCGGAATGAATCCGGTGTGATGTTCGCCAACCTCCTTAAGGAGTGGCACCAGAAGAAAAAGAAGAATTTCATCGAATTTGGCAGTGTCCTTATTACATATATAGAAGTGAGATGTTTGTGGGAATTTTTTTATTCAATTTATTCTCTGCTGGGAATCGACCTCAGGATGTCGGTATAGAAACCAACAGGTTCATATACCACCAAGCCACAGAGCTCTATTGAAACTATTATTGTTTTGATCTGGAATTCATATTGATGTTTTACGTACACAATTAGCAACATTTTTAAGTATTCAAACCCAGGACGCCGGAACACAACTAGAATTTTTTACGACTGGAAAAGTGGAAACACGATCGATATTGGACTTAATCTTAAATTCAAAAGCAGACAGAGATTGTCTTGATTGATAAAGGTTGTATGTAGATGACAACGTGGCAATCTAAGCTCTTGGCGTAAAGTGGTCCAACAAACTGTTGCCTGAGCAGAGACATACATATATTATTGATCAAAAAGTATTATATGAAGATGAAAAGAATTTGGGAATGTTGCCACCCAATGGTGTCCTCATATAGATCGGAGCTCCTCGTTGCTGTCCGTGGGCCTCTTCAAGGTCCCATTGGTCATGCGGATTTTGTGATCTCGAAGAAAAATTATAAAGCTTTTAAGGTTTTCTGTCATAGATATGGTGCCTTACTTTTAGAAGATTCCCGTTAAATTAATTATTTCCAGAGATCTTGGTCACTTCTCTGATGGTCTGCATGTAGGGGGATCTGAGGTCATAGACAGTCCACGGGTGTGAATTTTCTGTTCGCACTCGTTGATTGTTTCTTTTTGCACTATGGTGCCGAGATTGCTAATCTAGAGGGCTCCATGAGCTACTTTTCGTGCTATGCATTTTTTTTTTTGTCGTTCACTTAGCGTTCTGTGAAGGGGCCGATTACAGTCCCCATAGGCAGAGCGGGTGGTGGTGGGAGTAGCGAAGATGAAAAGAGGGTTTGATTATTAATATTGGCCTAACTGTTTTTGTTTTACATGTTTTTTTTATTTTATCCATTATTGTTTTTTATATATTGTTTTTTGATATATAGGTATGTATGGTTATTTCTGTTATATATTGTCATTTTGCTATCAATGTTTTTTTTTAATTTTGTTTTATTCAAAACACGATCTCTTTTTGAAGAAAGTTTTCTATTTTGATTAAAGTGTTTCAATTTCTATTTTGTTAATGTAATTATCATGTATAAAATATTTTTTGTAAAAAAATAATAAAATTAAAAATTAAAGCTTTAAACTAAGTAACTTAATTTATGGAATATCGAGTTGGGGAGGAGCTGCTACATATATCTTACAACCGCTATTCATAGCTCAAAAATCGATTTTAAGAATTATATTAAAAAAAACCGTTCCATGAACTATCATTTCCACTCTTTAGTACGTTAAAAGTGCTTGAAATCAGAAAGTTGTTTGTTCAAACAATTTTAAAAAATTAAAAAAAAATCTTTTAACTATATATCGCATGATAAACTTACAAGAGCCAACTTCAACAAATTTCTATATGTACCAAAAATTAAAACGACGTTTGCAAAACGGTTTTTTGTTTAATCAGCGCCCAGAATATACAATATTTTTCAAAAAGAGACAAAGGTGGATGTTACTATGTCGGAGTATATATGTATATAATAGATCGATGCACAATTGGGTCCTTAATAAAGAACGAAATCAAATTTCGGCTCTTTTTGTGTAAATGTAATTAAATATTTTATCTAAGGTGTTCTATGTATACTATGATGACACAAAATGTTGTTATTAAGGAAATATCAAATACTTATGCTATGTTAGAAAGAAAATTCATATATTATTTTGTTAAGAAATTGATGTACGAAGTTTGTTATTTTTTTTTTTTTTGTTATATTTGTTTTTTACATTAACTTTGGTTTATATATTATTTTCTTATTTTTTGTGTATTATCTATTAAACAAATTTCAAGGCCAGAATTATCTAGGCTAGAACCGGAAAATATATAATATATTTTAAACAGTAATTTTATAAGTGACCCGTCTCAGAACAAGTTTTCCTAGTGAGACGGGGAACGAAAAATATATTGTAATTCATGTATTTTTATTTAATAAACGTTGGGTTGCCGGCACTGGAACTGAAAAAGTAATTATAAGTTCATCCTGATTGTCGATGTTCTAAGTGAATGGAATATGTGAAGAAAACAATTTTGCAATTTTGTCCTAGTACTGCCTCAGAATAGATTATGCCTAGCGAGGCAATAAAGTTTCTAAATGTGCGGAAAAAAATATTGTGAAATTGTAATCTAAAGTAATAAAGCAATCAAAGTGTTTGTGTGTGTGTGTGTGTGTGTTTGTCTCACGCCTTCTGAAAAACCAAGAGCATCTAAAAATCTAATTTATGTGCGAACGTGTACCTGTATACCTGATGCAGTGTCACGCTAAAAATAATGCGATAAAAATGCTGAATTTTAAAAATATTTCAATAATTATTTTTTTCATACAAAATTTTCCAAGTCATATCTGTCAAAAAAGTGTACATTTTGCACGCTAATATCTGTTAGTTTAAAAGTTAGAAGTAGGTATTTACACAAAAAAAATATATTTTGAAGTATAACTTAGCGTTTAAGTGAAAAACATGGTGAATATTTGGTATAATTATAATGTTTAACTTATTTTTAAAGTAAGCCTTTTGTACATAAACGCCGCCATTTTAATATCTTTTCATACAATATTTCATTTTCCCACCGAATGAATATGTTCTTGAAAATAATAAACCTTTGAAATAAATGTAATTATGAAATAATAAAATGAAACACAAGACATTACGGCAAGTTTTAAGACATATATTGTAAAAATGTGTTATTTATTAGTAAAGATATAGGCATAATAAAATTGCATAATTTGTAAATAATATTTGATTTTTCTGACAATTTTCATTTTTATGGCATCGAACAAACCAATGTAGGTACCTACATATTCAAAAAATGTATCCGAACCATTCGATATTACTTACGTGTTCGAATCGTTTCCATGGCTACAGAAAGAATGTGATATTCAAATAAAATTTGTTAGGAATCGAATTTATTTAGAAGGTTGTTGTAGGTAGGTACCTACCTAATACTATTTACTTAAAAATCAACAATAATATACCTATACTGATTTCCTATAGGAAAATTATTTTATTTATTTATTTATCAACCGTTTGTCCGATTATAATGAAACTTTGGTGAATTGTCGAGCGTATGCCCAGGATGGTTTTTGGATTTAAACTTTTTTCTTATTCTTCTTCTTCTTCGTGTATTTGGTCGTTTTACCTATGAAGGGGGAGTATCCTGGGAAAAGAAGGTCCGACTGTCCCTCCATCTCTTCACAGGTCTTCCAGGACGGGTTCTGCATATAAACTTTTTTCTTCTTTTTCTTCAACGTGTACTTGGTCATCTTACCTATGAAGATGAACTATCCTGGGAGATGAAGGTCCAATTTTCCTTTCATCTCTTCGCGGTTCTTCCAGGATGGTTTCTGGATTTAAACTTTTCTTAACCGACTGATGGGACGGGATGTAATGAAGGGAAGGGAGGCACTAAAGGGCCTGAAGGGACGGGAGGTATAAAACTGCCTGAAGGGACGGAAGGTACTGAAGGGCCTGATGGGAAGGGACGTAATGAGGGATTAAAGGGACGGGAGGTACTGAAGGGCCTGAAGCGGCGGGTCCTGGAGTCTAATTCTTTTTCTTCTTAATTTTATGTAGACCTTTAGGGCAGTTTTTATACAAACTATTTCCTATTGTCTAAATCATCTTCTTCTTCTTTTATGTATACATTTGGGTCATTTTTTTATAAAAATTATTTCCTTTAGTCTAATTATTATTCTTCTTCATTTAAGTACGTAGACTTTTGGGAGAGTTTTAATACAAACTATTTCCAATAGTCTTATTCATTTTCTTTTATGTAGACCTTTTGGTCAGTATTTTTACAAACTATTTCCAATAGTCTAAATATTCTTCTTCTTCTTTTTTGTAGACCTTTGGGTGAGCTTTTATACAATCTATTTCCAATAGTCTAATTCTTCTATTAGGTATATGTATTTTTACTTATTTTATGTAGACCATTGGAATAGTTTTTTATACAAACTATTTCTTATAGTCTTATACTTATTTTTCTCTTTTTTATTTAGTCTTTTGGGTAAGTTTTATGTCTAATAGTCTATTGTGCAGAAATATTATTAACGATATGCACACTTGATGAAAATACATATGAAATGAATGGGATATGGGATGTGACGATATAACCTGCACTAGAATCTTTTCAATACTTTTGTTTAATTAAATTTAAACCATTTATATCATCCTATTTTGAATAATTTTCAACACCTAATATTTAAAGAATGGGGGTTGTGGCCATTACTGAACTCTTCACAACATTTATATTCAAATTAAAAACTATTTACTATAGTTCAAGTCTTCTTCTTCTTCGTTAATGAAGACTTTCAGTCAAATTGAGCAAAAATATAATGCACACTTGATGAAAAAATATAAAAACGAATGGGATGTGACCAATACTAGATCTTTTCAGTACCTACGTTTGTTTAATCAAATTTTAACCACATCCCAACATCGAAAATTACTAAATTTTCAATAGGTACACATTACAATTTGTTTTCGATGATAATATTTAAAAATGGGGGTTGTGGCCAAACCAATCTCTTTACAACGTTGATAAACAGTCATATTTAAAACCATTACGCATAGTCCATGCGAGCAGAAATTGTATAAATATTATACTTCATTCACACTTTATAGCAATATATAAAAAAGAATGGGTTGTGGCCATCACTTGAACATTTTACAATACTTAAACTCAATCAAATTTCAAACCACTTTTTATAGTCTGATATTGCAAAATAATTGGGTGACAATATTATAAAAACGATTGCTTTTTCTTTCACAATTTTACATTCTTGGCTAACGGCGGGACATAAAAGCTAGTTAGGTATAAATTAAATTGTTTTCTTCCTTTGTAATATTTATACTGTTGGAAATGTATTATTCATTCATTCATATTTTTCATTTCTACATAATATATATTCAAAATCTTAATTTTTTTTAACCCATTCATTCTGGCCTCCTTCATTAGCTACTGTAAAAAATTATCTAACTTCTTTTCAAAAGAAATATAAGATCAAATTTTTTAGATAAGACACTATGACCAAGGTTATTGAGGATTCTCTAAAAGAATTGGTAATATCTTTTTTTGAATAACGTAGTCACAAAGAAATGCTAATCTTCTCCCTGAAATTTATTTAATTCAAGTATGACCAACTTTTTTTCTTTAAACGTCTTGCGGCATTTTTTAATAATTTTCCTTAACCCTCAAGGTAAATACTTATACATTTAGATAAAGAGATTTTAAATAAATTTATTAAGTAATTTACAAAAAATATAACTAAATTGTTTCGTATAAACGTCAAATATCTATGCGGTTTCATACATTTTAAATTTTTGTTCAAGATGGATAAAAATTTTCACCCAAATTAATTTAAATTATAACTAATTTAAATTATGTCTATAGTTAAAAGTAAACCGCTTTTGGATTCTACATGATCAAATAGTAAAAGGCTAAAAACAAGGCGAAATAGGCCTATCGCACGTAATAAAATTCATGTAGAATCAAAAAGTGGATTACTTTTAATTATAGACATAATTTATTATGGAATTCTACAAAATTAATATTTCGTC
Source organism: Molanna angustata (assembly GCA_963576475.1). Classification (NCBI taxonomy): domain Eukaryota; kingdom Metazoa; phylum Arthropoda; class Insecta; order Trichoptera; family Molannidae; genus Molanna; species Molanna angustata. Next base: position 9,228,227 of record OY754967.1, read on the forward strand.
GATCATTAAACTAATTTATTTTACATTTTTTTCTTTAATTGAATTATTTTATTAACAGCTTTTATTGTGTAAGATAAAAATTAAATCCAGATAAGTGTCTGGAGTTCTATGTGACTCATAAATCAATCAAGTTAAAAAACAAAGTTTACAAAACAATTGTCAGAACGCATAGATGTGTGGCTCCAAATGCTGGATAATGTATAAATTCTACGCAAGGCAACCCAACACCACGGAAATGCGAATGCTTTCGTGATCGGTAGGAGTATTAGTAATTCGTGGAAGCCTTGGATTCACTGACAAAAACAGCAAGTTAGAAGAGCATCAGCCGAGACGGTATGGACATGTAAAAAGGAGATCGGCAGCCATGCCGTAAAAAAGGAAATATACATAAATCTTCCTCGTTTATCATTCAGAGGAAAACCAAAGAACATCTGGATGATCAATTGCTCCAAGATCCTACAAAGAAACGAATAACATGAAAGCGATACTCAGAACCGCAGTCTATACAGCTTGAGAGCAAGAAGAGCCGACCCCAATAGCAAATAATTGCCAATAAGTTGGTACAGTTGCTGGAAGAAGAAACCCATTAAGATGTGTAATTATCGACCTTACTAGGGCTGTCTTGTATTGAGGATAACAATTTAACATGAAATAAGGAGAGTAAAAACATCAAAACAAGTTGTAGTTAGATCTTGTTGAGCACCAATACAATATTAACAAAATGATTTATAAAATTTATCTCTTGTATGACTCATCGATCCCGTTGGATATATGCCAGTCATTTACTGTCTTCTTCAACGAAACCGATTTCATATTCTTCCATACTTCAGGTAACACAATGATTTTTTTTGAACCATGAAAAGTAAAGTTGCATTGCGCGGATGTGGATTATGATTTGATACTTTATAAAGATCGACTTTTGAGCATTACGCGATAGATATGAATTGCTTGCTATTGGGTAATCTTGTCTATGTTTGTGGGTGTGATCAATTATTTATTTTATTTTAAACGCCTTTACTGGGTTTTTCTTCTTCTTCTGGGTCACAATCCTAGGATTGGTCTGCACCAAACACTAGATTTTTCCACTTAACTCTATCGTCCGCCAGTCTCTTCATTTCTTTGTAACTGCTACAGCGCAAGTCACCGTTTATCTGGTCATTATAGTTGTTTCTGGGGGACCTCTACAGTTGTCCCCATGAATCATTCCTTCGACGATAGTAAAAAGTAAAAATGGTTAGATAAGAATCATCTTATGATGGTAAGTGGGCTTTTACATTAGTATATAATTAAAACATACCGTAAGTATATTAATTTATGAATAACGAAGTCAATTACATTTATACATAGATCATCGTCTTCATCGTTAGCGCTACAGCCTTGTGTACCCTGGCCTCCTCCAGAATCCTTCTCTAGGCGTTCCTGTCCTCCGCTGCTATCCTCCAGTTTGATATTTCTGACCGTCCTTATGTCTTCTACTGTGTCATACATTCGTATTAACTAAGACCTGCCCCTTTTTCTCCTGCCAATGGGATTGGCTTTGAGATTAATTTTGGGGATACGATCATAATTATGAACGAAGATCTCAGCTTTATCTCATCATGGTCCTCCCAGAACGGTCTTCTTGTCAACCCGTCTAAATCTCAGGCTATTATCATTGGTAGTCCCCGATTGCTGTCTAAACTTAAAAATTCACATCTCCCATCTCTTCAAATTAACAATCAACACATACCCTTCTCAAAAATGGTGAAAAGTCTTGGTATTCTTTTTGATGAAGATCTTTCGTGGCATGGACAGATTTCTCATGTCAGTAAAACTCTGTTTTATAATATCCATTCTCTTAATAGATTGAAGAACTTTCTTCCAATACATTGTGAAATTACACTAGCACAATCCTTACTTCTTCCATTGCTTGATTACGGTGATGTGTGTTATCTGGATGCCAATGAAGAATTATTAAATAAATTGGAACAATTACAGAATGTCTATACGGTTCATTAATAATCTTAAAAAATATGATCATGTTTCGACTTGTAGAAATATTCTTCGTTGGCCAAAGATACGAGATCGTCGTAACATTCACATTCTGTCATTACTTTATAAGACTATTTATGATCCCTATTCACCACAATATTTAAAAAATAACGTCGTTTTCTTGTCAAGTCACGGCCTATCCCTTCGATCTGCTGAACGTACTACACTAGCTATCCCCATTCACAATACAGTAGTTTTCAGCTCCTCTTTTCAAGTACAATCAGCTAGACTATGGAATTGCCTAAGTGATTAAGTAACGTCATCTCAATCCATTCAAATATTTAAAGGTAAACTAAAAAAACTTTATTTATCAAATAGTTCCTGAATTTTTTCTATATCCTTCCGTAACCTCCTTTTCCTCATTGCTATGATCAGTGTTATTTTTATTATTCTTTTTTTTTTTAAACTCTTTTCATTTTTTTTTCTCTTTGTATTTTTTTATATTTCTTACTCTTTTATGTTATTTTTTATCAATTTATTTCTCAATAAATTAGTATTGTACCAATTTAACTTAGAGACTTCACGTTGCTCGGGTCGGTTGGAAGAAATTGCCTTATGGCAATAAACCTGCCTTTGTACACATGTACATATGTTATATAAATAAATAATTCATCCGGCGGACATGTCCGAACCACTGCAGTCTGTGTATCTTGTAATTGTATAATGTAGAATTCGTTATATATTACCTGCAGTTCATGATTATATCGCATTTTCCAAAGTCAATTATCGTTTACTGAGCCAACAAACTTTCTCAGAATTTTTATTCCAATATCAAAACGGTATTATCGTCTCTTTTTGTCAAGACCCAGCATTCAGCTCCGTATACAATAACAGGTGTGAAAGCGTTTTGTATATCAGTACATACATAATTTCCTTCTATAAGAAAACAACAAATACACAATAAAAAAATGAAAACGAAGAAAAAATAAGAACATTACAAACATAATAATTTAATTTAATTAGATGGGTCGATGGCAGAGCGATTAGCGCGCTGGGTTAGTAATGCAGTGGTCGCGAGTTCGAATCCTGCTTCGACCGATTTCGTTCAGCTATAGCACAAGCATTTATATGCTAAGTTTAGGGAACGTAGGAAGATGTATATGTAGGTACATGTTTAACAAAGACATATTCATTTTTTTGTAAAAAAAAATATAATATTTTATATGATAGCAATTACTAACCAATAGACAAGTAAAGCAAACACAATTACAAAAATGGCGTATGGACCCAAAAGTTATTCGACCCCTGAATGTTTCACTAATCTTTTAATTTTTTTTACTTTTTGAAATATAATAAAGAAGCGTGAACTTATATCAAGGTATATTTCGCTTATTTTTAAAGATAAATAATAGTTGGTTTAATACAAACCCCAGGACGTCAACCGCAGGATATTTTTTGCGAAGTCAGTTAGAGATTAAATAATAAAAATTACCTGAATCGTCAAAGAACGAAGCGTCCCCTCGGACAATGGTTTATTATGAGAGAAAAAGATTGAAATAGCCACGCTACGAAAGACAAGAAAATGTCGTCAGGACACAATAGAAATCTTAATGAAGGGCTGTCAAACACACGCCTCGTACTCTTCCGTACGCCCACCATTTATACAACATCTAAAATGAAATAGAATCAAAGTTTCTTTACCAGAGTTCCATTACAAGAACAACTGGAAAAAAATGAATATCCAAGTGAATTCAATTGTTCAAAGTTGACTGATTCTGAATGACACGCCTGTGATCGCAACATGTATGTCCCAAACGTAGGTATGTACAATATCAATTTATTAAATTTCAACAGTGTCTGTCGTGGGGTTTCCACCAGCTAATCTGTCTGTAAATGTATGAATGAATATTTTATTTAGATGTAAAAAATAGATGCACTTTCTTACATATAGTAAAACCAATAATCATATTTTTTACAAGTTGAAAAAATAAAAAGTTTTCACAGTATGAAATATATAAAAACAACAAAAAACAATATATTCAAATTTACACAAAAAAACAAAGGAAGCACACAATATATTAAAAGAACTTTTGCTTATGTATTCAACACTTAGGCGACGAAAAGCGGCAAGACCAGATGCTTCTTTCACACATTCTGGCAAATCATTATACAGTTGAAAACCTTTGTAATACACATTATTTTGTGTACCTACCAGGTTAGTCTGAGGCAGTCTAAAGTCCCGCCGACTTCTCGTCGGGTAGGTGTGAACTTCGAAATTATATAGAACATTTTTTTGCAAACATCGCGGTTATAGTCCATTTTTTAATTAATATATGAAAATTAATATATTTTATATACATTATTTGCTGTTGTATTGACAACAACTTCAACGCTATTTCTTATAGTCCTCCATAGTAAATATAAAAAACATGTTTTCTTCGATAACGCTTGGTATTGCAATAACTGATGTGTTAGAATAGCAATTTGCCATATTTTGAAGGCTGTTATCTGCAAAAAACATCAATACTCATGGATCATAGTGTCCAATCAACGTTATAAGTTTCGCCAAATATCTTGGACCAGACTTCCCGGTTCTCAGAGTGAAAATTTATGTCTTTTTGCTTTGTTGGTATACGTTGGTATACGGGCGAAATAGATCAAGGTATTTGACGACAACTAAGGTCCGAATGCAGACTCCTACCTTAATACATAATTCACAAAAAAACATTTTAAACATTAAACGTCAGAAAAGAGATCGATAGCTTTCTAAGCCCATAGAAAGCTATCTATCTCTTTTCTTCATACACAATAATGTGGACTACGCCATCGACCTTAAGTTTGGCGTAGTATTTAGTATTAAGTTAGGGATGTTTCTGCAATGCGACTGCTGACTTAAGAATACTCGAGTGAGGTTAGGAGTTAGTATTTAGGTATCTAGGACTCTGCATTCGGGTCTAAACCTGTTGTGGTATCCTTAATCTCAGCTTGTATACTATAATGTAAATCTTGGTGTTGCTGGCTTTTGCTCAACAGTCATTCTTTTTTATATTCTACTTCATGTACAGTAATGTGTAGAATGGCGGATTTATTGCCTCAAGGCAATTTGTTCCAACCGACCAAAGCAACGTGAGGCCATAAATAGTGTGTGGTAGGTACATTAAATTTATAATAAAAAACAATCATAAAGATAAAGTCGTAAAATTATTAAAGCAAAATCACAGCATCAAATAAAGGAGGGGGATAAGAGTTTGTAGGATGTGAGAGAGGATGGGCAATGGGCATAGGAGTGTCAATTTAGAGTTGTTAGACGGCTTTAACAGCTTTCGTCTTTTTTTTTTTAATTTGAATCGATTTAGACGTCGTAATATCTTCACATAAGGTGTTCCATAGTCTTGTTGATTGTACTTCAAAAGAGGAACAGAGAAATTCAGTAGAATGAATGGGAATAGGTAGTGTGTGAACAGATAGAAGAGGCAGACCGTGATTTGACAAGAAAATATCATTTTTTCTTAAGATTGTGGTGAATCAGTGATATGAATTATGTCATACAGTAGTGAAAGTAAATGAATGTCACGTCGATGACGTTTCTTAGACCAGAGAAGAAGATTTCGGTAAGTGGAAACATGATCATATTTCTAAGATAATAATATTATAATAAAAATAATATTATTATAATCATCATTATATATTATTTATATTATCCGTTATATTTATTTATTGATGTTTATCATATTATCTGTTTATTTTCAAACCGTCGAAATTCACAAAAGCATGAATCACTGATTTAATAATATAAAAAAACCTATAAAGGAAATGGGTTTTTAGCTTACTCAACCGCCCACATCCCGATGGAGATAAAATATGCTAAATAGATGGCCTCGCTAAAAAATTACTTCCTTTTAATTATTATGAAATTATCTTAATGGAATCTGTGGAAAAACATTAACTTCATGTTCAAAAAGCGAAAATTTTATTCGAATATATTTTAGAATTTTTTACTTATTATTTTTTCATAGTTCTTTTACAAAAAACTACCTTTTTTCATTTGAAGTTTATGGGTTTTTACATTTTATTTGTGTAATATTAATGAAAATTATATAATTGTACATATTTAAGAATCTCGTTATTACGATATTTTTATCCTACGTATTATTCAATGACCCTTTTTTATAATGTTGGGATTTCCACTCAGATAAATCAACCACCAGTATACTAATTAAATTAATTACACTACTGCCCAATTGTTGTCTTTCGATAAAAATATAGCCCAAAAAGAGACACATATTTATTTATTTATTTATTTATTTATTTAATATATCTTTACACTTTTATGACATAATGTTATATAATAATCAACCTCACTAGGACTAGCCTGTATCGAGGTCGAAAATTTTACAAAATCAAATGGTAAAGACAATAATATAAAATGATATAAAAATAGTATGTAATACATAAAAAACATAAAAGTATAACAAAAAAAAATTTAAAACTATAAGAAAAGATACATAAAATAACAGAATACAAATAAACACAAAAATGAACCCAGAGCTATAAAATATACTATGCTGCAGCTAAATACAGTTGGGTACCTGCGTCCATAACTGCAACAATAATTATATACATCACAGCTCTGGACTCACTATATACCTACATACATACTAATAAAATTATACACAAAAACTAGTGTGACCACACGTTTGGAATAAAATATAAATTAAATGACAATATGAATATAAATTATAAGAATAAAAATTACATGACAATGTGAACACTATTGAATACATTTAGCATATTTATACAATTTGAAATAACATAGGATTTTACCAGTTTTTTGAAAATTACAATTGTTTTTGCTGATTTAATTAAAGTTGGAAGATCGTTAAATATAATAGGTGCTACATAAAAGTAGTTTCTCTGACCTAATAAAGTATTCATTCTATCTGGCCGGAAATTGAGAGAGACACTGCCTCTAGTCAATCTATTTTGTTGTGATCTAGTAGCTGTATCCAAATTAAAAAAAAACTTGCACAACGCTTGTATGATAAATAATTGTCTAGGGCTAAGTACACCTGTCTCTTCATAAAGTTTGTCAGTGGGATAGCGAAAATCTTTTTTATAAATAATTTTCAAAAAAGTTTTTTGCACTATGCAAAGCGGAGCAAGAGCAGTTTTAGAACACGCTCCCCAACAGCATATGTTATAAGAAATTATTGACTGAATTAATGCATAATACACAGGTTGAAGTTCATTAATACCAATTACATTTCTTAATTCTCTGAAAATATATGTTAGTTTCCGTAACTTTTTTGATAAATTATTAATATGTACATCCCACCTTAGAAATCTGTCTAACGTAACACCCAAATAACGTATAGAATCCACATTTTCAATTATATCACATTTGCAGTCAGAATAATCTTTACAATTATGAATTTTAAGTGAATACTCTGCTGATGGCACCCCTCTATTTGAAATACTGAATGTTACAAACTTAGTCTTTTTTATGTTCAGTGTAAGTAAGTTAGAATCAAGCCATTTCTTTACCCTAAGCAAGTCCTTATTACATGTGCTGTAAGTCTGATCCCAAGTAGGGGCATGAAAAATCAGTACAGTGTCATCAGCAAAAGTGATTATTTCACCATTGACATTCAGATCACAAAAATCATTTATATATACCAGGAATAATATAGGACATAACATAAATAACATTTGACATTTAAAACGCCCGATACAGCGTTCTGATTGTAATGCCGCGCCGCTCGAAAGCGTTCAGTGAGATTGGTGTGAAAAACGCCATAATCTGCAACTTCAGGTAGATTCGACGCCCAACATCGAGCGTTGAATGCAAACACATCCCTGATGAAAAAAAGAAAAACTCAAAAACATCCACGAAGAGATCGTGGCCGTTTTACAAATATTTCGTTCATTCGTTGTCTACCATTCGTAGGTAGAGAGATCGTGTGCCTGATGCAGTATGCAGACCAATCTTGGGACTGTGACCCAGAAGAAGATTTGGTCATCCCTATATCCAAGTTTGTTGAAAACTATAAGCCCAACATTTAGTAGGCGCCCTTGAGGTGAGATTATCACAAAAACGGCGCTATAAAAGCATCCCAATTTATTTATTTCATTTTTATTTATCATGGGCCCACGTTAGTAAGGGCCCGTGACGCAAGTCCCAACCACATTTCACCTGTACTCAAATACCTATACTAAAATTCCCATACAAAAATTGTACTGAAAATTTTACCGTCCCTACGAAAAAACGACCTAAAATAGACAGAAATATCAGAAGATCTCAGATATGGTGGTCAGATGACATCAAATGATTGTTTGCAGGCGGTTGGATTCGGTCTGGCCGATATAAAGAGCTGGGAGGTCTCAGGGGGAGGCCTATGCTCAATTCTGGATCAGAGAGGGCTAACATGATGAGCTGTAATTTGTGACGCAATATTTTTTAAGGTATGTGTTATTATTATAATTTGAGTCGATTTTTTTTGTGTTGCGCTACGAGCATTTTGTGACGCAACATTTTCGTATGAGCCTTGAAATTTTATTAGAGTTAATTTTTTTTGCGTTCTTACAAGCGACGAGCGTCACATCCAACAACCTATATCAGTCATTTTGTAAATGTACACAGGGAGTTGCGTCACTTTTCCCCTGTTAAGGGGATTTGTCAGATTATTATTATATGCAGGTACAGAAAGCTTCAAATAAATATTTTTTTTATGTATATGTTTGTATAAAAAAATCTTATCCTTGTAAAATAAGTGCATGCATAGACGTCTTGATACTTCCGTTTATTGAGTATAAATTTAATGCTCGTGCTATAGATGAACGAAATCAGTCGAGGCAGGTTGGAGTTCAAACTTGCCAACACTGAATTACTAAGCAAGTGCGCTTACCGGTCTGCCACCCCTCTATCACTTCACTATCTATCACTTTTACATTTGAAATAATTTGATACGTTTTCAAGAAAATAATTATACATACATTTTATAACAATAAAATACACTTTTTATACGTTAAACTATTGTAATGACACCCGTAGCTTCATTCGAATCAATATTACATATTAAAATTAATAAAACATTAATATTTTATTTCTTAAATAAATATTTTTAAAAAATGTGTCTTTTGAAATACATCAAGACAAAGGAAAGTCACGTCATGTCTTTGTACGTGTGGAGAAAGACAAAATATTATGGGTATATTGTGCACCCCGTTAACACTTACACGTACAACGTACAACGGGGTGGTGTGGTTAAACCAACTCGATAAACATCTGAGAGTGGCAACGGAATTTAACAAATTCAAATGAAAAATTAAAAATAAAATAAACTTATTAAAAATTGAGTGATTTGTCGATTATATATTATTCATTTTGTCTAGCAATAGTTCTGTAGATATAATTATATATTATTCATTTTGTCTAGCAATAGTTCTGTAGATATAATTATGTACATATATATTATTCATTTTGTCTAGCAATAGTTCTGTAGATATAATTATATATTATTCATTTTGTCTAGCAATAGTTCTGTAGATATAATTATATATTATTCATTTTGTCTAGCAATAGTTCTGTAGATATAATTATATATTATTCATTTTGTCTAGCAATAGTTCGGTAGATATTGGTTTCTTTTATTTTTAAATGTTTGCATTGCACTCTGGTAACGGGAAAAAGGTTTTTTCTTATATATTTATTTTATTTATATATATATTTATTTATTTATTTATTTATTTATTTATTTATTTATTTATTTATTTATTTATTTATTTATTTATTTATTTATTTATTTATTTATTTATTTATTTATTTATTTATTTATTTATTTATTTATTTATTTATTTATTTATTTATTTATTTATTTATTTATTTATTTATATATTTATTTATTTATTTATTTATTTATTTATTTATTTATTAATTTTTTTTTATTTTTTTATTTATTTATTTATATATATATATATATGTATTTATTTATTTATTTATATAAATGCCCAATTACAAATTATTATTAAACATATGTTCATGAACCACGAAGCAAAATACATACACACAAAATAATAAATAAGTAGGTATATATGTATAACAAAAAAAAAATATCAGAAAAAAAATATATAAATTTACAAAATATAAAGGTTGTGACATACAATAAAAATAAAATAAATGAAAAAAAAAAACAAGCAATGGATTGAGCAAAAACAAAAAAATAAAAAAAAAGAATAGAAAAAAGAAGTAGAACCCTGAATTTATACAATATTTAAAAGTCTCTCTTAATGTGCATATTTTTCTGTATCTTGTGATAGTTTATTTTTAATGTGTATATAAATATTAAAAATCACTAGTCATATAAAATACCCTCAATACAATAATTTATAATTGTTTTTTTTTGCAGAGATACTCCTCATCGAAACCATTTCATATTGCGAAAATATTTTTGGAAAACCAGAAAATCAGCTTCTTATGAAAATATATTTTTGTCTTGGTGATAAATATAGCCGTCTTCAACGATTTATTATATAAGTGGTTTTATGGCTTCAAAAATATATCAAACAAAAAATGACATGTAATAGGTATTCTACTAAAAAACATTTCTCAAGAATTTCTTAATACTCAGAATTATAACGCAATTCGTAGAATTCCACTGTTAATACAAATATAGGTACTATAAAAGAGCTTAGATTCTACTTGCGCATTTAAAAAGAAATTCGCCTTTGGATTTTTCTCTTAAAATAATTGTCGTGATGACAGTTAATTAATATTTTATTTTGTACTCTGACAACTTTAAAATACATTGCCAAGTATGTAAAACCAAATTATTAATGAACTCGATTACATCCTATCCTATTGTGTTGAAAAATGATTTTAATTGCCTTAAAAATAAACATAGTGTAAACAGAAAACATACAAAAAGCTTTGGCTCCACTGGGAATTAAACCCAGTAACTTTAGGTATCAGATATAAGAATTATTGAGAGATGAATGTCTTCATATGACAAAACAAGTGGATTGAGACTAACGCTAAACTCCTCACTTACACAAGTCACTCCGCAAAGTTTTCATAATATATATGGATTTTTTTCAGAATTTTCATGAAATAAGTTTTTAAAATTATTTTTGATTTAAATATTTTATTGTGATGACTTGATGACTCTTCAATGCTATTTTATAAAAGTGATTTTTAGCAATTTGAAAATATAAATATAATTTCCCGAGCTTGAGGTCACTTTGAAATATTTGACAGTTAAAAAAATTGACAAGCACTATTCAGATATCCTTCAAAATCTAATGGTGTCTAAGCGATTAATTCGATAAATTCGCAAAATGTGAAAAAAATCGAAAGAATACCTTAGTCTATAATCGATAAAGTAGAATAAACACGCCGTACATAGCACATAAAACATAGCAAATATCTCATACTACATAAAACATAGCACATAGTACATAGCTCATAATATACATTATACACACACACAGATACAGCGTGATGTACTTTCAAAATACAATCACAACATGATACTGGTTGATAATCTGCAATAAAAAATAACAATAAATCTTGCAAATTCATAGCTCCCCACTATATCCCCTTGGGGTAGTGAGGAGTAAAAAAACTATTAATGACATATGAATTTGATAAGTTAGTATTTGAAATATTTGATTTGTAAATATTTTTAGCATAACTCCAGTTTTCTACAATCTATTTTTCACAGTAAAAATTCATAAGAAAACTACACCATATTATGATGTAACAGTTTTGGTTTAAATATTATTGATTGCGTGTGCGTGCATTGACCTGGACTATTTTAGGATAAAATGCAATAAGTCTGCTGTGTCGAAAAATAAATCATTTTTATCCCAATACCGGCAATAAATAACAATTTGCCTGACTTATCTTTCCACGTCTTTCTTTAGTCTGTGGCCAACCTCTTTTACGTGAAATATGAAGAAGAGTAAAAGAAAAGTAATATTTTTTGTCTAAAAAATAAAAGATGAAATGTATAATGTGTTCAGATTTTTTTCTACTTTTAACATTAAATAAAACTTACTGTCTGAATTATTTTTTAGAAGAGGTCAATCGTTTTGCTTGGTGAAGCTTTATCAACTGGTCTGGTAATTACAGATCATAATTTGATACATTGTAGCAACTCGTTGTTGGATGCGTATCAAATCAATCGACAATGTGACTGTAACAAATTATGTAGTTATTCGGGCAAAATAAAATTCATCTTCAAACAATATTGCTTTCAAAACTGGAGGTTTTCATTTTATAGCCGACCATGAAAAGACTTTTGTGGTTTAATAAAATAACAAATAATGTTTTCATTTTTATATTTCATAAAATATTGTCATTTGTGAAAAATTCAAATGAAGAGTATATCAAGGGGTATTTTTCCTTGTGCATTACTTCATAAGTACCAACTTACCCTTTATTCTGTTTAAAACGAAAAGCAAAATGAAAAATCTTGATACCGACTGTCATGATAATTCCGAGAGTTACTTTCAGAAGTTTCTGGAAGACATTCCGCCATTGTCAAATACAATAATATTATTTTCTTCTCTCAAAATAAATTTTATTCTACCTCCAACCATATTTTAGTCTTTTCTTTTGTGTAATTTTCTGGTTTTTATCTTCGATTCCGACGTTTTATACACAAGGTTTATTGTTACTTTGTATTTCTATCGTGAAATTCAAACTACACAAAATATTTCTGAATTAAATACAAACTTATTTGTGTAACTTTTGAGCGCAAAAATAAAATATCGATTAATACAATTCACTACAATAATTAATATTTTCTTGCTTTTTGAACCAGTGGCGAAATAATTTGATAAAGGCAATATCTTACATCTAACCAATAATTTCAGCCCTGAGATAAAAAAAAATCACATCTGCTGAGAATCGTACACAAGCTATAATAGAAAATACAAAACTTCTTCTTCTTCAGCCTGTTTTTTTTTCATTCTTGGACATAAGCCTCCCCCTTGATCCTCCACATCTCCCTGTCTTGGGCACACTGAATCCATCTACCTCCGGCACATTTCTTGATGTCATCAGACCACCTTGCCTGGGGTCTGATTAAAAATAAATTAGTTTTCCTTAAATTTATCATGTTTTTTTTTTGTGAAAGGTAAATTGATCGCTGAAAAGTTCATACTCACACACGCGCGCAATAAAAACTCAACATTCTGAATTGCATAATCTACTAATCGTATCACACTTACTATTCTCACTTATTCTAATGAATTTCTCAGTTCCTCTTTTGAAGTACAATCAGCGTGTTATTACGACGTTCAATCGATAAATCGATTCTACTTTAAAAAAAAGAGTAAAGCTGTTATACCTGTCTACTAACTCTTAATTGGCACTTCTTCCCCATCCTCTCTCACATCCCACAACCTCTATCTCACTTCTTTCTTTGTTGCTGTAATTTTACATTTAATAATTTTACGTGTTTATCATTCTGTTTGTTTTTTGTTAATTTACCTACAACCGCAGTTTTAATGGCCTCACGTTGCTTTGATTGGTTGGAAGAAATTGCTTTATGGGAGTAAAACCGCCATTATCATCATTGTCAGTGGCTCCACAGCCCAGGATGGGCCTCGGCCTCCTCAAGGAATCGTCTCCATTGCACCCTATCCATGGCCTTTTCTCTCCAAATCCGCACACCGGCTATCTGAAGGTCCCTCTCGACTCCGTCCATCCATCGTTGTTTTGGCTTTTCCACACCCCTTCTTCCCTCCGGACGTAATGTGAGGATTATTTTTGGTGTCTGGTCATCTTCCACACAATGCACGTGTCCTAACCAGCGGAGCCTCCCTATTTTTATCGTTTGCCATGGCTAAAAATGCGTTTAAAACGTCTGAACAAGATCTGGAAAGATCGAGATATCTTTCCAATATTCCTATCATCATCATCATAAGCTCGAAAGCCCTGGTTGGGCCTTGGCTGAATCCAGGAGTCGTCCTCCGTTCCCGTCTATCCGTTGCCTTCGTTCTCCAGTTTCTAATATTAATTGTGGAAACATCAGCATCGAAACTGTCCATCATCGAGTCCTTGGTCTTCCTGGTCTCCTTCGACCTTGTGGCACAGAAAGTGAGAGGCGTTTTGTGGGGTTATCGTCGTCCATTCGGATTATGTGACCAGCCCATCTTAAGCGCCCTATCTTGATGGAACTGATCACATCGGGCTCTTCATAGGTCTCGTATATAGTTCCATGTTATATCGACGACGCCAACCATTATTCTCTTTTATTGGCCCGTAGAAGCCGCTATGGATCCTTCAGTTTTTTTGGTCATCACCCAGGTTTCGGAAGCATACGTGAGGACTGGCTTGATAAGTGTTTTATACAGAAGGATCTTTGTGCTTCTCCTAACCAGTTTTGACCTTAGCTGCTTTTGAAGGACGTAGAAGCATCTATTAGCAGCCATGATTCTTCTTTTAACTTCTTCTTCCTATTCCTATATTCAGCCGAAACCTGGACAATGAAGTCCCGTGATAGTGACAGGATTGACGCATTTGAAATGTGCTCAAATGTGTTCTTAAAGAGCTCAAAATAAAAGAAAGATTGTCTACAGTATGCCGCCGCCGGGTATTGAGCTTCATTGGTCACATCACCAGAAGAGGGCCAGGTAACCTGGAAAAAGGTATTATCACATGAAGTGTACCAGGAAAAAGAAGTAGAGGCAGATCTCCTGCGCGATGGTGTGACCAAATTAGGGAGATGACCAGGAACGACCTTTATTCGGCGGTGGGAGCTGCGGAGGGCAGAGTGGAGTGGAGTCGACTCGTTCTGTCCATTGGCGGCCCCATAGACAAGACCCTCAGCATTGAGGAAAGGAAGAAGAAGAGAGATAAATTATTTTATAGTTTACAGCTTGTCAGTTCCAGAATCAAAATATTTGAAAATACTCTCGATTAAAAAAATACGGGATTTCCCCATCCGTTTCTTTGCAACATACAAAAATGTAATTTAACAAAAATATTGTTACCTAAATATGATGTAAACACTTTGATTGATTTAGTTTTTTTTTAAATTCGTGTCTTGATTTTTTAAAAGAAAAAGTATGTACCTATATCCTACGTCGTTCCTGTATCGCGCAAGTCAAGTCGTACAAAATGTACGGCGGGACAAGCCCCATCGCTTCTATGTGCTTCAGTACGAAAAGTGCGGTAAAATTAGGTACAAATTCTCAGTGCTTGTGCCGCCTTAATGGTGAGTACCTACGTGTAGACATTTAATTTATTTTAGTAGGATAATAAAATCTTTCTGATATCAAAAAAAAATGTCTTTCTGAATCATATAAATTACCATTCGAGCGTTTATTCTGATCGTAAAAGAGTTGCAAAGTTGGCAAACATTTATATGTGTTCGTATATGTAAATAGACTTTTTTAATGTTGGCAATAATGTGTCAATAATATCATAAAATGGTCCAACATCGATATTACGAGATAACTTTATTATGAGTTAACTAATCACAAACAGATGGGTGATGGCAGAGCGGTTAGCACGCTGGGTTAGTGATCCAGTGATCGCGAGTTCGAATCCTGCCACGACCGATTTTAAGGAATGTATGAGGATATAAGGATATGTATTTTTCGTTAAGGACGTATTCATTATTTTCAAAAAAAAAATTGATTTATCGAATCGATGAAATATTTTATGAGGCACTGGCTTTGAATATTGGTTCCACTTTCTTTATTATAATCGTTTTCGGGTGTATCTACAGTAAAAGGCAAAATAACATACCTATCGTATATTTCAGCAATGAGGTACACTATCATCATCATCATCGTTGGTCCTACAGCCCGTTGTGGGCCTTGGCCTCCTTTTGAATTAGTCGCCATTCCTCCCTGCACTCTGCGGCTCTCTTTCAGTTGGTAAGGCCCAGCGCTCGTACATCAGCCTCCACATCGTCCAGCCATCTTATTTTTGGTCAACCTCTGCCTCTTCTTCCATCTGGTGTGGTGTTTAAAACGTTGTTGGGAGTACGATCGTCACTCATCCTGTGGACATGGCCCAACCATTGCAGTCTTCTTATTTTAATGAACTATACAACATTAGGTTCGCCATACAGTGCCTCTCATTCATGATTGAATCGTCTCCTCTATACTCCATTTTCATTGACAGGATCATATGTATTTCTGATCAGGTAGGTACACAACCCATTCTAATTGTCGAGTTTTAAGGTGAAACGAGACTGGTATGTGAAGACTGGTATACGTATATACTCTTATAAGGTTACGCACATCTGCTGCTGGTTACCCCATATTGTGAGATATGCCGTGATGGTATCAATGAATGAAAAAGTAATGAAAGCTTTTATCTTAATAACGTCGCTCTTATGCAGGGTGCAAGGTACCTACCTATTGTGTTTCAACAAAAATTTTATTTTTCTTAAAAAGTATAAAATCACTGAAATAAATTTTAACATTTTTCAACATTTACTCGTCATTACTCGTCTATAGGTAACGACCCTAGTTTCTGACGTAAGGCTTCTAACAAGAATATAATATATTCATACTTCAAAAATATAAATCCTTTTGTGAAAATATACTTTTCCAAGTATTCGATCAAATAAGCCTTTATCTCCTGACTACCCCAAGAGAATATAGTTGAGAGTTATGAATTCACAATTTTTAAGTTTTTTTTTATTACCGATTATCAACTAGCATCATGCTGAGATCGTATTCTAAATTTTTATCACAATGTATCTGTGTGTGTGTTGTGTACGGTGTGTTTGTTCTACTTTATACATTATTGACTAAAGTACTCATTCTATTCCTTTCAAATTTAGCAAATTTGTATACCTTATACTCGCTTGAAGATTTTCGAGGATATCTGATCAGTGTTTCTCAATTCTTTTAACTACCAAATACTTCGAAGTGATCCCGGGAACTCTCAAAATTAGATTTTTTTTTTCAAATAATAATAATAATAATAATATTTATTTATTTTCCATAACAAAATACATTCAGGAACTAAGGTTTTTTGAACATGCAATTTATGATTTACTGTGTATAAAATAAAAATAATATAAAATAAAATAGTTGTTGGGAAGTATCATGTTTTTTAGTTCCTCCAATAAATCTTTGTCTATCTAACTAGGAGTAATTCCTGTTTTAAGTAATGGCAATTTTATCACAATTTCAATAACTAGTCCACTTCTACATAGCTACATGATTGAAATATTGAAATTAAAAAAGAAGAATTATACTCATAGTAAGTAATGAAAAAATATCCCAATTTGAAAGCAATCAATAAACAAATAAATAAGTTAACACTTCATAGCAATGACAGAAATTAATAAAGCAACCAATAACAAATCATAGGTCAACAAACAAATCAGTATGCAATAGTATAATACAAGTAATAAGTTAACACATTATAGCATTAAAAAAATTCATTGGTCAACAAAACAATTCAATATGCAGTAATTATAAAACAATCAAAAAGCAAACAATTTAAACAATGAGATAACAATATGATAAATAAATACAAGTAATAGTCCTTAAGCAATGAAAAAAGCGATAAATATATTATTTACATATGATTTATGCTATAAAGGCACATCACTATCATTAATTTCCATACAAAAATGAATATTTTGTGGATTGACTTGACAGCGAGGAGTATAGTGTTGGCCACAATGTATTCGTTTTCAAGTATATTTAAAATATTTCATACAACCCAAATTTCAAATCCGAGCTCAAATCGACAAATCAATATATATATATATATATATATATATATATATATATATATATATATATATATATATATATATATATATATATATATATATATATATATATATATATAATATATATATATATATATATATATATATATATATATATATATATATATATATATATATATATATATATATATATATATATATATATATATATATATATATATATATATATATATATATATATATATATATATATATATATATATATATATATATATATATATATATATATATATATATATATATATATATATATATATATATATATATATATATATATATATATATATATATATATATATATATATATATATATATATATATATATATATATATATATATATATATATATATATATATATATATATATTATGTTGGTATAATAAAAATCAGGAGATATCTACCTATGTACATACATACAACTCCTACATAAATCAAAATACCTATATGTACATTGAAACGTCTTATTTTATAAATTTCTGGAATCGATACAACAAGATTTATGACGGAGGTCAAGGTATAAGATATTCATAAACCGCTACTAGGAAAGGGATGATTATAGGATGACTTAGTACCTACGTAGGAATATTCATTGTTCTAGAATATTTTACTGACTATCAAATTATACAACTATTAAATAATGTTCTTGAACATTTTACATTTTAATAAAATTGAAGCTCATAATAATGATACATTTTTCTTTTAATATATTTATGAAATGAATTATGAAAAATCTACGGCATATTGTAAAATTAATATGACTTCATAGGTATTCCTCAAAACAATATATATTATGTCAAAATTAAATTTTCACTTAAATTCCAGAACCTACATACCTCCCAAGGAAGTTATTAAATATTTTTTTAAAAATATGGAATTTATATAAGATACCTAGTTCCTCACAATATAATAAAGTTTGGCTCAAAAAACCTAACCGTGCTTTTTTTAAATATGAATATAAACATTATACAATCAAATAGTAAAAAATGCCATTGGTGTTGCTTGTATAATCTTTAATTTTATGGTATTTAATTTCATGGTTAATACGTATATTTTTTTTATGTTTGTATTTTTATTTTTACTTTTCTTTTGTTTTGTTGACTCTTTTTTGTTTTATCATGTAGGTTTTTATTTTAATTATTGATTATATGATGTGATTTCAAAATGTGTATATTTTGTGCTTAAATATGTAAAAGGTAACGTGTGCCGTGAATCAGCAAATAAATAAATATATAATATTATGACACCACAAAATATTGAATCGTATATTCATATAAGAAATTTAAAATATATGCCATATTAAAAATAATATCTGTGGATAAAATCGTACATAATTCAATATTAACATAATTCAATATTCAATTAAGGAAAAAAAAAGTTGTGAATTGCGATAATCGCCGCAAATAAAAAAAAATATTTCGGAGCGATTTTCAACAATGGGTCTTTTGATATTAATACTCGTAATTTTGGATAAACGCGATTACCAGCTATACATTTTTTTTCGTACAAACCACAAGAGTCACACAAAGGTACGTACGTTTATAGAATAATGCCAAGAATCTCCCCCCACACTTTCAAATATTCATTATGGTGTAATAATAACAAACTTTATAATATCGAACAACTCCCTGAAATGAATGGGAGTATCTCAAAAAGTTAAGCAATAACCTTTCACAATAAAACTTCCCCGTAGCTTGGAGTGAGAAAGTTAAAGGCAGGAGTCACAATGGATCGTATTTAGTGAATAAAACAGTGTTAATTCGTCCTTTAACACTACTAAAGTATACATACAAACTTTATCAATAGACTATTTTAATGGCAACTGTTTAGACGATTTTCTATTGAGTTACAAATACCATTATTATATTTATCGAAGAAGCAGACAATAGATTCATGTTAACAACGTGTTGTCCATAACGATATAATTGCATTCATATCACATAAACTCAGTTATCATTATATCATTATAACAAACAGTGAAACGTAATGTCCGCTAGGAAGTACCACAGACTCATCTTGAAGATGTACTGTTTTGTTATGTTAAAAAATACATAAAAAATATATAATTAGATTTATCACTAGTAAAAAATATAGTGTTTTACTCCTCGCTAACCCAAAGGTAATATAGTGGGGATTTATGAATTCACAATTTTCTAGGCTATTTTTTTATTGCAGATTATCAACTGGTATCAGGGTGAGATTGTATTCTGAAAGTTACATCACAATGTATCTGTGTGTGTGTGTGTGCTGTGTACTAAGTGTAGTGTGTTATGTACAGCGTGTTCCTTATTTATTATAGACTAAAGTCCTCATTCGACTCCATTCAAATTTTTGTAATTTGTTTATCTAATACTCGCTTTGGCCCCATTAGATTTTGAAGGATATATGAATAGCGCTTCTCTATTTTTTTAACTGTTTAATATTTCAAAGTGACCCCAAGCTAAGGAAACTAGAAATTTGTCATTTTCATTTTGAAATTAGTAAAAAAGGACATCATTTACTTAAAATGGCTTTGAAGAAATATCAAGTTTTCATAAAAAAATATTCAAAAATAATTTAAAAAAAAATAACCTCAATTCATGAAAATGTTGAATATATTCAAAACAATATTTTAAACTTTGTGGAGTGACTTGTAAAAACAAACTTGATTTTTCCATTTTCCACACGATTCCATACCTACCTAGCTGTTATTTTGCTTGTTTTTGATAAATCCTCAATACGTAAAGGACATTTTTGAACAATATCTTTTCAATGGAATCAATTTAAAATATTAACAATCGAACCCGAATAAAGAGACAAATAATATTGACGCATTTATTTATTTATCTTTTTGTGCATATATAAGCAAAAATAATGCACACTGGCGGATTTATTGACTTAAGGCAATTTTTTTCGCCAATCAGATTACAAAGTATTACTAACAAAAAAATACATCATAGCAAAAAAAAGATTGGGAAAGAACATGGCGAGGAAATCGGGATCAGATGTTTAGGGATAAATATTCCTTCTTTAGTTTTTTCTTGAAATACAAAGTGTCTTATTAGACAACCCAATAACCGGACTTGACTATTTCATAGTCTTGCTGATTGTTCGGACGACGAGCTGAAAAATTATGTGTTATGTACATGAATGGATAGTGTAGTACGTTCATCGTAATAAAGATCGGAGTGCAATTCCATGATTCGATAAATAAGTTAATATCTTTTCAAGGCACTTTGGCAGGTTTGGATAAGAGATAATATTGAAAAATAGGGACAAAATGTGTATATTGCATATATATATAAATTTAAATAAATACATTTTAAATTTGAATTATGTGACATTTGCTCTTCTCTCAATAAATAAATGAGAGAGTATGGCCCGGTATCACAGTCGGCCCTCAACTCATTGAGTTTGTTAAACTCAAGATTAATGTTAAGGGGAGATTGAATCCATTTCCGTATTACAGTGCAATATGACATATCAGTTACTAAATCTTCAATTATAGACACATTGTACTTTTTCTGTGGTTATTATCTGTCAAATTTTAAATAACCTCAAATAATACGAACTACAAAACGGGACGCTACGACTTGAAAATATATTGTTTTATTATCCAATATGGTAAATTTATTTTTTTTCACCAAAATAATGCTTTTAAATGCCCATGTTCGTTTCAATGTGGCTCTCGGTTTGTTTTGTTGTGTGGCGCCACCGTCGATACAACTAACGCCTCTAGTGATAGAACACTGAAACTACACTCGTTGCCTAACGCCTCTAGTGATAGAAACTGAAACTACACGCGTTGCCTAGCAAATGACAGTTGACTCACCGTTAAGTACTTAATCCGCCAGAAACGTTGAGTTAAATATTTGTCGTTTTATTGACGTATTTGAGGGAAGATTAGGCCTAAACGGACACTGTAATACGCTATATTTTTTGTAAAACTTGAGTTTTGCTCTTAAACTGAGACTGTAATACCGACCCTATGTTAGTTTGTCAAGCAATCAAGTAGAAATTTGATATAAATTTAAACAAGTAATTAGTTTATTATGAATTCCAAAAAAGTACCAACCTACTTTGTGTAGCAGGAACGTGCAAGCAAGCTGTATGATTCACTTATCCAACTGTCAAAGAGCTATTCTTGTTCCTTTGTGGAGAAAAGGCAGTACGTAATGGAGGAAGTATTTTCAATGAAATTATATGTAGGATCCAATAAATGAAAATGTTAGTGTTTGACCTAGGTGGTAGGTGCGTCCTTTGCACTAAGGATCCAGTATTTTATGAACAGCAAAACTAAATATATATTTGTTCCCGGAGACGTCGATAAAATGGATATAAAACACAAACCTACATCCAAATGAATACTAAAAGTTAAATAAAACAGAGATTTTATCGCAATTCTCCTTATTTTGAATACAAATGGAGGCTCGGCATACTATTATAGGAAGTTGAATAATAGCTCAAAATAAGGACAATTTTAGATGACAATTATATTATTTGGCAAACAGAGAGGATTTGCTTTAGTGACACAGTTGTGAAAACAGAAATATCCATATTTCAAAACATCATTATACAAAGCAATATAAATGATATTAAATATTTTATGGCAATTCAGATTATTTGCGTACTTTGTAGAAATATAATAATTATTACGATATTAATATAATACGTTTGATAAAGTAGGTAAACAAACAAACGCAAGTATACATACATTCATAAATATTATAGTATCAGAAACTTTACCAATATATTTGCAAGGGATCCGTATTGATGAATATGAATGTAATACCAAAATAACCTCTCTATTCTATCATAATTGAAAATATCATACTGATTTGCTTGGAAAACCATCGATTCCATATCAAAAAACTTTCATTCAATATATTAATAAATGTGTGTATTCATTTGATCCATAATTCATTAATGAATATAATTTTTTTTAAACGAATATGTACTTGTTAAACTTACTTGTCTTTGTGCCAACGTTGACGTATGCAAGTGAAACCTGGACATGGCAGAAGTCGCACGAAAGTAGAATATATAATGCTGTTGAAATGAGATCGCTAAGAAGAATCTGAAATAGAACGATGTATGACAGGGTAAGAAATGAGAACATAAGGAAAGAATGTAAGATGAAGAAAGATATCATTGATAGAATGAAAGTGAACACACTGAGATGGTTTGGCTACATGGGTAGAATGAATGAGGAACGACTGACAAAGAAAATATACAATGCGGATAGGATTGGATTGAGAGGCCGGGGCCGCCCAAGAAAGGGATGGCACGACCATGTGAATGATATTCTGAAAGACGGAAATGTTAGAAGCGTGTACAATAGACGAACATGTATGAGACGATGCATGAATGTTGACGAGGCGAAGAATGTGTGCCAGGATAGAAAGATATGGCGTTCGGTTCTCTCTGCCTACCCCGTAAGGGACATGGCGTGATGGTATGTATGTATGTATGTACTTGTTAAACTAGTACATGTACATCTTCTTACATTCCCTTAATTAAGCATAAATGCTAGTGCTGTAGGTGAACGAAATCGCTAACAGCTATGCCATCGACCCATCTTTGATTCAATAAATAAATCTTATCTAT
This sequence comes from Molanna angustata, assembly GCA_963576475.1. Lineage (NCBI taxonomy): Eukaryota > Metazoa > Arthropoda > Insecta > Trichoptera > Molannidae > Molanna > Molanna angustata. The sequence goes on from OY754967.1 coordinate 9,251,554, forward strand.
AAATTAATTAAATCTGTTAATACAGAGTTTTTGGAATACTTACATATTTATTATTCAGACTCACACAGTATTCTATGAATTCCAATGCAGATGATTTATTTAAACATGCGCTCGCACCCAAAAACGTTCATCAATATGACAGTTATTTTCTGTTTCATAACCATTGAAATATTTTTTAAGCTATCAATACTGACGGTATTTAATGTGCAGAACTCCATTATACAACCAAAACTATGACAGAACCATATTAGTTTATTATTTTATTTACCTTTTATCACACCATATTTATAATGACAAGAATAAATAGATTACTGCTGCCCAACTAGGAAATCCTGTTCTATCCTGTGTGAGCAGTTTACAATTTTTACAGACAATTATATGTAATTATGAACCAGGTGATTTTTCCCGTTCCACACTAAATATGTACACAATCTCAACTTTCTGCAATCACAATTATTACCTCAACAAATATATAGGCTCACACAAAACAGATCAACCAGATCCAAATGTCCGTCATAATACCTGTCATAAATCCAATCTCTGACGCGATTTTTATTTCAGAGCCATAGAAAGAGACTAGTTTACTATGTTGGTGTAATTAATATGAATCAAATGGTTCCCAAATCAAATCAAATATTTTTATGTGTTACCTACTAAAAGAGCATCGCAAACACAAAACGGCATAGTTACATTTGTTGTTAATAATTTTAGTTTTAAATTACTTAAGTAGTTTTTGTTGAATACTAAGTATTTGTGTTATTTCTGTCCTCCCATAATTAATGATTTATTTTTTAATATTCATTTAGAATATTCTTTGTAGAGTCGTAGAGCAATAAATAAAAATAATCATTTTTGTTTGATTAAAAAATATTGCTTTTGCAATATAAATTAACCCAATCTTATAAGGAAATAACAGAAATAATAAACATTTGTAAAAATGTATTTATGCAATGAAATATAAATAATTCATAAGAAAGATCACTGAAGAACAAATCCAAAGGATTTTTTTAAATATCTTAGGTAGGTACCTACCTACACATTTGTTTTCCTAAATACAAAAAAGAACAATGAAATGACTGTTGCGCATATAATTGTCAATGGCTGACGATAATGATGAAAATTATACAATTATTTGATTTCATCATTTTCCAAAACAATGTACCTATGTTTTTTATTCAACACATTTAATTATAATATATGTACTGCGTACATTCAACATCGTTTACGTCTTTCAATAAAACAAAATATCTATAACCAAATCGTATGTATATAATTTATTTATTATCGAATTGATGAATTTTTGAGAATAAATTAATTTTTTGTTCTGGTTATAAAAACTTACATGATAGCGACAAAATTTTATAAATGGGGTAAGTGGAGAACGACGAAACTCGACTTTAACGCGAGTTAGGGGAACGCAAATTGTCTAAGATTATCGTTATGACACTTGAAGCCCCAAAAACTTTTAATATACCTACCTACCTATTCCTTACATACTTCGCTGACTTCACCGATACTATGATACCCTTGTGACTCAAAATTTAAATTTTGACTGAGACAGGATAACCAGATCAGTTTATTCAGCAAACCTATCGCGAGGTGACTTTACGAAATTTTAAATTTAAAAATAATCTGACAGAAGATGTTCGTGACATCCCATGAACGAGCGTTATTATGTCCATTTGTAGATTTGCTTTAATATCTCAATAAAGACGAAGTTGGGATGTTATTTATTCATTTTATTTATTTAATTACACTTACGGCTTGAAAGCCTATTTTATAAAATCCAAAAGGTATATAACAGAATACAAAAATCATGTTAAAAATTCAACAGTACATAACATCAGTTATAAAAAACAACAATAATAATAGATTATAAATCAGAAGGAAAAAATCAAATTTAAATTTAAAAATTCAGCAATACATAATATATGTTATGATATATAATGATAAAAATTGAACAGTACATAACAACAGTACAATAATAACATAAGTAAATCAATATGAATTGTCTTTATTATATTAATCTGTGGAACAATGTAATTGGCTTACTTTCCTGATAATTATTATTTTTTTATTAATGTAAAATATGTAACAGCTGTTTTGTTTCCAAAATAAAATAAATAAATAAATACGTTCAGCAATACATTAATACATACAGCAATACATAACACCAGTTATAAATTCAATAATAACATAAGTATAAATCAATAAGTTCAGCAATACATTAATACATACAGCAATACATAACACCAGTTAAAAATACAATAATAACATAAGTATAAATCAATAAGTTCAGCAATACATTAATACATACAGCGATACATAACACCAGTTATAAATACAATAATAACATTAGTATAAATCAATAAGTTCAGCAATACATTAATACATACAGCGATACATAACACCAGTTATATACAATAATAACATAAGTATAAATCAATAAGTTCATCAATACATTATATCAGTTATGAAACATCAAAAAAGACAAAATACAAAAACAAAATAAAAACCCAAACATAACGATTACTATGATAAGTCATGAGTTAAGAGAAATGTTCAATTTTTGATTTGAAAGTGGAAAAATCGTCGGCAAAAACATCGAAGTGACTCCCCACAATGTTACCAAGTCTATGAAGCCTTGGTATTGGAGAGTGGTAGACATAATTACTCAGAGAATGGCTTTCACGAAACATAATAATATATATTATAGAAGAACCAGGAACTCAAGGCACCTACAGGGCTTACCACCTGTCATCGGCTGGTTTACGTGATCACTTTATGAACTTGCGCAACGTTTACCAATTATTTATACAAAAATATCTTAATAATAAGATTTTATTATAAATGTACCTACCTTAATATAAAGAAATATATACAAACATAACAAACAAACTTTGTAATACTTTGTATGACAAACTTTGTAATACTTCTACTTTACATCTTGCTAATGTATATAACAGAAGTAAAATAGCTTCTGTAAGGGAAAATTGAGTGATCAACTTCATATTGATATTGTATGTGTCTATAGACAAGTGTAGTTTTTACTCTCCACTTCTATCTTCCTCAAGGGGTAGGCAGTGAGAACCGAACACCGCATTCTTCTATCTTGACACATACATCGCCTCATCAACATTGATACACTGTCTCATACATGCTCATCTTGCTATTTATGCAATTTTACTTAAAATTTCTCAACAGGTATCATGTGGAAAATACATACTATGAGTTTCGTAACAATGTTTTTGTGTGTATGGTATATTGTGAAAACTTTTGTCCTCTGGATATCTTATATTTGTTTAAGAATCAAATAGAAATGTTTAGAAATCTAATAGAGATTGTCAACATTTCAAGAAGAAAAAATGAACGCTTACTATGGTGTGGAGAGTTTAGTATTGGCCACAACCCACTCGTTTTTAAATGAACTTCTACAAAGTTATTCTCCGCAAGTTCGAAGAATTAAAATATCAAATGATATGAAACGAAAACATATTATCGGATTGATTCTCGCAGAAACACTTATACAGAATACCTATATAATTTTTTAAGAATCCTCATCGAAAACCTTATTTTTTTAATTATTTATTTTTGAAACGTGATTTTTCGTTTGTTCATTTGAAACAGAAAAAGTTAAACAGTGCAAACACTCATTTTAATTTGACATTAGTTGGAGAAAGCATTTACTTAGAAGTCTGAAGTCTACAGGTAGGTATTTATAAAGAACATTTTTACTTCTTTTTAACCGAAAATCGTGGAGGTTGTCAAGTTTGACGTGAATTTTATTTTATTGATGAATAGAAGAATATTTTGTGTGTATGTGTGTGTGTGAGTGTGTGTGTGTGTGTGTGTGAGTGTGTGTGTGTGTGTGTGTGTGTGTGTGTGTTTGTGTGTGTGTGTGTGTGTGTGTGTGGGTGTGTGTGTGTGTGTGCGCGTGTGTGTGTTTATCTATGTGTCCTTCCCGCACTTATATATACATTTTGATACACTTCATGCACGAGTCCAAAATTTAAAAAAATATAAAAGATTTAAAGGTCTACAAAACTTTAATACTCAAAATTTTGAATTTTTGTTCTAATCCGGGGTTATCAACATTTGAATAATTTTATATTTACACATATCTCAAAAACCATAAAAGTAAGAATACTGAAAATTTGGATAAACATACCTGTACAAATACAATGCATCAAACTCTTAAAAAATTCCATGGTTTCTCAATCTTTTTTTTTATAAAAACCTTTTTTTGGACCAATTTATATGTTATTGCCTATATTTCTAAAAAAAATAAATGATCAAAAAACACTGAAATACCCTGACTAAATGATTTAATTTTCTGTAAAAAATACAAACATTATAGCAGTGATAGCCCAGCGGTAAGGTCGTCGCCTAACATGCGTGAGGTCGACGCGACGCGACCGTTCGAATCCGGGCAGGGCACATACCTCTGGATTTTCAAAAAATCTATGTGCGGATTTATATCACTAGCTATGTGTATCCATGATACAATTTGTCTGGTTCCCCTTTCTAAGGGTTACGAAGGTCAATGATGGTCGCTTCAATGTAATAACCAGAGTCGTTAATTCCAGGATCATGGTTAAAGCGCACCCCGATAGAAACGGGACAAAAGCGCTAAGGGGAAAGAATACAAGCATTTTAGCAATACACAATTTTTTTGTAAAAATCGAGTTTTGTGACGACATCGTTTCATACAATGTATATGGAAGAATACGCAATATCATCGTGGACTCTAATAATTTGATACTTAATCTACGTTCATACATACCATCAATCTATGTACTTACATATTCGGGGTATGAGTAAAGGACTGACCTCCACACTATCCTTTCCTGATATATGTATAGGAAACAAAATGTCTTAAAAAATAAAATAATTTGGATTTATCTTACCTGAAATCCAACGGTTTATTCATTTTTAAAATGGGATTTAAAAATACATTGTCACCCATTTGGTAGTTTATCAAAGGGATATTTATACATACCATCTCATTTAGTATAGTTGACTTTTTGGCGTAACTACAGCATGTTTCCAAACTTCTTGATTCAATTTTATCTCAATTTAAAGCTGGCTGATCCGGAAAGTTTTTGTTGTTGACGATTTCGGGAGAGTTGAATCGTACGACCAAAACGTTCCATTCCTCGATTACTTACAAGAAGGTAGATACCGGTTATTTTCAAACGTTTTGTGTCAGTGCGACATCAATATTTGTCCCATTTTCCTCGAATCTGAGGATTTATAGGTATCCCCGACTCCACTCTGGTCTGGGATCCGTCACATAAATCTTAAAACATCGAACAAAGAAGTTCGGTTCTGACTCCGCCCGAGAAACTTTGCACTGGAAAGGGGGAAATGTTATGAATGTATTACTAAACAGAGATAATGCTTTTATTGTAATTCACGTAGGAACTAGAGAATCTTACTTAAGTTGTAGTATTTATATTTTTGAACCGAACCTTTAATTTTTACCTGTATTGTTGAAGGCATCATCGAAACTAATTGTGAATATTTTTTAGTAAGTTTTCAAAACCGTATTGTAATTATTTGTCTTGGCCTTCTCCAGTATTCTTAGCCATATCTCACTATCCTGACATTCACCCTTTCAGTCCCTTGCACTAACAGCCATCACATCAGCTCTTCCTTTCCACCTCTTAATTTACCTTAATTTTTCAGCTTTTAATTCATTTTCTGTTCTCATTATAATGCAGAGAGGTTTATTGTATTTTTTTTTTTAATATTACCCTGAATGTCCTTTACAACTTTCTTGTTAGGAGTCATTTGGAATCCTCACTATGCAACGTATATCAACAGAATCCAGCGAAAGTTTGCTTCTCACCTTGATTTCTCCTCGGTTACAGCATTATTAATTATGCTGAATCAATCTAATCACCATTGTAATAAAGTAACTCTGGCGAACCGCAGGTCCCTAATTGATATTAAAATTCAGTTGGTAAACAATTTTGTACATTCCCTAGACTTGTTGAAAAAAAATTGCTTTCACTCTCCAGCAGAACAACAGATATCATAACACTTTTATACTTCTAAGTGTTATAACAACTTCACTCAGAATGCTTTTGAGTACCGTGTGTGTACGGTGTACAATGCACTCAACATCTTTGCGAGCTCTCTCAGTACGTTTAGGACTGCTGTCTACTCCAATCTTCCATAGTCTTGTTTTAATGATTTATTGTATACTAGTGAATTATTTCAAAAATTTTCCAACGTTAATTATCCTATTGAATAATGCATGGAGTTTTCACTAGTCCACTAATAAAGTAATGCATCATTGTCTGTTTTATAAATTGTGTAGACTGTATAACTTCTCTATCAAAAACTTACGAAATAAGCACCAAAAAATTATAGGAAATATAGATAACATCGTACAGTTACCTAGACTTCTTTCAAAAGCGACTTTTACGACAAAAATATTTTCGACCCGGTAAAAATCATTCGAGCGATATGGTCTCACGAACTATTACAAAAAATCACCGGCTCATAATATGAAGAACAAAAATAAATTTATGCGGAACAATCGGCGCAGGAATGAAGAGCAAACAGCTCACGGGGCAATACCGTATCAACTGGAAACTCTGGAAAAGGACATTGTGAAAAATTTGTAATTTCGCTGAACGATACCGTCCAATCTCCACTGTCTGAGTACATATACAATATATTATGTGATGTGAACATGTACGTACAGTTGGGCAGAAGAGTGAAGCTTTGTCCAGTATTTTAATTATCTTTTTAATTTGCCAATTGCGAAAACGAGATGTCCTCACGAAAAATTAAAAATTTACAGTCGTCGCGAACGAATAGAATTTGTAATGAAACAAGTTTCGACTGAGTATTGTTAAATATTGAACAGTATTAATATTAACGCGAATGGAAATCGCCCTTTGCAATACTGAAATACCCATTCAAATTGTTTAAACTTTTCATACAACTATACTGATTTGATTACCAGAATTCCGTTTGATTTTTTTTTAATTTTATAAGACAATCTGGTTTTTAAATAAATAATTTTAAAAACTTTAAGTAAAATTACATTTTTGTGAATGAACCAAATCAATCGAGAAAGATTTACATACATATCTTGAAAACAAAATATTTGGGGCCTAAAAAAATGACAGAACTCTTGTCATTATTTGACAGATGGCAACGTACACAGGAATGCTCAAAGTTTCCTAAGGAATCGTTGTAATACCAGCCTTATTAATTTTTGATATTATGTTAAAAACAAATAAAACTTCCAATAAGGAAAGAAAATTAACATCTGCACGATTTTATCAAAGAAATATTAGAAGCTTGCAAATTCTTTAACCTTATATATGACAAGGCAAAGGAATAAGGTGTGCGTTGTATATTTTCATATTATATATGTCAAGTACTTACATACTATAAACCTTTATAGATTCATGTGGAATTTGAGTTAGTGTCAAATTTTATTCATCAAAATTGAACAAAAGAACCATGCAGAGATTGACGAACAATATCACCCGAGATCAGAATGTGCTGAATATTTTTTATGACCGGGAGTTCGTTTCTGCTTGGAGATAATGCTTGATTTGTTATACTCTTTAGGTACCTATGTTTATTTTTAATTTATGTTTGTAGCTAAATAATTAATTTTTGATTATGTTTTGATGTTTGTCAATTTTTACTTAGTCTGTCAGTTTCAATTTTATTTTATATTTACATTTCATCATCCAATATTTTGTTTTTGTTATTATAATTAGTAAATTTCTATGCAATAAGTAGTCAGAACCCCAACATAGCGGCCCTAAATGTGTTATTATTATACTAGCTTTTATGTCCCGCCGTTGGCCAAGAATGTAAAATTGTGAAAGAAAAAGCAATCGTTTTTATAATATTGTCACCCAATTATTTTGCAATATCAGACTATGAAAAGTGGTTTGAAATTTGATTGAGTTTAAGTATTGTAAAATGTTCAAGTGATGGCCACAACCCATTCTTTTTTATATATTGCTATAAAGTGTGAATGCAGTATAATATTTATACAATTTCTGCTCGCATGGACTATGCGTAATGGTTTTAAATATGACTGTTTATCAACGTTGTAAAGAGATTGGTTTGGCCACAACCCCCATTTTTAAATATTATCATCGAAAACAAATTGTAATGTGTACCTATTGAAAATTTAGTAATTTTGGATGTTGGGATGTGGTTAAAATTTGATTAAACAAACGTAGGTACTGAAAAGATCTAGTATTGGTCACATCCCATTCGTTTTTATATTTTTTCATCAAGTGTGCATTATATTTTTGCTCAATTTGACTGAAAGTCTTCATTAACGAAGAAGAAGAAGACTTGAACTATAGTAAATAGTTTTTGATTTGAATATAAATGTTGTGAAGAGTTCAGTAATGGCCACAACCCCCATTCTTTAAATATTAGGTGTTGAAAATTATTCAAAATAGGATGATATAAATGGTTTAAATTTAATTAAACAAAAGTATTGAAAAGATTCTAGTGCAGGTTATATCGTCACATCCCATATCCCATTCATTTCATATGTATTTTCATCAAGTGTGCATATCGTTAATAATATTTCTGCACAATAGACTATTAAACTTAAAACTAACCCAAAAGACTAAATAAAAAAGAGAAAAATAAGTATAAGACTATAAGAAATAGTTTGTATAAAAAACTATTCCAATGGTCTACATAAAATAAGTAAAAATACATATACCTAATAGAAGAATTAGACTATTGGAAATAGATTGTATAAAAGCTCACCCAAAGGTCTACAAAAAAGAAGAAGAAGAATATTTAGACTATTGGAAATAGTTTGTATAAATACTGACCAAAAGGTCTACATAAAAGAAAATGAATAAGACTATTGGAAATAGTTTGTATTAAAACTCTCCCAAAAGTCTACGTACTTAAATGAAGAAGAATAATAATTAGACTAAAGGAAATAATTTTTATAAAAAATGACTCAAATGTATACATAAAAGAAGAAGAAGATGAATTAGACAATAGGAAATAGTTTGTATAAAAACTGCCCTAAAGGTCTACATAAAATTAAGAAGAAAAAGAATTAGACTCCAGGACCCGCCGCTTCAGGCCCTTCAGTACCTCCCGTCCCTTTAATCCCTCATAACGTCCCTTCCCATCAGGCCCTTCAGTACCTTCCGTCCCTTCAGGCAGTTTTATACCTCCCGTCATTACATCCCGTCCCATCAGTCGGTTAAGAAAAGTTTAAATCCAGAAACCATCCTGGAAGAACCGCGAAGAGATGAAAGAACCTTCTTTTCCCAGGATGCTCTACTTAATAGGTAAAATGACTAAATACACGAAGAAGAAGAAAAAAGTTTAAATCCAAAAACCATCCTGGGCATACGCTCGACAATTCACCAAAGTTTCATTATAATCGGACAAACGGTTGATAAATAAATAAATAAAATAATTTTCCTATAGGAAATCAGTATAGGTATATTATTGTTGATTTGAAAGTAAATAGTATTAGGTAGGTACCTACCTACAACAACCTTCTAAATAAATTCGATTCCTAACTAATTTTATTTGAATATCACATTCTTTCTGTAGCCATGGAAACGATTCGAACACGTAAGTAATATCGAATGGTTCGGATACATTTTTTGAATATGTAGGTACCTACATTGGTTTGTTCGATGCCATAAAAATGAAAATTGTCCGAAATATCAAATATTATATACAAATTATGCAATTTTATTATGCCCATATCTTTACTAATAATTAACAGACTTTTACAATATACGTCTTAAAACTTGCTGTAATGTCTTGTGTTTCATTTTATTATTTCATATTTATATTTATTTCAAAGGTTTATTATTTTCAAGAACATATTCATTCGGTAGGAAAATGAAATATTGTATGAAAAGATATTAAAATGGCGGCATTTATGTACAAAACGCTTACTTTAAAAATAAGTTAAACATTATAATTATACAAAATATTCACCATGTTTTTCACTTAAACGCTAAGTTATACTTGAAAGTAAATTTTTTTCGTGTAAATACGTACTTCTAACTTTTAAACTAACAGATATATGCGTGCAAAATGTACACTTTTTTGACAGATACGACTTGGAAAATTTTGTATGAAAAAAATAATTATTGAAATATTTTTAAAATTCAGCATTTTTATCGCATTATTTTTAGCGTGACACTGCATCAGGTATACAGGTACACGTTCGCACATAAATTAGATTTTTAGATGCTCTTGGTTTTTCAGAAGGCGTGAGACAAACACACACACACACACATACACACACACACACACACATACACTAACATTTTGATTGCTTTATTACTTTAGATGTAGGTACCTACATTGGTTTGTTCGATGCCATAAAAATGAAAATTGTCAGAAAAATCAAATATTATTTACAAATTATGCAATTTTATTATGCCTATATCTTTACTAATAAATAACACATTTTTACAATATATGTCTTAAAACTTGCCGTTATGGCTTGTGTTTCATTTTATTATTTCATAATTACATTTATTTCAAAGGTTTATTATTTTCAAGAACATATTCATTCGGTGGGAAAATGAAATATTGTATGAAAAGATATTAAAATGGCGGCGTTTATGTACAAAAGGCTTACTTTAAAAATAAGTTAAACATTATAATTATACCAAATATTCACCATGTTTTTCACTTAAACGCTAAGTTATACTTCAAAATATATTTTTTTTTGTGTAAATACCTACTTCTAACTTTTAAACTAACAGATATTTGCGTGCAAAATGTACACTTTTTTGACAGATATGACTTGGAAAACTTTGTATGAAAAAAATAATTATTTAAATATTTTTAAAATTCAGCATTTTTATCGCATTCTTTTTAGCGTGACACTGCATCAGGTATACTGGTACATGTTCGCACTTAAATTAGATTTTTAGATGCTCTTGGTTTTTCAGAAGGCGTGAGACAAACACACACACACACACACACACACACACACACATACACACACACACACACACACACACACACACACACAGACACTTACATTTTGATTGCTTTATTACTTTAGATTGTTGAGGTTCCCGGTGATGGGGCTAATGGTGGAGTTTCATGTTAACACAGTGAAACTTGGAGTATATCTGCTATATTTATCACAATAAAAAAGTTACATGCACAATGAATAAAATATACAACAAAACATGATTGAAATAAAACATACAACAAAAATAATGATCTGACATAAAAACTAGTGTTACCATTACTAAAAACTAAACAATTATCAATAAAAAAAACACATAGGCCCAGTATTACAGTCGGCTAAGATTAATGTTAAGGGGAGATTTACTCCATTTCCGTATTACAGTGCAATATGACATGTCAGTTACTAAATCTTCAAATATAGACATTTTTACTTTTTCTGTGGTTCTTATCTGTCAAATTTTAAAAAAACGTCAAATAATACGAACTACAAAACGGGACACTATGACTTAAAATACTATTGTTTTACTATCCAACATGTTAATTTAATTTTTTTCACCAAAATAATGCTATTAAATGCCAATGTTCGTTTCAATATGGCTGTCAGTTTGTTTTGTTGTGTGGCGCCACTGTCGATACAACTAACGCCTCTAGTGATAGAAACTGAAACTACACGCGTTGCCTAGCAAATGACAGTTAACTCACCGTTAAGTAGGTACTTAATCCGCCAGAAACGTTGAGTTAAATATTTGTCGTTTTAGTGACGTATTTGAGGGAAGATTAGGCCTAAACGGACACTGTAATACGCTATATTTTTGTAAAGCTTGAGTTTAGCTCTTAAACTCAGACTGTAATACCGGGCCTTAGACAAACGTTGTTTTCGACTGAGAATAAACTTTAAATATGATATTATTTGTAGTTCTCAGATTCGTTGAGTAATGCTTGCTTGAGAAATCTAAGAGTCACCATTTGAGAATTGTTTATTATGTCAACCCTAAACCATAAGCGTAAAATATTTATCATTTAAAGAAACATACACATTGGTACAAGTAGGTAAACAAGCCAAAAATGAAATTATATTTCTGGCGCAGTTCAGGGGTGACATCTGTGCTAGACACCGTCACCTCATTTATAAGAACTGTTACTTTGGTTGTTTAAAAATAAGCTAATTTCTTAATAGATGGCGTTACAAAAAAAATGTTTATTTGTAACTTCATAGATGGCAATAGTACAATTCCTTATTTTTAGGTGAATTGTTACACATTATTCAAATATTCGCTACTTCCACCACCACCTGGGGGACTGTCAACGGCCCCTTCGCAGAACGCTAGAATGAACGACAAAAAAAAACAATGCATGGCACGAAGAGTAGCTTATGGAGCCCTCTAGATTAGCAATCTCGGCACCATGGTGCAAAAAGAACAATCAACAAGTGCGAATTGAGATTCACACCTGCGGACTGTCGGCGACTTCAGATCCATATATATAGGGCATCAGAGAAGTGACCAAGATCTCTGGAAACAGAGAAGTCAGTGAGAATCAATCGTTATTCAAATATATAGAACTTTCAAAAATTACATTGATAAGGGAACTCAAAAAGAAGGCATAATTGGTGAACATGACATGTTGTAGGTGCCATGAGTTCCTGGTTCTTCTATAATATCCCAACTTCGTCTCTATTGAGATGCTAAAAAGTTTGTCAGTAAAAATATCATTTTTCATTAAGATTTAAAAGTAGTTCATTAAGAATAACTAACAAATAATACCAAATAAAAATATTTGAGCAATAGGAACAAATATTTTATTATAATGATCTAGATTCATTGAATAAGTACTAATGTAGTTTTCATGATTCCACCAAATCTTTGACATCAAAGGCAATAAACACTGAAATGAAGTAGTAATCGTGTTTTTAATTGGCTAAAGAAGAATCAACTAGCTATATATCGTTGGAGATATTAAGAAAACCTTTAATTTAATTGAAAACCACTTTCAGCCAAGAGCATTTCCCGTGACAGCACGGCTATAAACGATACTTCCTCTACAATATTCAGTCGTATTCAAGTCTCCAGAACAGCAAATGTAGAACGTGTAGAAAGGTGTATTTTAAAAACGTCAATTTTGAATTTTTTTTTTAGATAAACGCCAAATACATCAAGTTTAGTATAAATACATTTATGAATGTGAATAAACTGCTTTACAATATTATATGAGTGACTTCTGACTAGGCACATGTAATATTTATATTCTAATTTTTTTTGTTTCTGTCAATACTATTTATATTTACTTTTTTCAATATTTTGTTTAAATGATTATTTTTGTGTATTTGTATCATTCATTTTAAATACATATTTTTTTTACTCTTGTTAACTCTGCTTATATAACATGTGAGAATATGAATCTTACAGCTAAATAAAGATCAACTTAACTCAACTGTGTAAAATTACAGTTCCAGAACAGGCTTTTGCCTTGTGTGGCGTCATTAGTCAATTTATATACCTATGTTACATTTATTTGTGTATTAATAATAAATAAATAAATAAATAAATAAAAAAAATGATGACACCAATATTTAAAGTTTTCTTCGAGTTTTATAAAGAAGTTTAGGAAAACTGAAATCGATCTAATAACGCCTGATTTTATGCAACATGTACAGCAGTTGCAATTCAAGTTCAGAAATACATAATTGTACAATTTTATCAAAATATAAAATGAATCAATCTGAAAACAAAAACTGAAAGAATTCAGATCTCTTACTGATCGGGAAATTTGTTAAAAATCAATTATCACTACGACAACGTGAGACATCTTTGCATACGTCAAAAAAATCTGACGAAATGTTCGTTTTATGAAAACCTGTTCTTTTAATTTTAGAATGAAATTAACCTTTATTATTGAATTGTTATGTGTATACATGTGAGCTAATTCAAGATCTATCAATAATATCTATGGCCATATCAACGAGTGAGTTTCCTACATATCATATCTTCTTCCATTTCTTATCTTTAGTCGTATTCAATTGCTGAAATACATTCTTTTATTTCATTCTGCGAAGGGGCCGTATTCAGTCCCCATATGCGGAGCAGGTGGAGGTGGTCGTAGCTATTTCAAAGTGATCGAAGAAACGTATTCATTGATTTGATTCATAAAGAACGTTAGAATGATAAACGACAAAAAAATGCGTAGAAAAAAGAGTACATACTTGGTTGAGATCTCCAAATTGTTAATTGGTATATTATTATCTACCATAGGATCCTAACAGAACACTTGTACATATAAATAATTAAAATTGAATTAGGAAAAAATGTATATTTTTCCATTGAGGCTGCTAGCTTTGTCTAGTGAAAGCGCTGAGACTTATTAAATTTATATTATTATTAGACTTTTTAGATTATAACGTTATTTTTTATATTTCCATAAAAAAATAACGATAAATAATAATATTAAGGTGTATTTTATACTTATAAACCTACCTACGGGTATCCGCGTGATTATTTCATGGGTTCAGGTACTAATTGAAATACTGAAATTATTTGCGTATTGTGTAGGTTGATTCACGTACATTGGCGAGTGGGTTTCAAACAATTTCAACACTTTCAGCGTTATTATAATTTGAAATTACATATGTTTGTCTATAATTGGCTCATTTAAATTGTAATCTCTATTGTAATATGTATGTACAAAGCTGTTGACAGTAAATAAAATAAAATAAAATTTACTTTATAAATTTTGAACTAACACTATGTAAACAATAAACCTATTAAAATTATTAAGTGTGAAAAGCTTGCCAATAATTAATAATTATATTTTAATATGCTCTTATTTTTGCAGGAGGCGTGAGTCAAATACACATACATACACTAACAATATTATTTACTTGAAATAATAACAGGGTGCTTAAGTCAATAAAAAAGCCAAATAGTAAATTATGAAAATCTTTTCCCCAGAACCCTCAAAAGAATACATCTTTGAAATAAAAAAACAGTTTTTTTATATTTAGAAATTTATTCCATGAACTAGGGTATTCAAAATTTGAAGTTGTTAAATATTTTCCATACATAATTAGTTTTAATAAAACCCTTTTGTAATTTTTTATTGGAAATAAAAATAAAATTGAAAAATACGTTTTAATGTCAAAGTTCTAAATGTTATAGATAATAATTAATATTCTTTACTGGCACATATTATGTGTAATTTGTCTAATGCTGTGTATTTGCTAAATATATATAGAAAATAAAAAAAGGATTTACCATTATTAATATTTTTTTCTGAAAACAAACCGCGTCTGCTTGAGATTTTCTTTTTACTCAAAGCCATGTCCGTTATACCATTTGCGAATCTTTAAGTTACTTTTGTCTGCTAAACTTAATGGTCTTTTGTTAAATTTTGCACTTATCTTTCCTGGATCGTATCATAATCTTTTAACACCTCCATTTTCATGATTCCTTCTTCTTCTTCTTCTAGTGCTATTATTATTATATTCAGTGCTTAATTAATTACGGTTAAGTCTCTTTATCCCAGCTATATCCAATTCCTTAATTCTTCCACTTGGCGAATTATTTTATGGGGGGATTGAAATGTGTTATCAGTTTCCTTCACTTTGGTAATATAATTTTTATGGGATGTACAAGACACGGTAGTTAATTAAGGATATCGACTAAAGACCATAAATCGTCCGTATTATGCGATTCCACCCACTTGACTGGATTAATTGCCAATTAATATATTTTTACAGCCTGTTAGAGTAACGAATTTGATTCCCAATAAAGATATAGACTTTTACAACTTTTTTCTGGATGTGTCTAAAGACACTGTATAAGATGCATAAAATTTTATTATTTCATTTATTTATTCATACAAACACTGATGACATTACAATAATAATTGAATCTGCAATGCCCCACTTAGCAAAATAGCTGAGCTGGGGCCAATTCGTCTCGAGATAGTGACACTGTATTAGTCAACGCCAACATTAATCGTATATAAAAAGTGATAATATGACAAACAACAACGAAAATAAAACAAAATTTCACTAATTTGTTTTTTCCCTAAAATAAGCATAAATGCTTACGTGCTATAGGTGAACGAAATCGGTCGAGGCAGGATTCGAACTCGCGACCACTGGATTACTAGCTCAGCGCGATAACCGCTTTGCCATCGAGCCATCTAAATTACATAGTTTTATATCAACCTTAATGAACGAATCTTGTTTAATGAGATTTTTTGTATGCACTTTTTTGTTTTTACTTTGATATTACGTTATCTTACCCGTCTTCGACCTCAATGCTGAGGGTCCTGGCTAGGGAATGTAATTGTTAGATTCCGCATCCAGCTGAATCTAGTATACCTATTTTTCAGCTTGCAGGATCCAGCAAAATACGCTGAATCGAGTACCGCTGATCACCAATCAATTAATTTTACAAATAATGGCATAAAAGACTACGTTGTTTCATTAAAACTATGGCAGATCACAAAAATATTCGTTTAACGCTAGGTCAAGTCCATCGCCCTCAGTATCGAATGAGTAACAATACAGAAGCGGGATGTCAGTGCCGGCAATATTTCGAGAAGGTTCGCGGGCAAAGAACTTACCACCCTCGATGCGAGGCCTAAATGAGGGCGCGTACCCCTTGTGATGAATCTTATTTTTCTTCAAAGTATTCAACTGATTGTGTATTTTCTATTAGAGGTATATAATGGCTGTTTTGAGATGTGTGGTGAAGCATAGCGTTCAACATATCCGTATATATATAAGTAGATGTATATATTTTATTGCTGGGATACTGGGGGGGGGGGGAGAGGGAGAATGAACTATGAGACTCGGGTGGTGTTGATTTCAGTTTTTTAATCGGGTTTTAGTAGCGAAGAAAGATGGTCTGTTTTTAAAAAGGGAGTGAAATAGGGCAATTACTGGGAAAGCTGGTTGAACTATACTTTTAAAAACGCGCGCGACGAGGTTCAAAGTTCAACACATTTGTTATTCCTTTGTTTAGAAAAAACCAGTAATTAAGTATAAAATAATAATCTATAATTTTAATTAATAATAATTAAATAGTTTTTATATAAGTGAAGTGCTGTTGGAGAAGAGGGACCATTTAAATATTAAATATATTTAGTTATTTTGTTTACTAAAAATATAATAAAACCGCTTCGTTAAAAATAATTCTTAAAATATATTTGGAAGGCGCCATTCTTCCTGAGAGACGCAAGGAGCTTGATAAGTTTTTTTTTATATATATTTTATTGACACCTTTATTCTTTATAGAGCTGGACTAAGATTTGAAATGTTGTTTATAAAATTATTGTTTATTTTCTAATTTTTATTTTGAAATATTGTTGATCCTAATATTGAATACAAAATTGCATGTTACATTATTTTACATATTTTTCAAGAAATTATTTATTTACATATAATACTAATCAATTCAATTATTCCTTTTCCAATATTCTGCACGAGGCATGTCCTTTCCTATTAGAATATATTTATATTTCTAAATCCAAATTACCTGACGTTTGGTTTCTGAGTTTCGGGATTAAACGTCTCATTAACAAAATATAGTACTAACCTAATTTTTACCAAATCCAAAAACCCTCTGATGTCCCAAAGACATCGCCATCTGACCAATGGCTCCATTCTTCGAATTATCTCTATATAGTTTATTTATTTGTTTATTTGTCATTTAGATCGATAAATGAATAGATGGACACTAGAATTAAGGAGTTACCGACATCCCAGTGGTTGGGAAGTCCTCAACTTAATTAAGAGGTATGTGGCAGATATATAAATATATATAGTAGCGCATGATTTATTTAGTTTATAAGTATAAAAAGTAGTTAGTGCACTCGGACTCAAAAATAGTAATTGTCGGTGTTTTGAGACGTTGAAAGGCGTGTACTGGGGCCTTTCAAACTGCATGAAGCATGAAAAATTAGCATGATCTTCTTGAAAATCTGAATTTCCCTAACCTTAAAATGTCAGATGAAGTATTAAAATCGAGTGAAAAAACACAAAACTTTATTAGCCCATTTTGTAGAAGCCTTAAAATGTCACTTAGACATCGCTAATGGAAATCAAAGTATCACCCTATGTGTCTTGAAATAACCATTTTATCTAAAGTAATCAAAATATTCATGTTTCAATCTGTTACTGTAGAAGGAAAATTCGTGTCCTGAAAACTAACATTATAAAGATACATTGGACATCTAACAAAATTTGATATAAAACTATTTACGTCACACTCATGGAAAGATCGTCGATTGCATATAAATATTGCCTTTTGTTATATAATGTATTTTGGTATTGTTTTGATATGTTTTCATTACAGCAGGATATACTAAAAGGTAGGAAAACTGAATTTCGTTATTAACTAACCTCCATGAGTGTGAAAAAGCGTTAATAAGCATATATCGTGTTTTCTATTGAATTTTATTTATGTTTTTTTATGAAAATCATATGAATTTGTTTTATGATAATTTTTCGTCATCCTATTTATTCTGTAGGTATATTAATATACTTATATCGATCAAATTGAGTAACAATTAAGTTACATAATTTGGGTTGAGAATCGAAGTTTTATCATTACATTATACGAATTTAATAATTCTGTAGTTATAACTTTGTATATAAAGATTAATTATCTTTTCAACAGTCGTGGAGTCTATTAATCTATTAATTATTAATATAATATATATAAATTTTATTATAAATATTCGTCTGTTTATAACTCGTAAATAAAACACAACGTAAAGGGTTTTTTTTAACGTGAATAATGATAGTAATCACTAGACGATCATTGGCCAAAATCCGTTGAAAAACATATAAAATTAGCGAAATAAGATAGAAGAATACGATGTTCTTTCATGATAGAATCATTCAATAAGGAATATTCAAATAGATGTAATAAATTCTAGATTTACCTTACAGGTAAAGGATAAACTAGTTAGGGAAATTAGCTATAGTACTAGGAAATAGACGTTAGATTTTAATAGGTAGTTTAGCTAGCTAGTTTAGGAGGTTATGGATCCACAGAAAAATAGTTTAGGACGATATTTAGTTCAGGTTAGGGTGGTCTCCATCACACCCTGTACATGTCGCTCATTTGGCTTATTTGATTAACATCGGCTCATTTGGCTCACTTGCTCGCTGTCTCACTGAGATTAACATATGCAGAATAGGCTTATCTTCTATTACTATTATTATTATTATTAAATGTTATCAGAAAGGCAGCTATGCTGATATGTCTGATCTCACAACAATATTCACTTGTTCAGTCTGTCAAGTCTATTTTTGAACACATTAACACTTTGTGCAACAACAAGTTCCGGTGGCAAACTGTTCCACGCATCCACAACTCTATTGGACAAGAAATGCTTCCAGGGGTTCTGCCTGAAACTGTGTTTATCTAGCTTCAGACTATGATCTCTCAAATTAGTATTTTGGTTGAGGCAGAACATCAGCTTCAATTCAGGGAAGTCATAGTGTTCGTTTAGTGTTTTGTAGGTTTCTATGAGATCCCCTCTCTTTCTTCGTTCCTCAAGAGTAGTGAGGCCCAACACATTCAGACGTTCTTCAGACAGCATGCTTATATCTTTCTCAAAGTTCTACCCATTACAATGTACAATAAACAAGCGCGATACATTTTTTCCCACGCTTTCTATTTGTAAAAGTTTGTTAATTTTCTGTGTGTGTGATTTGTAAATTTACAATTTGATTTGTAATTTGTAAATTTATTTGCGGTAAGTTAATAGCATTCTTTCTTTTCTCAAACCACTGTCTATTTTACTTAATTAAAGCTATATCAATCTCGAGTATCTTGATATTCACCTTTCGTAATATCTAGTCTTGTTAACGTGACCAGCTACGGAAGGAACACTTGCTTACGTCAAACAAGGCTTACCTTTGCTTGACTGACTTATCTGTCTGGTGACCCTATAAATTAAATCAACTATTGTTTATCTAGCACGTCATGTTGAGAAGCTACTCGTGATACAGTTTACGAGCTATTTCCCTTCCGGAGTCAGCTCAGCTTCGTTTATATTGGACAACACGGAGTCGAGCTCACAGTGTCGACCTCAACACCTAACACCGGTTAGCGTACTGAGTGGTGTCGGTTGAGTGATACCGGTTATCTAGGGGTACCGGTAGACTGAGACATAAAGGAACACAGTGCCTTTAAACTTAAATTGGGACACCTCAAAACTGGTCACACATAAAAAAAATTAAGATTCCACGTAGAACTGTAACAACTCTTGCAGAGAATCTTCGTTTTTTGTATTGAAGTTATAATACGAGTTTCCAATTGAGACATTTGGAGATTAATCAATATTAAAAAAATGTTAGTCCAAATGGCGCTGGATCCAGCGCAGATCCAGCAGTTTTAGAGAAAATCCGCAAAAATCCTGCTGGATTGGAATCCCTTGTCGTAGCCATCTTCCCTGCTGCCGTCCATTGCTCTCCAGGTCGTCCTTCCAGCTGCCAGAAGTCAGGACGTCTATGGAGTGTTGTAGCAGTAATATTTTGAGTGTTGTAGGCGACCTACCTCTAGGTCTTGTTCCAGGCGCTTCTTTGACATTACAACTTATTACCGTACCTATAACTCATTTGTAATAATTCATAAGTTACCAATTGAATAAATCTGAAGTCAATAATTTAACAAATATATTTATGCTCAGTAGATTTTTCAAGTTTTCTGCTTCCATACAATACATTTAAATCTTTTTTAACTCTATAATATCCTGTATGCGGATGTATTACGGGAACATGGTGAAAAAAAAAACATTTTGTTATTAATTTAGAAGGGTGTGGCTTTTAATTACACAAGGTGAAGTGATGTTACATATATTATATTATAGAGTTTAAATTTAATTTTGAACTAATCTAATTCTCATGTGAATCAAAATATAATAATTGGTGTACCTACCTACGTGCATAATTTCAAAATAGGATAAAAGCGTTTTAGATTCAATATTTCAAATTCCTTTGAATTCTGAATTTATAAACCGCAGTCAACAGTGGGAGTTAATCAATCAAGCGGATGATAAATATTCTGGAAATCTGTATTTAGATTTTAAACTATAGGCTAAACGCAAAATTCACATGATCGTAATTTTGTTTAAGGTTGGATTGGGTTCATAAAGTTTACACCGTGGTTTATTTGGTACTGGTATTAAGAAAAGAAAATGCAAAATATCAATTATTATTGTTGACTAGCTTTTATGTCCCGCCGTTGGCCAAGAATGTAAAATTGTGAAGGAAAAAGCAATCGTTTTTATAATATTGTCACCCAATTATTTTGCATAATCGGACTATGAAAAGTGGTTTGAAATATGATTGAATTTGATTGTAAAATGTTCAAGTGATGGCCACAACCCATTATTTTTTATATATTGTTATTAAGTGTGAATGAAGTATAATATACAATTTCTGCATGCATGGACTATGCGAAATGGTTTTAAATATGACTGTTTATCACCGTTGTAAAGAGATTGGTTTGGCCACAACCCCCATTTTTAAATATTATCATCGAAAACAAATTGTAATGTGTACCTACCTATTGAAAATTTAGTAATTTTGGATGTTGGGATGTGGTTAAAATTTTATTAAAAAATGTACTGAAAAGATCTAGTGTTGGTCACATCCCATTCGTTTTAATATTTTTTCATCAAGTGTGCATTATATTTTTGCAAAATTATACTGATAAACTTAAAATTGACACAAAAGTCTACATTAACGAATAAGAAGAAGACTTAAACCATGGTAAATAATTTGAATATAAACGTTGTGAAGAGTTCAGTAATGGCCACAACCCCCATTATTAACTATTAAACTTACAACTAACCCAAAAGTCTAAATAAAAAAGAGAAGAATAAGTATAAGACTATAAGAAATAGTTTGTATAAAAAACTATCCCAATGGTCTACATAAAATAAGAAAAAATACATAAATTAGTAGAATTAGACTATTACGCACTTTTCAATCTTTCGATTGTGACGGCTTCTAATTTGTAGAATTCCATTATGACAATGATTAATATGAACACATATAATTCCACAATTTATTTTATTTTTCTCCCGACGACCGTTTCGGCTTATAAGGCCATAATCAACTGGTGTTGAGTACACAGTTCACATTTCTTTTATACAAAATTAAACAAAGGTTATAACAGGTAAATAGATAAATGTATGTATATAATGCTATTAATGATGGGAAAACCTGACACATAATGAGGTACTGGAAAAGGGACAGACAAACGGGTATTTGTGTGAGAGGGAGAGAGAAGGAAGATATACAATTAAAATTAAAATAAGCCAGGTGTATAGGAATTGGATTTTTTGGTAAAGCCCATTATTACTATTTCAGTATGTCAATTTCTTAATAATTGTGGGTGGCAATTTATATAGTTCTTCTATAATTTATAATTTTAATAGCATATCTACCTTCTCTCTCCCTCTCACACAAATACCCGTTTGTCTGTCCCTTTTCCAGTACCTCATTATGTGTCAGGTTTTCCCATCATTAATAGCATTATATACATATGTAGGTACATTTATCTATTAACCTGTTATAACCTTTGTTTAATTTTGTATAAAAGAAATGTGAACTGTGTACTCAACACCAGTTAATTATGGCCTTATAAGCCGAAACGGTCGTCGGGAGAAAAATAAAATAAATTGTGGAATTATATGTGTTCATATTAATCATTGTCAATTAGACTATTGGAAATAGATTGTATAAAAACTGATCAAAAGGTCTTCATAAAAGAAGAAGAAGATTAATCTATAGGGAATAGTTTGTATAAAAACTGTCCTAAAGGTCTACATAAAATTAAGAAGAAAAAGAATAAGACTTCAGGACCCGTCACTTCAGACCCTTCAGTACCTTCCGTCCCTTCAGGCTCTTCAGTACCTCCCGTCTCTTCAATCCCTCATCACGTCCCTTCCCATCAGGCCCTTCAGTACCTCCCATCCCATCAGGCCCTTGTATACCTCCCGTCCAACCAGGCCCTTCAGGCCCTTTAGTGCCAACCTTCCCTTCATTAAATCCCGTCCATTCAATCGGTTAAGAAAAGTTTAAATCCAGAAACCATCCTCGAAGAACCGCGAAGAGATGTAAGGACCGTCTTCTTTTCCCAGGATACTCCACCTTCATAGGTAAAATGACTAAATACACGAAGAAGAAGAAGAAAAAAGTTTAAATCCAGAAACCTGCGAAGAGATGGAAGGAAAATTGGACCTTCTTCTCCCAGGTTAGTCCACCTTCATAGGTAAAATGACCAAATACACGATGAAGAAGAAGAAGAAGAAAGTTAAAATCCAGAAACCTGCGAAGAGATGGAAGGAAAATTGGACCTTCTTCTCCCAGAATAGTCCACCTTCATAGAAAAAATGACAAAATACAAGATGAAGAAGAAGAAGAAGAAGAAGATAAAAGTTTAAATCCACAAACCGTCCTGGAAGACCTGCGAAGAGATGGAGGGACAGTCGGACATTATTTTTCCAGGATACTCCCCTTCATAGGTAAAGAATAAGAAAAAAAGAATAAGAAAAAAAATTTAATCCAGAATCCATCCCGGGCGTACGCTCGACCTTTCACCAAAGTTTCATTGTAATCTGACAAACTGTTTAGGAGTACATAGCATACATGCACACATTCATACATAAATAAATAAAGAAATAAAATAATTTTCCGATAGGAAATCAGTATATCGTTGATTTGTAAGTAAATAGTATTAGGTAGGTACCTACCTACAACAATCTTCCAAATAAATTCGATTCATAACAAATTTTATTTATTAACCATTCCAACATGTAAAAAATATCAAATGGGCTCGATACATTTTTTGAATATGTAGGTACCTACATTGGTTTGTTCGATGCCATAAAAATGAAAATCAAATATTATTTACAAGTTATGCAATTTTATTATGCCTATATCTTTACTAATAATTAACACTTTTTTACAATATATGTCTTAAAACTTGCTATAATGTCTTGTGTTTCATTTGATTATTTCATAATCACATTTATTTCAAAGGTTTATTATTTTCAAGAAGATTTTCATTCGGAAGAATTAACAAATATTGAATGGAAAGAGATAAACATGGCGACGCTGTATGTACAAAACGCTTACTTTAAAAATAAGTTAAACATTATAATTAGACAAAATATTCACCATGTTTTTCACTTAAACGCTAAGTTATACTTGAAAATATATTTTATTTGTGTAAATACGTACTTCTAACTTTTAAATTAACAGATATTTGCGTGCAAAAAGTATACTTTTTTGACAGATATGGCTTGGAAAATTTTGTATGAAAAAAATAATTATTTAAATATTTTTAATAATTCAGCATTTTTTTTAGCGTGACACTGCGTCAGGTACATGTTCGCACACACATTAGATTTTTAGATGCTCTTGGTTTTTCAGAAGGCGTGAGACAAACACACACACACATACACACACACATACACACACACTAACAAAATCATTGTTTAATTACTTTAGATAAGCCTTTATCGTTGTATTAATTACAAAAACAGATCAGCAAAATCTTTACGAGCGGCGTAAATGCCAATTTTGTATGAAATATTGTCTGATTTGAACATAAAAATCTTGATTGTACGCAATGACTATTGGTATTTTGTCATTTAGAGATGTATTTAATATTGGTATTTAATAAATTGTTTTTTCATTTCTTGGCATTTGTTGAACGCCAATCTTTGAGTTCCAAAAATACAATAAACCTTTTAATTATTCTTGTTTTCATATTAATTTTTATTGCTCGCAAACAATGCATACATAAATCTTCCAACTTATTGTTGGAAAATATGTGCCATATATAATGTTATATTATAAAAATATGTATTGTTATACATATGTGTAGCAGGGTGCGCAATAAAGTGTTCTGTGTATTTGATACTTTATTCAGTTTCTTGGAGTGATCCTAAATTACATATTATTTTTATCATGTTAGTGGAGCGAGGTAAACTAAACAAGAAAGGGCTGAGCCTATCTCATTGTTTTATTCCCGTTGAAACTGATTTTTCTTCGCTCAGTTTCCCATCTTATTTTATTTTTGTATTGGTGTTGATATTTTTGATTGTCTTAATTATAATAGATGGTGGGGCAGCTTTCTCTATTGGATTAGATTCCTCAAGATACTTGTGAACAACTTAAGTTCGCAGTTTAAAAGTGATATTCCTCTATAATTATCGCGGTTTGTTTTTTGGTCTTTTGAATATCGGTACTGTTATAATTATCCTCCACTATTTTGGGATTTCAAAATATTTAAGGATCCTTTTAATTTTTTTTTTTGTTCAGCAACCAATGGAGTACCTAAATTTTGAAGGTAACCTGGTCATTTGAAGTAAAATTTAGAAAAGTAAGACTATAATAGTGAATCTTGAAATTCCTCATTATAGGTTGACAGCAACATATTTTCTGTATTGGATTATTTTTATATTAACTCCGTGTCGTTTGCAGATAAATAATTTATATCCAGTAGTTTCCAAATTAATTGAGGAACTTTTCCGGGACAGTGGATAATCCGTAACTACACGACCGAAATCAGGGACGGTTCTGTTGTTTCCAGCGCCTGGTGCCCTTAATACAAAAGGTTTAATTTGCTGTTTTCAATTATTATTGAATTCAAATCGAGTGTTACATAAAGTATATCAAATTTTTTAAAATTAAATAGTGAAACTTAAACAAATTATTGTTATCATTCATACCTAGTATTTATATCATAAAAGCTACATCCCAAACTAAAAGTTCGATCGACTTCATATTGACAATGCATGTTTAATGTGTATTACATTGAAGATCATAAGTTTTCTTTATACATTTGATATTGTTTTCTCTATGATTTCATCTAACAAAACAAGTTCTTATGTTCGGGGAAAGTGATTTTTTAATTTTTGTTCACATACGTGGTTTATAAAAGTGCATTCACGATTGTCAACTATTCTAGAAGAAAAAAAAATGTAACTGAGAGTTTTATTTTGTCCACAAACCACACGTTTCTCAATTACAGGGCTAGTTACTATCATTTATCTTCTTTTTTGTTCCTTTTTTGAATTTCTCCTTTTTTTTCTTTGCGCCTGTTCCAACTATCCCAATAGCCCTGATCTGAGCATTGGTGGTATATATCTCTCGCTCTGATAATATTAACAATTATGCCCGATCAAACGAGTCCACCGCTTAACGTGGTTTCATTTCACTAACCGATCCGCATTTGGAAAACGGTAATTAGATTAATGACAACCAGATATTCTGTACGTCAGCTCGATAAAGGTTGGTCTATATCAACAGACGAAAATTGTATCAGACACGTAACGAATCATGCACAACTGAAGTTGTGCTGAGCGAAAGACAGCATTTGAAGCGAAACAATATGTATGTATGTAGATATATTTTTTTGTATTCCTAATAATTTTAAGACCATCAACTTAGAAGACTACAGAAGACATGAAAGGATAGTGACATTGATGGCCTTTATGATTCAATTGGTTGGATATCCGTCTTCTAAGCCTAAGGTCCTGGGATCGATTCCCAGTGGAGACACAACTTTTAATTGTGTTTTTAGTCTGGATCTGAAAGATGATAAATATCATAAGTCTCCAGAATATTATGGCAACTTGTTGTTCAGTGCGTGTTAAATTCAAATTTGACATAGTACCTGTTGTTGCCCCCGAAGCAATTCAAAATAAAATAAAACTTAATTAAAATTATAGTTTTTTTTATTTATTTATTTTATAAGAGTACCTATTACACAATATTTTGACTAAGTTACGATATATAACAAAAATAACAGTATTGATACTCTATCGATAGAGTTAAAAACTCGTGTTCGAGAGAGGAGTATCGTAATTACATACAGAAAGAAAAATTCAACACATAGGATTATGTATTGCCAAAAATATGCCCTTTTAATGCTATTTTAAATTTATTTATATCTTTTGTTTCTCTAATGGAAGTGGGCAGGTCATTGTAAAATAAAATTCCCCTATATGACAGTAATTTCTGTGCTGCAGTTGTATTTTTCTTGGGTATGACGATTTTGAACTTTGCTCTAATCGTTACTGTTCCAATAGAAAAAAAATTCAGGATGTTTATGTCTGTGAGCATATATAGTGAGTTTGAGTGTGAGTTTCTCCCGTTAGAAAGGCAAATACCTTGTTACGTAAAACAAAATCGATTATCCTAGCATCGAAGGATTAGTAAAGCCGACACTCCTTTAAGTAGGATTAAGCAAAGAAGGAAGACAATGAAATTTCTAATGATTTTTTTTTTATAATAAAAACACATCATATTTAATTAAACTTTTAATAGATAATTTAAATTATTAAACTATTTCAATAACTAATATTATTTATATAGTTTATGAATCTGATACAATTGAAGGACCACAATTTGGTTCCACTCAAAAAATGTATCTACATAAAATCGTATGGTAATCTATTGTAATTAATCCATGATTCCGCGTAGAGTTTCACTTCAAATTATGCTGTTTGCTAACATACGTATACAGCATGTAGACAGTCTGAATCTGATGCAATGAAGGGACCCTTATAAGGTTCGATTTAAATATTTCATCTAGGTACATAAAGTTGTAATATATTCAATTGTAATTCGTCCTTCTGCTCGTCTCATACTCCTGATGTGATATCACGTAGAATTAAAAGTCAAATTGTGTTGTTTGCTAAAATACGTATACCATACGCATACAGTCTGAAACTCATGTAATGAACGGACCATTATAAGGTTCCATTCAAAAATTTCATCTAGGTACACAAAGTTGTAATATGTATAATCGATTGTAATTCGTCCGTCTGCACGTTTCGCACTCCCGATGCGATATCACGTAAAATTTCGCTTTATTTTCGCAGTCACACACAGCCACGGTGACATTTTCACTTTATACTTTTAGACCACGTTCGTTGTAATAACCTTTTAATGTCGACTACTTTACATCATGTTGTTATTTCGTAATCACCGTTGGATTCAAGCTAAACTTTTTTTAATATGCGGCAACGCGAGTTCGCTCCATAGGAATCAATGCGAAACAAAAGTCAAATTTTGCTAAGCGTTGACAAAAATAACTCTGGTATTGACTCATTTATGGAATATTAAGAAAATGATTTTGTACAAAAATTACATATTATTACAAAATGTGTAAATATTCCAACAACGATTGGTGTGGTATCAATATGTGGTATCAATTGTGTAAATAGATACACAATTACATAAAAATTGGTACTAGTATGTATGTAAACAAGTTAAAAAATTAACAAATAATAGACTGGCGCGGTACAGAGGTGACATATATGTGATACTTAGTAGCCGCATCATAGAAATTACTGTCGTATAGGAGACCTGCCCACTTGCACCAGATAATTAAAATATCTGATCAAAACAAATTTAAAATATCTTAAAAAGGTCATATTTTAGAAAAACATGATGCTTTAACCGAATATTTTTATTATTGCATATGCGCAAACATTGGATTTTTTTCCCTGTCGGGAGTCAAAGATATTTTTTAACAGATTTTTAATTATCTCAATAGAGACGAAGTTGGAATATTTATTGTAGGAGAACCGGGAAATCAAGGCACCTACAGGGCTTACGACCTGTCATCGGCTGGTTTACGTGATCACTTTATGCGCTTGCGCAACGTTCACCAATTATGCCTTTTAATGAGATCCCTATCAATTCAATTTTGAAAGTTCTATATATTGTAATACTGAAATTCTTTTCGCTTGAAAATAAGGAATTTTTACTACAGCCATCTATGGGTGAAATTATGAACAACGATCTTATTATTTTTATTTATTTTGTTGGAACGCCATCTATTGAGAGAATTGGTTTTTTGTAAATAATGAAAGCTACAATTCTTATATCTGAGGTGACAATGCATTTTTCGCATAGAAGTCACCCCTGAATTGCGCCAGACTTTTAAGGTCATTTTTGTCTTATTTACCTACTTGTACCAATGTGTAAGTAATCGAATATTTTTATTATTGCATATGCGCAAACATTGGATTTTTTTCCCTGTCGGGAGTCAAAGATATTCTTTAACCTCCTCAGATATAAGAATTGTAGCTTTCATTATTTACAAAAAACCAATTCTCTCAATAGATGGCGTTCCAACAAAATAAATAAAAATAATAAGATCGTTGTTCATAATTTCACCCATAGATGGCTGTAGTAAAAATTCCTTATTTTCAAGCGAAAAGAATTTCAGTATTACAATATATAGAACTTTCAAAATTGAATTGATAGGGATCTCATTAAAAGGCATAATTGGTGAACGTTGCGCAAGCGCATAAAGTGATCACGTAAACCAGCCGATGACAGGTCGTAAGCCCTGTAGGTGCCTTGATTTCCCGGTTCTCCTACAATAAATATTCCAACTTCGTCTCTATTGAGATAATTAAAAATCTGTTAAAAAATGATGCTTTAAGTTGAATTTTTCTCATGTGTAGTTATAAATATGTAATTTTGTGTATGTAAGTACAAAGCTACTCTCTCAAACAAAAGTTTTTTAACTCTATCTAGAGATTAGGTAGGTACCTATTTGATTCTAAATTTTTTTAGTTGTATTATTGTAATATTGGCTTCATTTCTGAAAACGCACAAAAAAATTCAATGAAATATCAAATTTATTCATTTTATGTATTTTTTTTTAAATTTGAAGATTGGATTAAAGAATTGAATTTGAGATAATAGAATTTTACTTGTCTATTGTAAAATAGCTATAGTTTAATGTGATAGATCTGGTGAACACATGTGTTCATTAAAAATATTAATCGTCTTAGGAATTGAAACCATTGAGTATGTTAATAACTTTATACAAATTTTAATAAAAATAATATTATCACCTCATAAATAAGGATTGTTGCATTCATTATTTACGAACCAATTTCTCAGTAGATGGCGTTAAAAAAAGGTTTCTGTGTCACTTCCATAGATAGTGATGGTATTTTTAGCTAATTTGAAAGCGAACTTTAAAAATTGTATTCATAAATAGGCATAATTGGTGAACGTTGTGCGAGCGCTTAAAGTGATCACGTAAACCAACCGAAGACAGTTCGTAAGCCCTGTAGGTGCCTTGATTTCCTAGTTCTATAACATCCCAACTTCGTCTATATTTAGATACATTTGAATTTTTCAAAAAAAAAAAGAATTCATTGATTATGTATTTTACAAACATAAGTCATTATTTATATTTTATTAAGTTTTTGTATTCATTGCAAACGCACATAAATATTTGTCTGTAATATTGATTGAACAAATAACATTTACAAAAGAAAACACTTTTTGAGTATTCCACTGTTAATTTTTTTTTTTACTACAATCAATTTTTTTTTTATTAAAAAAAATGAATATGTCCTTGTTATACAAGTACATATACATGTCATCTTCCTACGTTCCCTAAAATAAGTTAATAAATGCTGGTGCTATAGGTGCACGAAATCGGTCGAGGCAGGATCCGAACTCGCGACCACTGGATTACTATCCCAGCGCGCTAACCGCTCTGCCATCGATCCATCTGAAATTAAATTTAAATTTAAATCGTAGTCACAAATAATATTATCATTAATGCAACAATGGAAAATATTAAAGTACTGTTATTAGAATAGGATTTTTACATATTTATTTAAATGGAATTCCATGAAGTCCATTCGGTCTACAAAATTAAATTCTACTTAGCAATATCAAAATATGTCAATATTTATCAATGACATTTTATTAAAGTATTTATGAACCAATATACCTAAAAACCTTATTTTAGTTTTTAAACATAGAAATTTCAATAAAAAATTCATTTAACTAACTCAGAATACTTTAAAGGGTAATTTTTTTATTCCTTTAAGGGATTCAGAAAATATAAAAATAAATTAAGATTTAGGATTCTTGCTGAAAATTTAATTATTTTTTTAATAAAAAGGTACGTACATTTTTGGATTCATTATGACATTAATTTGTCCTTGTCCAAGCTGAGTCTATAATGTATAATATTTTTGGTCGCTCCAAATACCAACTCATCGAGCGTCTCCTATAGGTAGGTAGGTACAAGACATTTTTAGGTTTTCTCATAGCACAACAACACGTAGAATTTCATAAGAGTTGGACGTAAATCTCAAACATCTTGTGTATAAGTGAATTGACGGAAACCCCTTCAAATATTTGCCAACATTTCTTTAGAAAATTTTGAAATCCTTATTCTGGCTTAGGATCCATCCATAAGTCTTCGGTATCCTGAAACCTTCTTTCACGAATACTTATATCGACAACAAAACCTGAATATTTTAAACCTACATACCTACATGCCATCATGTGATGTCACTCATTCCCTACATTTCTGTCTTTGAAAATATTTATCGCCTCGTGTGAATTCTAACATATTATTATGAACATTTTTCGTTTCGATTTCATAGTTTAAGCAGGCGTGATAAGGCATCTCCGGCTTTATTCCGGATATTATGGTATGTCTAACCACTTTGAAAAAAAATGAATTTCCTTCCTGGGATAGTTGAACCTCACCAACAATTGATTATTATTGATAATTTAGAATAATTGAGAATCATCTTTACTATTGATCAAACATTACAATGGTGAAAATTAATACGAGATTTGACATCGAGAGTCGCAAACCATTTTGGCTGTACAAATTTATCTCAGAGATAGTAAATATTTTTTGTAAATTGCAAAAAAGTAACATATTTTTAGTGTATATAAGGTATAATTTGTATTTTGAAAATTAATTGTCAGAAATATTTTTGTCAAATGTCACACAAGACACGAATTGAATTAGTTCCCAATTGGGTTTTTTAGTCTGTACCATATCTTATTGTCCTTTTATCTCACAATATGTGAAGAAAAATTGTAGGATACCTACGTTTGGTCTTATTTAGATTTAGTGAAATTAAATATGGTCAGAATTTATAAGACATGTGTTAGACCAATTATGACATATGCGGTGGAGACAAGAGTCGACACGACCAGAACCAAAAACCTCCTACGAACATCGGAAATGAAGGTTTTAAGCGCTATCACAGAGAAGACGCTTAGGGACAGAATTCGCAATGACGACATTAGGCGGACCTGTGAGACCGAGGACATCATACGATGGAGTAGAGCTAGGAAAAGATTTTGGAGGGACCATGTCAACAGGATGGACGCATCTCGAATCCCATCCATAGCGGTAAACGAAATCAAACCAGGGCATCGTGCATCGCCTCCCCGGAAGACTACCGAAGAGGTGGAAGGATAGCTGGACCCCAGCTTCACAGGAATAGCTTTCTCGAAAAAACAGATCTACGATCTAAAATAAGAAAAAGAAGAAATTAAAAATATAACTATTTGAGCAGGTTAAATTAAATACGTTTGTTAATCTAATGTTAAATCGACATTTTTTTTATTTATTTAAATCCACATAAACAATACAGAAAATAACAATAATACAATAGTGTACCAAAGTACAATTAAATTTGCAACATAGACAACTTAGAATACTGGCACTGACAAAATGCTCGAGAGGACACCTAATTATAACATGAACAGAATCAGTTCTTACAACATGAAAACAATTTACCAGTACAAACATCCAGTGGATAAGAACTATTCCACTAAGCATTGCTTGTGTCGGAATAGTTTTATAATATTCATTTTAAATGACATAGTCCACACTTATGACATCAATATTTAATATTTTTCATATTGTATTGTTTTGTATACGTATTTATATAAACGAAGCATGCTTCAATCACATGTCTTCGTGGTGAGTTGTACCCATTGTTCACTCTGGGCAAGTACCCAGGGCTCCGTGATCCTCGTAGTCCTGATAAAGAGACTATTTGTAATGAATCCAACAGCAATATATTTATTTATTTGTCAAAACAATCGTCATTCCGTAGTTCACATTTTGGTTATTCTGAACATACGATTTTTAGTTCAAGACAGCACAGGTTGAGTTGATTGCTAAATGGCTGTTTTCTTCAAAATGATTAGTGTTTGCAGTCCAGCCCCCCTAGACAACTAGTAATTTAATTCAAGAAAAGAAACAATAAAAGATAACTCAATCTATGGAAGTGACAGTAGCCAGAAGAGGAAAAGTCGCAGTCACCTACCCCACTCCATAGGGAACGTTATAGAACTAAGTAACACTGTCACTTATGTAGTTAACTGTCACTGTCACTGTCACTTGGCTACTGTCACGTGACAGTAGCCAGTCACGTGACAGCAGCCAGTCACGTGACAACTGTCACTTCCATACATTGAGTTATATTTTATTGTTTCTTTTCTTGAGCTAAATGACACGTTGTCTAGGGGGGCCGAAAAGCAATATATTGTCAACATATTTTTTTGCTGGAAATTGAACCAACATAATTCTTAATACTTAAGTTACCAAATAGAATTTAAAAATGATAATAATATCATCGAAAGTAAAATGGTAGACTAACATAATTTACTATGGATAGCCCATACAAAACTTATAGTCAGGGAGATAGCAACGTTATCAATGAATCATTTTAAGATAGTTGTTTTTTTTCTTTCTTATTGAA
Source organism: Molanna angustata (assembly GCA_963576475.1). Taxonomy (NCBI): domain Eukaryota; kingdom Metazoa; phylum Arthropoda; class Insecta; order Trichoptera; family Molannidae; genus Molanna; species Molanna angustata. The sequence continues at coordinate 9,285,094 of OY754967.1, forward strand.
TATAGTTATGAAAAAGGTAAGTCTAGCACCTAATAGTGGTTGCGTTTAACAGTGTGCATCTTCTTTATAGATGAAAATTGGAGATTTTAACATCTTGTATGTTATTTGTACCTATAAAATCGATCTGTTTGTGAAATATGTAGGTACTTACTGTAACTGAAATGTGTAAAATGAATTTATCGTGTATGGCGCTCGGTTTTCTCTGCCTACCCTAATAATAGGTACATAACATGATGGAATGTATCTATGTATGCATGTGTCTATGTTTATGAAATCCTCTTTCATTCATTCATGCCATCACAGCATATCCCACAATGTGGGGTAACGAGCGAAAGGTGTGCGGGTGTGCATTGCCTTATAAAAGGGAGCACAACATATCTATGTATACCCACACACCAGTCTCGTCTCACCTAAAAAGGCACTATATTCAGAATGGGTGGTGAACCTCATTGCTGAACTATGTAAGATGTATTGTTGCCTGTTGTATTTTCGAATACCCGGCTCTTACGGGACACTCGAAAACAGTAATAGAAAAGAGTGGAAGCACTATTCGAAGCCGGTGCCTCACAGCTAATGAGCACAGTTTATGAAATCCAATTGTGGCTTTTATCTAAATTTGAATTTATCGTGTATGGCGCTCGGTTTTCTCTGCCTACCCCATCAATACGTAATATTAATGGTATGTATGAATAATAATAAAAAAAAATATTTAGTATTTTCGACCGTCCCGCAGACTTTATACTATGACTAGTCAATAATATCTTAAGATATTTAAGAATTGAATAAGGGTTAAGGGGTTTTAATTTGACCGAACTTGTCCCCCTGACATGCTTTATATGAGTATTTTAATCTTTCATTTTTTCTGTTGTCAACATTGAAAATCAATTTTATCTGTCATTTTCTTTTCTGAAGGTATTTTGAATACAGACATTGAGTTTTTTTTTTATAAATCGTGACACTCGAATGGTTCAATAACTTTTCAATTATGAAAATGGCTTTGTGCCTCAAAGTTGTGGTTGTCTAGCGAAATATAAGTCCAGATATTTGGTAAAATCAAACATGGCTTTCGAGTATAAAACAAATTCCATATATAATCAAGTATAACTTTCAATATAGGCACAAACATTATTATCGGTAAACATTTGGAGCCGCGGCAATTTTGTTTCGTCTAAAATCGCTTTCAGGAACCGTAAATGTATGAAACTGAAATTTCATTTGAAATTCCGCCGACTCGTCCATACCGGTAGCAATAATTATAATTAACAAAATTATCCATCAACGATGCAAATGTAGATTTATTCTAGAGAATTAATTTCTCTTAACATATCGACAAACTATCAAGCCAAGATACGCGAGATTTGTATGCCAGGTCTGTATTTTTCATGGTTTTATCAACTTTGAAATAAAAAAAATACCAACTTAGAGGCTTTGCAGCATATATGTTCAGTACATGGATTTACTCATTTGTGTTCATATATGTTCTAGGCGTGCGATGAAACTTTCAGAATTCAATCTCAGCATGATGCTTGTTGATAATCTGCAATAAAAAATAACCTTTTTTTGGGTTAGTGAGGAGTTAAAATCTCTACATAGGTACACCTTTGGTATTTTGTATGATTTTATTTATGTGTTAAAGAGGTATTCAAATTCAGCATCTTTGAAGGGAAAAAATGTTCTTATAAAATATTTGAAGATACCAACATAATATTAATAAAAGTTGAATATTAACGTCATCTATCACCGTATCTCGGAGAAAAATTCAAATTTTCGTGTCAAAGTGTTAATACCTATTTCATTGGTAATACCGGCAAAGAAATTCTTCTCGCAGATTGTGTCAAATTATAAATACATTATCATTTCAATAATTTCGTAGAATTCGTCGTGAAATGGATATCAATTATTAATACCGACATTGATGGCGCATTTTGAACCAAAACTACAAAATGATATCTTGTTTGATATATTTTATTATATTTTACAAAGAACAGCACACAGAACATACATACACATATTAACAGTAAATAAGTAAAAATACAAAACATATATCATGTACCTCTTACGTACTATACCTACCTAATATCAAAATAAGACAATAAAAAAAGTGTATTAGTGTGGGTGCGCGCATGAGAGAAGAGTAACAATATGTATGTATTTGTGTGTGAAAGAGATATCTAGAAAGAGTGTGTTTGTGGGTGTGTATGTGTGTGTGTGTGTGTGTGTGTGTGTGCGTGTGTGTGTGTGTGTGTGTGTGTGTGTGTGTGTGTGAGAGAGTGGGTGTGCGTGTGTGTGTGTGTGTGTGTGAGAGAGTGGGTGTGCATTTGTGTGTATACATGATTGACGAACATTATATTGACAGATTCATAAGTTGAAAAGAAAAAGATGAATAAGTACCTGGTTGGGTTTTATATGTCATCATCATCATCTGTGGCTCCACAACCCAGGTCGGGTCTTAGCCTCCTGCAGAGCCCGCCTCCATGACTGTCGATCCTGCGACGCATTTCGCCAATGATGGATGCCGATGCTGTTTGCATCCTTCACCACTCCGTCCAGCCATCGAAGCTTCGGCCTTCCAACTTTTCTTCATCCCCCCGGTGCACCATTCATGATCCGTCTTGGAACGTCCTCCTCGCTCATTCTTTGGACGTGTCCAGCCCATCTGAGTCTTCCTATTCTTATTTCTGTCAGTATGGTAGGCTCCTTGCGGTTTAATAAGTACCTAGTTATTTATTGTTATAATGTCACGATGTAAAATAAAAGTGTGTTTTTGAATGTCATAATAATATGTGAATCAAAAAAAATATATCTGTCGGAATTTTTTTCATAAGAGTTTAATAAGTTTTTCATCCTGTTAATCGGAGCGATTTTGGAAGCATTTGTTCTACAGATATTGGAGTAGAAAAGTGGCGTATCTCTTGTCCGGCGAGTAGATGTATTAAATTTAATATTGGTAAGAATTTCATGGCAGTCTTTTTTTCCATTAAGTATTCTGTGAAGAAACATACGGTCTGAAAATCTTAAAAATATCTTAAAATAATATAAAAATCTCATATTTTTTTCAAAAATTATCATCAAAATATGTATAGGTATAATAACCATATAGCTGAAAATTGGTATAAACATAGACAAAATAATTTTTCAAAAATATTCCAGGGTTTTCAAATTATTTTTTATTAAGAAAAATATTGGTTTTATGATAAATTTATGAGTTTAACTGCCTATATTTCCAATTTTTTTGAAAATATCGATAAAAGCCAAAACACCCCAACTAGATAATTTAATTTTGTATAAAAATATTAACATTGTAGCAGTACATCTCAAATTCTTTTTAACAATTTTATTATAATTGAATTTAGTGACGACATCGCTACATACAATTTGTATGGCAGTCGCCTATACACAATATCTAAGAAGACTTAATAGTTTGATACTTCATCTCCAAACATACATACATACCAACATGCTGTTTTTATATTCTGGGTAAGAAAAAAGGACTGACCTCCATACTGTCCTATCTTGACATGCATACATACCTACATAATAATCGTCGGTTGACAAGTAAAACTCACTAAGTGACACTGCAGCTAATTTGAAATAATCAAGTTTTAGTTAGTTTTTCCTGCCGTAAGAACTTACAAAACAGCAATTAATGATATCTTTCAATAAAATACTACTATTTTGGATTGCTTTATGCACTTAGTGATTTTTTTTGCAAAGGGTTGTTAATATTTGGGCATCATAATGTATAAAAGTCGTTCAGTCATAAAAATGTACTTAATGAGTTTTACTTGTCAACCGACAATATGTTGTATAGAAAACAAAATATCTTAAAATATTCAATAATTTGTATATATGGGTATATAGTTTTTTTATAGTTTATACCACCTCGGTACAGGCTCAGCCTAGTGAGGTGGTGTATACCAAATAATACTATAAAAAAATGTTTCATATAACTTATTTAAATTGTACTTTTTTGTAATATTTTTATTGTTTGTATATTGTTATATTTTGTTTGGTTTCAATAGTAAAAAAAATAGTTTGGTACTTATTCTTCAACTATACATTATTTTATTTTTATTTTATTTTATTGATTTTATAGAACCAACAGTTTACAATATGAAATTCCAATTTGGTATAATTATATGTAACAGGTTATAAACCTTTTAATGGTTCTTTTAAATAGTTTAAACTAAGTATGTAAATTATTATACATAGTATCGCTATCGACAGTTGGATGTCATGTGTTGTATGCAATTAGTATTTATTAATTGTATTATGAATAGTAAAGGCTTCAAAGTGAAATTCCTATAAAAAGATTATTTCATTGCTTATATTTTTATTTGTTTAAAAAAAAAATTTTGTACATTTATTATGTATAAAATTTGATAAATATCATGTTATTCAATAAAATGTCTTTTAATGTAAAATTTATTTTATAAATATCATAATCAGGTATATTGCAAATCAATTGTTATGAAGACTTAGCTACTTTCGTTGACTCGCTTGAATGAGTTCCCCTAAAAATTCGGACACCGCGTTGAAAAATTTTGGAAGATATGTGTATAGCAAAAGTTCTCGCCATTGAGGAACCACAACCTGCAACAAGGACAAGACAACAATCAAAAAGAGGAATAGGACATCAATAATAAACAATACGTCCATTAACATTTTTATAAAAAGTATAGCTGAGCTGTGTCGCCCGATCCACAGACTTCAGACGGATGAAAGAGCTGGAATAGCGATATGGAACGGGCAGAAGACGTGTTGCAAGACCTCGCGCAAAACGGTCCATTAAGTTAAGACGAGTGGCTAGTTTTAAATTTTCTGCCCATGATAGGGAGATGTGGAGATCTCAGGGGTGGCCCGTGTCCAGTAATGTACGAAAGAGGGCTGACATAAGGATACCCGATGCATTATTTCTGTAAGTAGGTACATAATTTATGTATTTTTATTTGTCATTTACTCAAGGGGATATAGTGGGGAGATATGATTTCGCAATTTTTAAGGCAACTATGTAGTATCATATTATCCCCTATTCAGTAACTATTGTAACTAAAATAGGAATGTTCTAAAATTGTAGATTTTAGATTTACTGTTTTATTTCTGCGATATAAAATATAAATTTGAAATAAATGGAATAGGAACGTATCTATATTGGCCGGAACGTTCTAAAAAAGTTACTGAAATTTCATAATTTTCATAATTATTCATAATACGTCAGATTCAGTAACTTTTTAAGAACGTTCCGGCCAATATGGGTACGTTCCTTTTCCATTTAGTCCAAATTTATATTTTATAACGCTATAATAAGACCGTAAATCTAAAATCTACAATTTTAGAACGTTCCTATTTTAATTACAATAGTTACTGAATAGGGGGTACTGAGATACTATTCTGAAAGTTTCATCACAATGCCCCCAAGTCAAATTGAAAACGCTGTTCGTTTTCGCCAAGCGCTAATTTTTTTTGTATGGGATTTGACGTTTGTTGTTTGTTATTGTAGAAAAAATTTCTACAACAAACGTCAAATCCCATACAAAAAAAATTAGCGCTTGGCGAAAACGAACAGCGTTTTCAATTTGACTTGGGGGCAATGTATCTGTGTGTTTGTGCTATGTGCTGTGTGATGCGTACTATGTATGGCCTGTTTTTTTTTTTACATTATCGAATATAGACTAAAATACACATTCGATTCTTTCAAATTTTGCAAATTGTATATCTGATACTCAGTTAGATTCCATTAGAATTTGAAGGATGTCTGAATAGTGCTACTCAATTTTTTTTTAACAATCAAATAATTCAATGTGACCCAAATTGGTAAAAAAACACATCACTTTCATAAAATGGCATTGAAGAATTATCAAGTTTTCATTCAAATTGCTGAATATTTTCCATACAATATTTGAATACTTTATAGAATGACTTGTTCATGAGTTTATCGCTGGCCACAATCTGCTTGTTTAATATGTTTGTAATTTGCCAAACAAAAATGATATAATATAATATGTAAAGGACAGCAACCGACAGAAAGAAATGGACGAGACCTATATCCAGCAGTGGAGGAGAGAAGGCTGAAAAAGAAAACGAAGAAGAAGAAGACTGTACAACAATACATAAAATGATGTCTATATAAAATGTGATATCGCGCACCGGCAACGAGAGTGTCACAACACAAAAAATGTAGTTTTTGGGAAATCGCATTTTACTATTTCTTATATCAGAATATCTCATTTAAATTTTACTGAGATGACATATTGGAAATGTAATGTTTTTTAATTAGATTAATCAACGCACTATTGTAATATTTTCACAGACATAATTTTTTTGGATCATTTTTTTATTTTTTTTTAAAGTTCTCCTGATGTGTCCTTTTTTTAGACAAAATAAATGATATTTACATAAAATAAAACACTTTATGTTTATTTATTATATTGTTGTGACTGTTTTATTTGCTGTCTTTATAATATTTCATAAGAATTACTCAAAAATATTGTCATATCACCTATTGTGTCTCTATTTTTGCCGAAATGAAAATAAACACATGAATGTTACTTACCTCAATAGGGTTATTACATAGGTTATGACACTACAACACACACCAAACGCACGTCCACTCTGTACTAACGTTGATATGACACTATAGTTGCCGCAGATTTTAGACAACTGGCTCCGTAAAAAGAGTATTTTGTGCCATATCTCGGCGAGGAACTGCACTATAATAGGCGTGATGACAGTAAGAAAAAATCATTGAAATTATGATTTTATTAGATAAAATATGTTATAAAGATTTGAAAAAATATATTTATTTTCATTTTAAAAGAGCGAATAATATTAATATTATTAAAATAAAAATACAAAATATGTTTGTCCGCCATTTTATGTGAAACACCAATCAGAGCGCATGACGTCACCATATTGTCACTGTCAATTGTGTTTGTTACTGTCAACTGTTGTGTTGTTCGAAATGGCTATTTTTTTCATAACAAGCTATATGGAATATGCTGCTTATTTTTAACATGCTATTTTTATTTATTGATTTATTTGGTTTATTTGGGACAATAAACCAAATAATATCGCTATCCGCTCTATTGAATCGTTGACGCATCTGTTATAACACGCACCGAGTATTGTAACGTGGTGGAGAATATTTAACGTTTCAGAAATAAATAACTTGGTGGCTTTCATTGCTTGATTATAAAATAAAATGATGTAATTATATTGTTTGTGGGAGTTGTACAGTGTTACATGAGGTTGAAATGGAAATACACAATGTATTATGATGAATCTAATATACATATGGGATAACTGTTATGATTCATATACATATTATGATTAATACATTAAAATATGTAATAGGTGTGATGACTGTAAGAAAAAAATCATTGAAATTATGATTTTAAAAAATAAAATAGGTTATAAAGATTTAAAAAATGTTTTTTTTTTAATTTATAGGAGTGAATAATAATAATATTATAAATATAAAAATACAAAATGTGTTAGTCCGCCATTTTATGAGAAAAAACAATCAGAGCGCACGACGTCATTGTATGGTCGCGTCAATTCTTCTGATAGTCTTCAATACAATATACGCATTAATTGTCGGTCTGGACTATGTTTATTTTGGTGTTATCGATATATTAATATTTTAATTAGATACTTAAAACTAAAACAAATTAAATATAAATGGAACAAGTATTCATCAAAGCAAATAGTTTCAATTTACCTAGATACTCGCCTACCTATCGGGGGACACTATGGGCCGGTATTACAGTGTCAGTTTAAGAGCTAAACTCAAGTTTTACAAAAATATAGCGTATTACAGTGTCCGTTTAGACCTAATCTTCCCTCAAATACGTCACTAAAACGACAAATATTTAACTCAACGTTTCTGGCAGATTAAGTACTTAACTGTGAGTCAACTGTCATTTGCTAGGCAACTCGTGTAGTTTCAGTTTCTATCACTAGAGGCGTTAGGCAACGTGTGTAGTTTCAGTGTTGTATCGAAGGTGGCGCCACACAACAAAACAAACTGACAGCCGTATTGAAACGAACACGGGCATTTAAAAGCATTATTTTGGTGAAAAAAATTAAATTTACCATGTTGGATATTAAAACAATGGTATTTAAAGTCGTAGCGTCCCGTTTTGTATTTCGTATTATTTGAGGTTATTTAAATTTGACAGATAATAACCACAGAAAAAGTGAAATATGTCTATAATTGAAGATTTAGTAACTGACATGTCATATTGCACTGTAATACGGAAATGGATTCAATCTCCCCTTAACATTAATCTTGAGTTTGGCAAACTCAATGAGTTGAGGGCCGACTGTAATATCGGGCCTATGTTAATTGTATTTTGTATGTAACTTAGTTTTTATTGAATAAATAAATAAATAATGAACGCTCGCAACGTATGGTAAACTAATTTAGTTTTAGTATTCTACAATTTTGTCACGCGATGGTGAGCTGACGAACGTTCGACATGTTATGATGCTGGTCACTGCCAAACTAAACTAGCAAGCTATATTTTTTTCATGCAATGAAGCGATTCGCGAAACGACGGCGATTACGCGAAGCATGCGTTTTAAAACATCGTTACAATTTTAGCAGCATACGAATTATTACATAGCGCTCGTTATTTGTATTGTGTTCATAACAAGCTATATTTATCTGCTATCGTTATTTTTAGCAATAGCAGCCATAGTAGTTATTTTTCTGCCTGTCTTAACTACTCTTAACTAGAATGGAACTTTTGATGGTCGGATATTTCTTTGCGTCGAACAAAGACTTTTGTTCATCAGAATTTCGAAACGTAAAAACTTAATAATAAGTACATATAAGTACTTTATTTATCTGTAATTTAAATACAACTTACATCTCGAAAATCGATAAAATATGCTCCTTCTTCTCTCTACATTATGTGTTCATAAGCTAAAAACATACGCGGGAAACTTATGATGGCCTATTTTGACGTTTGGACATTAATGAAGTTCTTTATATGCTTATTGCCTAAATAATGGTAAATATTATATTATTGAGAGCTAAAAGTGGGGGAACAAATACTGTACTTCATTGTAAACGCGTACTTAATAAAATTCACTTGTGTCTAGCCGTGCGAAATTTAATCACTTATTTCTCTTTTTTTTCGCGTGGGACGAAAACAAATACCTCAGTAGGTGTTTTTTTCATCGTGTTTGTACATTTAGGGACCGCACAACACTTATGCACTTTTGAATTGATTATAAATACACAAATCGTCTTAGAACACATATATTACATATAGTAGTGATATGCAGTTTACGATACCATGACGTCACCGTCAGGGTCGGCAGCCGCCATGATACTACAAGCTTTTTTGGCGTAAATGTCAAATTTGATTTTAAAATGGCGATTTTTGCTACTAAACCTTTATTTTATGTAGAAATGTATATATATTTGAAAACAGTGAATGCGTAAAAACATCGTGAGATAGTTTTTCAAAATTAGTCATCATGCCTATTATGACTTTTTTGCAGATAAAGTTCAAGAAAGCCGATCTTTTGGCATACATTAATTGACTAATTTAGTCAATTTCGTATTTTTATGTGTTGTGACAATCTCGTAGCCGATACACGATATGTAGCAGAACAACATCTGCCCATGCCCACTTGTAAACTTGTAAAAATATCCCTATATATATTTTTATAATTGAGAGATTTCTAAGAAAGTAATTTATTTCAATGACAAAAAAATACTCCAAAGACCAGTTGAGGGTCGTCGATAATAATTTAATAAAAAAAGTTTTTACCATTGTGACTGCCAATACTAGAGTTGGGTAAAAAAGAAATAACATCAATTTGAGAATCTCCCTCATAAGATAACATGTTCCGATAACGCATAATATTCCAACTAGCAGTTCTTTATTGCTTGCAACTATTTCCAAGATATGTTCTGCTGCACACATCATAGCTTTAAAACTGGATTTGATCTGAAAATACACATATTGATTTAAAAAAATACAATAAAAATAGTTATCATTTTTTATGTTTTATTTTTCTCAGTTATATTTTCGGTAATTGTTTACAAGTGGCCCAAGTCAATGATTTAATTTATTTGTTAGGCAATAGATAGATAGATAATATTATAGACTAGTTGCATGTAACACATGAGATCCAACTGTCGATAGCGATAGTTCGTATAGTTGAATAATAAGTACCAAACTATTAACCCATAAATACAAATTATTTAATATTTTAAGATATTTGATTTTCTATACAACACATGTACCTAGGAATGTATGTCAAGATAGGATAGTATGGAGGTCTGTCCTTTGATCCTACCTAGAATATGAAAACAGCATGATGGTGTGTATGTATGTTTGGAGATAAGTATCATACTATTAAGTCTTCTTAGATATTGTTTGTAGGCTACTGCCATACAAATTATATGAAGCAATGTCGTCACTAAATTCAATTTTTTATAAAAATTGTTAAAAAGAAATTGAGATGTGCAAAGACAATGTAAATATTTTTTATAGAAAATTAAATTATCTAGTTGGTGTGTTTCGGCTTTTTTCGATATTTTAAAAAAAATTGGAAATAGACAGTTAAACTGATAAATTTATCATAAAAAAATATTTTTCTACATAAAAAATGAAAAAAAAACTTATTTGAGATTTTGTATTTGTCTATGTTTATACCAAATTTCAGCGTACTAGCTTTTATAGTTTCTGAGATACATGGAAAAATAAACCAAAATTTCAAAAGTTGATCACCCCTGACGGAAACAAAATTTCACCAATCTGAGTATAAAAGTTTTGTAGGCCTATAACTGTTTATATATTCTGAAATTTTGGGCTCTGTTAATTGAGCGGATCAAAAGTTATAAGGCGGGGGACGGACAGACACACAGACACACACACACACACACACACACACCCTCACACACACACACACACCCTCACACACACACACACACCCTCACACACACGCACACACACACACACATAGATACACGAAATTTTCCTCTCCGAATTCTGAGTAAATTCGTATATCGAACATATATGCTGCGAAGCCTTTAAGTTGGTGTTTTTTGACTTCAAAGATGTTTTTTGACTTCAAAGATGTTTTTTGGTGTTTTTTGACTTCAAAGATGTTGGTGTTTTTCGCGGTTTTTTGGAAAAACCGCGAAAAAAGTAAACCCTGCATACAATTATCGCGTATCCTGGCTTGAAACACTGTCGATATGTTAAGAGAACAAAGTACTCTTGAACAAATCGACAGTTGGAAAAGATACGAGGATTCTGCTTAATATGAAACGAGGTTGTGAAAGTTATCAAGCGAAATATGACTTGAAACAATGATTTTTTCTTGAATTAATTATTGAATCTTGAACAATCAGCGAACGTTAATGATGCAATAAGTGAAGTGTTGTGTTCGCTTCTACCTAATTATTGACACACACACACACACACACACACACACACACACACACAAAACTCACTTAAAATGTTCTACTCCGAATTCTGAGTAAATCCATGTATGGGAACATATATGCTGCGAAGCCTCTAAGCCATACAAAATGTTCCTTCGTACACGCATCTTGGCTTAATAATGTCGATTCATTCAGATAATTGAATTCTCATGAACGAATCGACAGTTGGATTATGGTAAGAATAATCGTCACTTTACCCGAAAACGCATAAAAATATGAAAAATGCATAAAGAAAGCCAAGAAAATGGTTACTTTTTCGACATCTATCGGTGAAATCAATTATTTTATTTGAGTTACATTTGGTCAAAAAACAGCGTGAAGACATAAACAAGACAATAATGACATCATATATTAAGGCCTATTACATTTTGTCGTTGTGATTTAGGAAGCAAAAATATTACAAGTTTACATACAAACAATCTTAAATATAAAACTATGAAAATATTCCAAAATATAAAACGCAGGTACACTTATACGTAAGTACAACAAATACAACACCGTCATGTTTTTCTGTACTAAGCGGGCATTGATTTTCTTTTGTATCGAGTATTTAAATGTTGTGGAACTGAGTTGGAATATGTCAAACTATTGAAACCTGTTGTTGTATGTATCGCACATTATATGATTTGCCATGTTTTGTGCATAATTGGTACGATGAGTTGGAAGGTGGAATAAATTTGAAGTCTAGTTCTGCGAGTTGGAATATTAAATGAGATGATGTTGAGTATTGAGGGGCAGTCGATATTGTTATTTATAATATTGTACAGAAGCATCATGTCATTTTTGGTGCGTCTATTCTCGAGACTGTCGATTTTATGATGGGCTCTCGCGCAATCGTAGCTGGGTTACTTGAGGTATGCTTTGCGGTTTAAATATTTTGTAAAGTATTTTTGTATAATTATAAATTAATTTTTAAATATTTTATGAACAATTTTTGTATAATTATAAATTGAAACAATTACCCATAGAAAAATATCAGTATAGAATACTCTTTAGCCTACAGTAAACGCAACTGCTATATGCTGACTTATTTGGTCAACATTTTGATACGAGCATTCAGTAATCATTTGGCTGTCTGTGTGATTCGTTCTCCAAATAGGGAATTTTGAAACTGCTTGCAAAATTATTTACGCAGTCAAAACGAGTAGTATTATTGGTGGCTGTGCCTTATTAAAAAAAAAAATACGAGTAGTATTATACGAACAATGTCTACCAGCAGAGTCTTACATATATTGACACGAGCCGGCCAATAAAACAGCTTCATTTTTTCAGCGAGGTATTGTATGGGAATGAGTATTCTATAGTTTTATTATTATTCTATGCAATAACCATATTGCCTGTTGGTTATGAATATAAAAAGAGACGTAAATATGTACATGAACAATTGTCCAATTAAAGGAATTAAATAATAGTTTATTTATTGAGAAAATACGTAGATATGACTTTATAAACTGCTCGAGAATCAATTGGCCATACACGACGAAGCTAGTTGGGCACCCAGAATACTACAGTGGAGACATCGGACAAATAATAGAAGTATTGGAAAACCCCCTAAAAGATGGTCTTACGACATTGTCCATGTGGCCGGTAAAATCTAGATGCGGAGGGAGCACTGGAGGAAAGATGGTTAGATAAGAAAAGGAATATGATGGTTATATAACTTACGTTTGGCATCTGGGAGTTATTATTTTTTATTAAATAAATACCGATGAGGCGTACTTTCCATGCAGTGATTCCGTTATATGATGAAACTAAAATTTTACTCATTTGATTTTATAAAACCATTCTACGTGATAATTTAAAACGAACATAAATTTTACATTAACAGAATTTTGACACTGAAAGCGAAACAAATTGTTATTGTTCTTTAATCAATTTTTTTTGTTATTGTTTTAATGTACCCATTTTTTTAAGCTAACTGCTTCGTAGGTACTTTTAAAGGTCCTACTTTTAATCTTATTTAATATTTCAATTTTCAAAACTAGCCGACGCGACGACTGTTATCTACATGATTATTTTTTTTACTCTCAACTACTATTAAATAGTGGAAAGTCACGATTTCAAAATAGCGTATTTTTTTACATATATTTCTCAACGGGTATCATGGTGAGAGTGCACATCAAAGGTATTTTATGTGTTCCTATAGAAAAGTGTATGTGTTCTTAAACTCTCCACTATTATGAATGTAGTAGTATTTATCTACAACTGCGTACTATCACGCCATCTTCTCCGAGGGTAGGCATAGCCAATTACAGAGATGTCTTTAATTATTTTAAAAATAATGCTGATAAAGTTAATTTAGTAGGTAGATAACATCACGCTGTTTCATATTCTGGGTAGGAAAAAATGATTGACCTCCATATTATCCTATTCTGACAGACATATCTACATGCTTTTTATAGAAAACAAAATATCTTATAATATTTAATAATTTTGGATTTATGGGTTTATATTTTGGTACATATTCTTCAACTATACATACTATCGTTATCGACAGTTGGATCTCATGTGTTACATGCAACTAGTTATTGTAAATATTGCTATGCCTATTTTGTTTTTGCCTTCGATTCTTAAAATGAAAAAAAACATTAAAACAATAAATTGCTTGCATAATATGTTGGTACGTCCTTGCATCTAGCAACCAATATGCAGATTGCAAATAGTCAAAGACATATTTCTCTATAAAACTCGTTTGAGTAATAAAAAGAATTGAAAAGTTCAGCGTTGAAAGAATTGGGATATGCGAGTGAAAATGACTGCGCGATATAGGAGTACAATGGAGTAACTCTCGATTGAAGCAAGGAAATGTATTGTGCTAGACAAGACGAAGGGGAAAGAAAATTAAATAGACAACGTCGTCTGAAAAAAGCAAGATGCAAGAAAAGAAAATGGTTCTTCAGAGTTGCAATCATCAGAGTAGTTGTTGAATGAATCAAAAGAGTTAAACAAATCAATACTTTTGTTCATACAAACGTTCGTTCGAAGCATCACTCCGTGTCAATAATTAGGTAGAAGCGAACACATTACTTCACTTATTACATCATTAACGTTCGCTGATTGTTCAAGATTCAATAATTAATTCAAGAAAAATTCATTGTTTCAAATCATATTTCGCTTGATAACTTTCACAACCTCGTATCATATTAAGCAGCATTCTCGTATCATTTCCAACTGTCGGTTTGTTCAAGAGTACTTTGTTCTCTTAACATATCGACAATGTTTCAAGCCAGGATACGCGAGAATTGTATGCAGGGTCTACTTTTTTCGCGGCTTTTCCAACTTTTAAGTCAAAAAACACCAACTTAAAGGCTTCGCAGCATATATGTTCAGTATACGAATTTACTCAGAATTCGGAGTAGAACATTTCGTGTGTCTATGTGTGTGTGTGTGTGTGTGTGTGTGTGTGTGTGTGTGTGTGTGTGTGTGTGTGTGTGTGTGTGTGTGTGTCTATGTGTGTGTGTGTGTGTGTCTGTGTGTGTGTCTGTGTGTGTCGGTGTGTGTGTTTGTTTGTGTGTCCGTCCCTCCCTTATAACTTTTGATCCGCTTAATTTACAGAGCCCAAAATTTCAAAATATATAAATAATTATAGGCTTATAAAACATTTATACTCAGAACTTTATTTTTTTTTTCAGTCAGGGGTTATCAATTTTTGAATTTTTACTTTATTTTTTCATAAACCTCAGAAACCATAAAGGATAGAACGCTTAAAATTGGACAAATAATAACATAGACAAATACAAATTCTCAAATTATTTTTTTCAAAAAAATTCCAGAGTATTTATTTAGAAAAATATTTTTTTTATGATGAGTTTTTGTGTTTAACTGCCTATATTTCCAAAGTTTTTAAAAATATCGTAAAAAGCCGAAATATCTCAACTAGAAAACTTAATTTTCTACAAAAAATATTTACATTGTAGTAGTACACCTCAATTTTTTTAACTATTCTCATATTCTGGGTAGGAAAAAAGGGCTGACCTCCATGTAGGTATGTGTGTCAAAGGATTGACACACATACCTACTTATGTTGTATAGAAATCAAAATATCTTAAAATATTGAATAATTTGTATTTATGGGTTTATAATTTGGTACATATTCTTCAACTATACATACTATCGCTATCGACAGTTGGATCTCATGTGTTACATGCAACTAGTAATAAACATTTCTTTAAAGGTTAAAAGAAATAAAACAAATACAATTGAATTATTACTTAGATTCATTGTTTTAAGTACTTTCAATCCGCATAAATAGATAAAAATGTGTAGAGAAAGTCATGTTTTTAGAGTATCCTGTAAAATGATACTTTTTGAGAAACGAGGTTGTGAAAGTCATCATGCGAGTAATATGCAATAAAATCAAACTTATTGCTAAATACAATATCACACAACTGTTCAAATAAACACCTCGGCACAGGACCTATTGAGGTGTTCATCGTACAGCAATTACAATACTGATCAATAAATATCACACATACACACACATATATGACTCACGCACTTAACTTCTAGCTATAGTATGTAATTGTATTTGTAACTTCCTCATTAAATTGTTAATAATAAATAAATAAAAAAAATATTTAGGTGGTGATGGCTGTGGTGCCTGTGTCTTATTAAAAAAAATAAAAAAATATATATATATATATTTTATTTTTTTTATTAAAAAAAGAATATGTCCTTGTTAAACAAGTACATATACATCTTCCTACGTTCCCTAAAATAAGCATAAATGCTTGTGCTATAGGTGAACGAAATCGGTCGAGGCAGGATTCGAACTCGCGACCACTGGATTGCTAGTCCAGCGCGCTAACCGCTCTGCCATCGACCCATCTATATTTTCATTCTTTATGAATGCTGGCAGCTTTTGTTTATGAAAGCAGCTCATCTAAGGGTTCAAAATCGGATTTTCTATTCTCAAGATTGTGCCATCTCTTTTTCAACTTGATTTTTTTATGTTTATTTTATTTCATAGATTCTTTTTTTATATGATAGGAAATAACTTCACATTGGTACCATTTCAAGTTGGTCAGTATAATAATATAATTATAATGATGGGCATATTACTACGAACATGCATACCATCGCGTCATATGCCTCATGGCGTAGGTATAGAAAACCGAACACCATATTTTTCCATCTTGACATACATTCATTTTGCAGTCGTTTATTTTCATAAAAAATATTATTTGGGCATATTTTTATGTAAACACCATCGATTTGATCTAAAATATTATTTTCTCAGTCATTCATTTTTCTTTCTATTTTTTCTTCTTCTTAATTTCTTTTTCATGTTGTTTCCCACTTTAAAGGATTTTATTTTTGATCGAAACGATTAAAAGAAATCACTCTCAATGTGAGTTTACACAAACAAAACGATAAGGTATGCCAAAAATTGCAAAATAAGTTATTTAAACTATTTTTTGATATTATAAGTCAACTGGTTTGCGTTCATTTCATTAAACCAAGTAGAGTTTATACAATGTAGCTTCATATTATATAAATAAACATGGTTGCATTATTTAATCGTATATTAACAAAATTCCTTAATTCAATTGACGTGTGAAATAATATCATATGATTATCGGGATTCCCATAACAATAGGGTAATCGAACATACAAATATTTGTGTGTGAGACGAGACTATTTTTCTGGGTATACACGCACGTATCGTGCTTCCATATATAAAGTATTACATACCCACTGTCGCTGGTTACCCCATATTGAAGGATATATCGAATATATTCTTTCATTAGTAAAACGAGAAGGACGGCGATATCTTTGGACTATCAACTGTGTTTTTTTAACAGATTTTTAATTATCTCAATAGAGACGAAGTTGGAATATTTACTGTAGGAGAACCGGGAAATCAAAGCACCTACAGGGCTTACGACCTGTCATCGGCTGGTTTACGTGATCACTTTATGTGCTTGCGCAACGTTCACCAATTATACCTTTTTAATGAGATCCCTATCAATTCAATTTTGAAAGTTCTATATATTGTAATACTGAAATTCTTTTCGCTTGAAAATAAGGAATTTTTACTACAGCCATCTATGTGTGAAATTATGAACAACATTCTTATTATTTTTTTTATTTATTTTTGTTGTAACGCCATCTATTGAGAGATTTGGTTTTTTGTAAATAATGAGAGCAACAATTCTCATACCTGAGGTGACAAATGCATTTTTTGCATAAAAGTCACCCCTGAATTGCGCCAGACTTATACGGTCATTTTTGTCTTATTTACCTACTAGTACCAATGTGTAAGTAATCGAATAATAAAAATATTCGATCAACTGTGTTTGTTTTCTAAGGCTTAGTTACTATTTATTTCAATCTTATCCCCACATTATGGAAATTGTAATCGAAATATCTTCCAGGAATTATTTGCGAGTACCTATATTATTATTTCACGCTACTGAAAGCAATATTCGATTTCAACATATCAAGGAGCGATTAAACGCATAAAGTAGGCGATTCTAGTGTGGGTCTATCTTTATTATAATCGGCGGGTTCGCCAAACAAGTTATAAACTAAATTTCCGACAACAAATCACCCAGGAAGTGCTGGCATTATTACTCCGATGTAATATAACCCGTCACAAGTTGAGAATGTATATTCTCGGCCAATTCTTTCCCATCGAAATGTTTTTGAATTTCCACAGTATGGAATAGTGGAGAGTCATGATTTCACAAATTTTAAGCGTATTTTTTTACATCAATTTCTCAACGGGTATCATGTAGAGATTGCACACTGTGACTCCACTAACTCCACTGTTAAAAGATCTTCATTGGTTGCGAATATCGGAAAGGATTCAGTACAAGATATGCTGGATGGTGCACAAAGTTATTCACGGACGTGCTCCAAAATACCTCATGGATCTTTGTGTACCAGATGACCTAAACCAAAAAAGATCTACGCTTCGCTCTGCAAGTAATACGGTAATGCATCGACTAAAAGAGCAAAATACGTGTCGAATGACGAACTTTGGTGAAAGAGCATTTGCTGTTAGTGGGTCCGGTTCAGTGGAATAAGCTTCCATATAGGTTAAGATCGATAGACAGTGAAAGTGTGTTTAAAAAACAGTTAAAAACTTATCTTTTCAAAAACTCGTATAGTGATTAAGTGATTATTTCCTTGTTTATGATTATTTTTTCCAGGTATTATTGTTAAGCGCCCTTGAGGTGGATACACAAAAATGGCGCTATAGAAATTATCCATTTATTATTATTATTATTGTGAGTTTCGTCGAGATTTGTTTGTATATATGGCGTACGGCGTATGGCGTACGGATTATCCTTTTTGTGTCCTCTCTACAGCCCAAGCTGTGTAAGTCCGATCGACTTTATATTAACATCATATGTGTAAAGTGCATAGACCTAGAGCTGATTAGTTTTCCATAGATATCCGTTAATTTCTTCTCTATGATTTCATCTGTCCAAATTTTCAAAATGCTCTCATGGTCTGGAAAATCGAGGTATTTTTATACTGTTTGAAATTTTGATACAACGAAAAAAACACATCAAAAATGTTTTGAAGGATTGTCAAAATTTAAATAAAAAAAATCTATGGTTTGCCATATCAATGTGAAATAAATTTCATATTTTTGTATGAAAAATATATATAACAGAAGTAAAATTGCTTCTGTAAGGGAAAATTGAGTGATCAACTCCATATTGATATTGTATGTGTCTCTATAGACAAGATTATTTTTTACCCTCCACTTCTATCTTCCTCAAGGGGTAGGCAGTGAGAACCGAACACTGCATTCTTCTTTCTTGATACACTGTCTCATACATTCTCATCTTGCTATTAATGCAAATTTACTTAAAATTTCTCAAAAGTTATCAAAAAATTCCCGATCAATATTTCAGAATATATAGATAGTACAGGCCCACAAAACTTTTACTCTCTGAATTTGAATTTTTTGTTTCAGTCAGGGTTTATCAACTTTTGAATTTTTAATTTATTTTTCCATATATTTCAAAAACCATATAAGCAAGAACCCTGTAAATTGATTAAAATACAGACAAAAACAAAATCTCAAATTCATTTTTTCGAAAAATTTCCAGAGTTTCTCATACATTTTTTATTAAGAAAAATATTTATTTATGATAAATTTATGTGTTTAACTGCCTATATTTCCAAAGTTATATAAAAATTCCGAAACACCTCATCTCAATTTTATTTTCTATAAAAAAATATTAACATCAAAGTAGTACATCTCAAATTTTTATTAACTTACTGGAGTAGTCAGAGGAACGATCATTATATCTGTAATTGGTCGCTGATTGCTTAAGTTTTTTTTTTATATATCTCCTGTTTCAAAATATCATTCACGTGGTTAATGATCATGCCATTCTTTTTTTAACCGTCCTTTGATTTTTATTAATCAGTTTGTATATTTTTTTCTGTCGTCCATCATTATTTTCTTCAGTAAACCTAAATTACACCAACATGTTTTCTATACATCTCCTTTATCTTATTTTCTTTTATTACATCGTTTTGTCTTTTTTCATCTCATTTAAAAACTATTTATTCTACTGTTATACGTATTTGTTCATGTGAATCTTTCACTTTGTAGAAATTTAGCCATTTTGTTTTAGCTTACTTTTGAAATGTAACAGTTTCGTAAGCAGTTGTTGCTTCGAGAGAACCAATCGCAAATTATTATCTGTACAAACTGATAACTATTGCACAATAGCAATACTGTGGACATTAAGTATTGGATGTTAACGCTAACTCTAATTGAAAACATTTCAACTACGTATTATTAATTTTGATTTTCTTACTACCAACATAAAATATTAACTTCTATCCATATCTGGATAGAGTTATTCTGAATAAGAAGTTCTTGTTCAAATCTCGTGTAATCTCATCAATTGTTGATGAAGCTTAGAAAATGCTTGGGTTTATTTAAAGAGTTTTTAAGCCATTTAGATCAGTTGTTTCCTTAAAGGTCCTTTGCCAATCTCTTGTTAGGAGTCATTTGAATTTTGTATCTGTGGTGTGGAATCCTCATCATTCAACGTATATCGACAGAATCTAAAGAATCCAGCAAAAGTTTGCTTCTCATTTAATAATTTTTCTTAGGTATAACTTTAGTATTTATGCTGAATCAATCAATTACCATAATTTAGTAGCTCTGGCAAACCGCATTACCTTAATTGATATTATATATTAGTTTAAGTTGGTAGACAAATTTGCAGATTCCCCAGTCTTATTGTTAAAAAAATTCTTTCACTGTCCAAGCAGACCAACCAGATATTATAACATTTTTCATATACCTAAGTGTAGTAGCAATGCATTCAGAATGCTGTTGTGTATCATGCTTGCATGGTACAATGCTTTCTTTAATACATTCAACATCTCTGCGAGCTCTCTCAGTGCATTTAGAACAACTGTCTCCTCCTATCTTCCCTAGTACTTTGATTTAGTCAGCTGTCTTATTTTAGTGACTTTTTAATAGTAAATTAATTATGTATTATTTGTTAATTTTTCTAATCAATGTTAACTATCAATGCAACATTCTCGGTTTTATAAATTGTGTTAGCTATATAACTCATTATCAACCAATAAACAAAGTAAATAAATTAAATATCTCTTTAGAAATAACCTAAGGATAATAATTGCAGCCGTAGTATGTAAGTTTAATGTGCAAAAGAAGTTTGGGTAAATAAGTAATGCATGTGAGAACGTTAGCACAAAAAAAGAAAAATCATGACCTAATAAAAATGAACCGCAAAGGTACTGCCTTAAAAATGTTTTAATTTTTATTTTTAATTTAAAATTGAATTAATTGGATTCCAATCATCACTTCATCAAATTGTGTAATTTATCCGTGATTATGTCAAATTAAAATGTTCCTAAATATTAATTTTATGAAAACGTGCCATCAATTTATTGTAAGTGTACAAATTGTACACTATTTTCAAATATATGTTCTATTAGCGCAGGGACCAGGGTGGCAAGTCTGGTCCGACCGGCGAAATCAAAACCCTAGTGATTACCCATATCATGGATATAAAAAATTATCATATGGAGTTCTATGACATATAAAGATATTATAGAACTCCATATAATAATTATATCCATGATATGGGTAATCACTAGGGTTTTGATTTCGCCGGTCGGACCAGACTTGCCCCCCTGGTAACAAATGGAAATAATTGTCCAACCCAGATGTTAAACATACTATCAAAGAATCTTCTGAGAGTCTCTATATATGATTAAAGGCATTGATTACTAAGTCTTCTTCTTCGCCCTAGGTTCGGCTCTCCTAGTCCTTGTGCACCAGGCCCTTCTATCCTTCTCGTCCTCCGATTAATGTCTTAAGATTTTTTTTTAAATTTAAGTAGGGGAGAAGGAGGCACTTTTGGACAGAGGCAGATTTTGAAAGTTTGAATATAATTACTCAAATAAAACACCATGTCTACTTAAAAGATGACTCTAAAAGTTTCTTGTTGTTGCTGGACAGTTGGTCACAGATTTTTCGTGTGTGCATTTAACAAAAAAATATATACGAAAAAACATGTTATCCCTTAATTGTTTTTTCAGATTTTTCTGAAAAACAATTAAATCCTTAACATTTTTATCATACTGGTAAATAAAAATAAGTATTTTTGTTCGAATACTATGGAATCCAACAGTTTAATGATTATATAAAATTAACTTCTACTTCACGTGTTACAAGCTTATGTTGATGACTTTTTTTAAGAATTATGACAGTATTCTAAAGAAACAGTCAGAAATAATTTTACAGTCATTATAATATTGTAAACAAGGGATGCATACTATTTTACTTCCTCCCAAAATCATTGCCAAAAAAGGGATTTAAAGCACGTTTGCTAAGCTATATCTGCAGAAAGAATTTGTCGCAATTCTATGCATTATTAATGTATAAGTTGGGACTATTCTACCTGTTTTTGTTTGTTTTTTAAGAATGCTTTTTTAAACAGTATTCGTGAAGTTTTGATTTCTTCCCCCAGGAAGTTTCCGTAATATATTCGAGTGACTGTAATTAAAACTGTATCCCAGCCGGGATTCAAACCCTGGACTTACGCACCTTACAAACCTTTCGCACGAGTCAAATATTTAACCAACTGAGCCACTGAAGCCGACAATAATCATAACTTTATAACATTAAATCCGTAATTTGTTTCTTTGTCCAATTGTTCACCTTAGTCTGTCCAAATCTACTTCTTAGACGTCCAAATGCAACCCTATGTGGAGCACATTTGGACAAAAGGAATTGTTTCACTTGAATGCTTACTTTAATCTTATAACATTTCAATGAAAAATGGTCGTATTACGGGAGCTATTAAAGAAAAATGTAAGAAATGTTTGAGGTCCCAAAAGCAGTTTTCTCGCAGTACGGTACCTTACCTTTTTCTAACACGTTTCTCAAATAACTCTTGTAATACGACCCATAATTCGTTATTAAACTATGTTGCATAAATAATGTCGCCTTCATTATCCACTTATATATTTAGGAAATTGAATGGGAAAATCAAAAATAAATCAAATGCATATTTAATCTAAATCTGCCTTCCTCTTGCCTATATATTAAAAAAACATTGTTTTTATTCTTTTTGTAATAATAAATCTTAATTTTTAGTTTCGTGACTTGTACACGTTTGCACCTAAATTAAATAACTCTGTATGCGCACATACATATATCGTCTGTTGGAATCCACATAAAATGCTTGTAGATAATCCACCATATGCACCAATACGGTAGATACCACATATACAAATCAGAAGCCAAAACAATATGGGTTTAATTCTGGAACATTCCATATAGTGTTCAATATCCAGGGTTGTCACACGTCTTGTTTATTCGGGACTCTCAATATTGTGACTATCGCATTCCTTAACAGCTAAAGATGCTTGTGGACAGTTCACGCCACGACAGAGACTGTAATAGACCGAGACTAGGGACGTGATCGTTATTTGACATTATTTTTTTTCCTGTCTTGATCTCGTATCCAAATCGCCACTTCTAGACATACATAATATACATATTATGTCATTTCCCGTTTTTCGACAAATTACGGAAATTTCCCATAGTTTAGAGACGACGTGAGAGTATGTATGTAAAAGGCATTGATGCCGTTTATCCAACTGTCGATTTGTTCAGGAGAACTTTGTTCTCTTAACATATCGACAATGTATCAAGCCAGAATACGCGAGAATTGTATGGAGAGGTCTACTTTTTTCATGGATTTTCCAACTTTGAAGTCAAAAAACACCAACTTAGAGGCTTCGCAGCATATATGTTCCATACACTGATTTACTCAGAATTCGGAGTAGAACATTTCGTGTGTCTGTGTGTGTGTGTGTCTGTGTGTGTGTCTGTGTGTGTGTCTGTGTGTGTGTGTGTGTCTGTGTGTCTGTGTGTGTGTCTGTGTGTCCGTCCCCCCCTTATAACTTTTGATCCGCTCAATTTACAGAGCCTAAAATTTCAGAATATATAAACAGTTACAGGCTTACAAAACTTTTATACTCGGAATTTTGAATTTTTGTTTCAGTCAGGGGTTATCAACTTTTGAATTTTTATTTTATTTTTCCCTATATCTCAGAAACCATAAAAGCTAGAATGCTAAAAATTGGTATAAACATAGACAAATACAAAATCTCAAATTTGTTTTTTCAAAAAAATTCCAGGGTTTCTCAAACATTTTTTATTAAGAAAATTATTTTTTTTAAGATAAATTTATGAGTTTAACTGCCTATATTTCCATTTTTTTTTTAAATATCGAAAAAAGCCGAAACACCCCAACTAGATAATTTAATTTTCTATAAAAAATATTCACATTGTAGTAGAAGATCTCAATTTTTTTTTAACAATTTTTTTAAAAATTGAATTTAGTGACGACATCGCTTCATACATTTTGTATGGCAGTCGCCTATACACAATATGTAAGAAGACTTAATAGTTTGATACTTCATCTCCAAACATACATACATACCATCATGCTATTTGCATATTCTGGGTAGGAAAAAGGATCTTCCTCCATACTATCCTATCTTGACATACATACCTACATATGTTGTATAGAAAACAAAATATCTGAAAAATATTCAATAATTTGTATCTATGGGTTTATAGTTTGGTACATATTCTTCAACTATACATACAATCGCTATCGACAGTTGGATCTCATGTGTTACATGCAACTAGTAAATAAATAAATAAATAAATTATTTTTGTTCTAAAATCTTAAAACAATTCCGTCTAAGTGTAGCCGTTAACCACCAATAAATTATTCCAACTGTCGATTTGTTCAGGAGAACTTTGTTCTCTTAACATATCGACAATGTATCAAGCCAGAATACGCGAGAATTGTATGGAGAGGTCTACTTTTTTCACGGCTTTTCCAACTTTGAAGTCAAAAAACACCAACTTAGAGGCTTCGCAGCATATATGTTCCATACACGGATTTACTCAGAATTCAGAGTAGAACATTTCGTGTGTCTGTGTGTGTGTGTGTCTGTGTGTGTGTCTGTGTGTGTGTGTGTGTCTGTGTGTGTGTGTGTCTGTGTGTGTGTCTGTGTGTCCGTCCCCCCCTTATAACTTTTGATCCGCTCAATTAACAGAGCCTTAAATTTCAGAATATATAAACAGTTACAGGCCTACAAAACTTTTATACTCGGAATTTTGAATTTTTGTTTCAGTCAGGGGTTATCAACTTTTGAATTTTTATTTTATTTTTCCATATATCTCAGAAACCATAAACGCTAGAACGCTGAAAATTGGTACAAACATAGACAAATACAAAATCTCAAATTAGTTTTTTCAAAAAAATTCCAGGGTTTCTCAAACATTTTTTATTAAGAAAAGTATTTTTTTTTTTATAAATTTATGAGTTTAACTGCTTATACTGTAATTTTTTTTTTAAATATCGAAAAAAGCCGAAACACCCCAACTAGATAATTTAATTTTCTATAAAAAATATTAACATTGTAGTAGAAGATCCCAATTTTTTTTTAACAATTTTTTTAAAAATTAAATTTAGTGACGACATCGCTTCATACATTTTGTATGGCAGTCGCCTATACACAATATGTAAGAAGACTTAATAGTTTGATACTTCATCTCCAAACATACATACATACCATCATGCTATTTGCATATTCTGGGTAGGAAAAAGGATCTTCCTCCATACTATCCTATCTTGACATACATACCTACAATGTTGTATAGAAAACAAAATATCTGAAAATATTCAATGATTTGTATCTATGGGTTTATAGTTTGGTACATATTCTTCAACTATACATACTATCGCTATCGACAGTTGGATCTCATGTGTTACATGCAACTAGTAATATAATAATAATATATGGTTCAAAAAGCACACATGGCCTAGGAGTCCTAGGCTAGGACATGGTTTCAAATATTGCTTCGACCTAATCATTCACCTCTATCAAAAGATTTTTGTTTTATTTTGGTTATTTACGAATATGCCTAAAGTTATATTTTTTAAAGGGTTTGTCCTTTAATCCATTTTTTTATTATTCAGATGCACGAGTAGGTATATATTCTTTGTTAATATTTTTTTTGTATCATAGGTATAGGTCTATGAAAAAATCAAAAGGATTATGAGTTTTTAAGTAAAAATGTCTATCACTGTTGAACCATAGTAAAAATATATACGTTATCCTTAAAAAAAACTGTGAACATTCATTGTAAATAGTAAAAACTTTTTCGAAAAAGAATTTGACATCGTTAAATTGCTCTCAGACTATTACTAAGATACTTAACATTTTTTTTTGCCCATTTCAAATTTAAATACGACTTGGAATGACTATTTAAAAGGACAGGTTTTTATGGTCAGGTTCTGTCTCAATAAAGATACTTTCGTCTTTAGGGAGCAAAAAACACAAAGAGACGAAAAAAACTCTGCTGTAAAAAGACGAAGTCATTGAATGACTTGAGTAAATTACCAAGAATTTATTTTCTTTGTCCAACCTTTGTAGGTAAAAAATAGATTTAAGTAAAAAAAATAGATTTGTTTTAACAGTTTTTTATTTTTAAAATTGTTATAATTTTTAAATTGTTACACATAGTTAGAAATAATAACGAAAAATTCGTTGCACCGTGTGTTTGTGAACAAACCAGCTATTTCAGATATTAACAGCAATAGTAATAAGAGTTTCTTGAATAAAAAGATTTTAATAAATATTTACCCTGTTGGAAATCATACCTGATGATGCCTGATATACCACATACCACAATGCAGCGGTCAGCGGACATTTGCATTTCATACAAACATATTATTAAATAAACCTCAGGACTTCGATACAATTATCTCAGATCATAACTTTCATCACTAATGAATTAATATTATATAATTATATGAAGAAACAGAGGAAGAATTAAACGAGGCTCTCAGGAAGATGGAAGGCATCCTAACAAGCGATTACAACATGAGGATAAATAAGGACAAAACAAAATGCATAGTTGCTGGAAAGGAGGAATGCACCACAAATATTGTTCTGGGGGGCATCGAAACTAAGTAGGTGAAAGATTTTGTATATCTGGGAAGCAGAATATCTCAAGACGGACGTTCAACAGCAGACATCTCAAGACTCTTGTCTGGAGTTTACTGCTATATGGCTGTGAAACATGGACCATCAGCCGTCTTGAGATATTCGTCTGTCTGCGTTAGAGATGTGGTGCTACAGACGCATGGCCAAAATTCACTGGTCAGAACACATAAGCAACGACGAGGTACTAAGTAGGGTTGGAGAGACAAGGCAAATTATGAAAAGAATTGCCCAACAGAGAACAACTTGGATAGGCCACAACATACGGCACCCAGGCTTTTTACCATCGTCGAAGGAATGATTGATGTGGGTAACTGTAGAGGTCGCCCCAGAAACAACTATATAGTTTTTTAGCTTTTGTTCGATATCCTTGCTCATAATCTCAACACGTCTAGTTACAGTCCGACGAGACAACAGGAGCTCTTTGATGGCAGACATGATCTCTGCTTTATTTTTAAAGTCTCCAAATAATAATCTGCCCCTTCGAGAAACGCTTCTCTCAATACCTCTCACCAAAAATGCATTCAATGATTGTCAAAATTTAAAGAAAAAAATCTATGGTTTGTCATATCAATGTGAAATAAATTTCATATTTGTATGAAAAATGTATATAACAGAAGTAAAATTGCTTCTGTAAGGGAAAATTGAGTGATCAACTCCATATTGATATTGTATGTGTCTCTATAGACAAGAGTATTTTTTACCCTCCACTTCTATCTTCTTCAAGGGGTAGGCAGTGAGAACCGAACACTGCATTCTTCTTTCTTGATACACTGTCTCATACATGCTCATCTTACTATTAATGCAAATTTACTTAAAATTTCTCAAAAAATATCAAAAAATTCCCGATCAATATTTCAGAATATATAGATAGTACAGGCCCACAAAACTTTTACTCTCTGAATTTGAATTTTTTTTCAGTCAGGGTTTATCAACTTTTGAATTTTTAATTTATTTTTCCATATATCTCAAAAACCATACATATAAGCAAGAACCCTGTAAATTGATTAAAATACAGACAAAAACAAAATCTCAAATTCGTTTTTTCGAAAAATTTCCAGAGTTTCTCATACATTTTTTATTAAGAAAAATATTTATTTATGATAAATTTATGTGTTTAACTGCCTCTATTTCCAAAGCTCTCTTGATGGCAGACATGATCTCTGCTTTATTTTTAAAGTCTCCAAATAATAAATCTGCCCCTTCGAGAAACGCTTCTCTCAATACCTCTCACCAAAAATGCATTCAATGATTGTCAAAATTTAAAGAAAAAAATCTATGGTTTGTCATATCAATGTGAAATAAATTTCATATTTGTATGAAAAATGTATACATATAACAGAAGTAAAATAGCTTCTATAAGGGAAAATTGAGTGATCAACTTCATATTGATATTGTATGTGTCTCTATAGATAAGTGTATTTTTTACTCTCCACCATACACTTATCTTCCTCAAGGGGTAGGCAGTGAGAACCGAACACCGCATTCTTCTATCTTGACACATACATCGCCTCATCAACGTTGATACACTGACTCATACATTCTCATCTTGCTAGTAATGCAATTTTACTTAAAATTTCTCAATGGGGATTTCTTTTTTGTCCTCTGGGAATCTTATATTTCTTTAAGAATAGAAATATACTTGAAGAAAAGTGAACGCTTTCTATGGTGTGGAGAGTTTAGTGTTGGCCACAACCCACTTGTTTTATTATGCTATGTGTTGTGTTTGATGAAAAAATATTTTATTCTTTTTACTGGATTTTATCCGTTTTTATGTTCTAATTGATACTGTTTTTGAAAGCAGTTATATTTAAAATACCGAAATCACATTAAATACATAACACTCACCAAAAAAAATATGTCCTCGAAACAAGTACCCCTTGTAAATTGTACCTATAGGTAAATTGTTGTGGCAGGATCCAAACTCGCATCCACTGAATTACTAACCCAGTGCTGCCACCACTGATTTGTCATTATAAAATCATATTTACACTTATCTCGACGTTAAAAAAGTATGAAATTAATATTCAAGGGATTTTGAATTAAAATCGTTCTACAGAAATAAATTTGATCCCAAAAGTTTTATACTTTTGCTCTGTGTTTAGCAGCCCATAATATGAAACGGTACAGACGGGAATATGATTTAAGGTCTGCCGGAGGTTTTAGGTTAAAGTTAAATGGATTTTACTGGTAGAGGACCGGCTATCTATTTGTCTACGGATCATGATTTTTTCGCTCCAAAAAACTAAAAGTGAAACATCGGCGTTTGTTCGATAACCCTATTCTTATATATCCATACAAATAAATCTACTACGAGTAAAAAAAATAAAATTGAAGACACCCTTTTAAAAATTTCTTCGCATATTAAATCTGTAATTGATTTTTCTTTAGCATTAATTAAATAAATCAATAACTTATATTATCAAAATGATAATTTTATAAAATTTATTAAATTTTCCTTCATTTAATTTAAGTTGACAGTTAATAGAATGAAATGAATGAATTTCATAGGAGAACTCAAGTTTCCTACAGGGCTTACGAACTGTCATCAGCTGGCTTACATGACCACTTTATGCACTTGTGCAACGTTCACCAATTATCCCTTCTTATTTAGCCGCTTAAAAAAAATCTATACGTGAAAATCTGTTCGTTTCAAAATTAGCTAAAAATACCTTCGCCATCTATGAAGTGACGAAAAAACTTCTTTGCAACGCCATCTTTTGAGAAATCGGTTTGTAAACAATAAAGCAAAGTCATTATACATGAGGTGACAATGCTGGATTTTCTAGGTATAATATTCCAACTTTGTCTCTATTGAGATATTAAAAAATTGTCATTTAACATTATGGACTCCCGAAAGGGGAAAAAAATTAATGTGTGGGTATATCCATCTATAAAAATATACAATTCATACACTATTATTATGATTTTAACTGTTTTTACCTTAAAAACAGTAAAATCGTAATTTTATCTTCTAAAAATTTCACGAAAAAGGTGTTATAATTTAATACTTGATGTTTTGTATCCTGATATTTACAGAAATGAACTATCGTTATAAAAATTTCTTAAAAGTTGATAATATATAAAGTGTAGGAACTTGAAAACAAAAACAATTCTGATACAATACTAGTAATTTATAGTTCAACACGTACGAATTTTCTTTTTTTCAATTACGTTTTGGCCTTAGATTGTAAACATCTGATTTTATTTCACATCTGGATGTGGGGTGTTGATTGTGTTCGCTCTTAGGATATTTTCGTAACAATAAAATAATGAAAACATACGAAAATATTTGATTTTCGTTTCCATAATTTGATATTCTTCAGGAACAAAATGTACTAAGGATCTGTTCAACATCAAAACAGGTATTTTTAGATCGTTAAGGTGTATTGGAATAATCTTAAAATATATGAAAATTAAAATAACATTTTATTTTTCAAAGAAAAAAATATCTTATTAAAACCAAAAGCTGTTGGACGAATTAACATTATTTGGTGTTCACCATTTTCCACAAAAAAAAACGATAGTTATGTAAAATTTACTTTCAAGTTGCATGTGGGATATGAAGAATTTGTTGTGGCTTGATTCTAATTCTTAAAAACATTGTGTATATTTTTTTTCTTATTGAAAGATTGATTTTTTCTTAATGTATTTCATGAAGTACATTTTCATTGTTCATACAAAATAAAAACAATCTTCCAGACCGTGAAAGTTTTTTAAATGTTTTGACAAATTGAATCATAGTGAAGAAATAATATTAATAATTTAACTAAATTGGCACATGGTAATGGGATTATTATAAATGTTAACAGAACTAAATATATGATAATACATTAAGTGCACATGGAAAAGATATGTGACCTCAACATTAAA
Organism: Molanna angustata; assembly: GCA_963576475.1. NCBI lineage: Eukaryota > Metazoa > Arthropoda > Insecta > Trichoptera > Molannidae > Molanna > Molanna angustata. The sequence goes on from OY754967.1 coordinate 9,315,986, forward strand.
GGTCACGCTGATGAATGTCTCCATAAAAATGTAACTGATTCTACTTGTAAACAACACCAAAGGGTTTTTAATTACACGTATTTAGGGCTTACAGTGGACATGCACTTTAATTGGAGTTTACATATTGAAAATATTTGTAATAAATTAAAATAAATTTTAAGTAAATTTTACCACCTTAAATACTGTGTGTCCAGGCACACCCTGTACTGTCTGTACTATGCTATGGTCGAATCTATTAATGACTACTGGTACAGTAGCTACGGACGCACATTTAAAACCTACCTTGATAAAATAAAACAATTACAAATAAGATTTTTAAAAATAATTAGGTCAAAAAGAACAGTGGAGGCAAGTTAAAATAAATTTAACGAAATATTCAAACGATGCAATATTTTACCTATAGAAAAAAAGGTGAATACTTTACTGACCAAAGAAGAACTTTATAACGAACGATTTAAATTACAGATCACTCACAAATTAATATACAACTTACGAAAGACTTACTGACAATACCTAAAACAAATAACGTTTTCGGCGACAGGAAAAAGGCAACGATAATTCCGAAACTATTTAACAAACTGCCAAAATATTTATACTCAAACCAAAAACAAAAAAAAAATTGTTAAAAGAATTTTATATGATACTAGTTGCATGTAACATATGAGATCCAACTGTCGATAGCGATAGTATGTATAGTTGAAGAATATGTACCAAACTATAAACCCATAAATACAAATTATTTATTATTTTATGATATTTAGTTTTCTATACAACACATGTACCTAGGTAGTCAAGATAGGATAGTATGGAGGTCAGTCTTTTTTTCCTACCCGGAATATGAAAACAGCATGATGGTATATGTATATTGTATGTTTAGAGATGAAGTATCAAACTATTAAGTCTTCTTTGATATTGTGTATAGGTGACTACCATACAAAATGTATGAAGCGATGTCGTCACTAAATTCAATTTTTAAAAAAATTGTTAAAAAAAAATTGAGATCTTCTACTACAATGCTAATATTTTTTATAGAAAATTAAATTATCTAGTTGGGGTGTTTCGGCTTTTTTCGATAATTGTAAAAGTTTTGGAAATATAGGCAATTAAACTCTAAATTTATCATAAAAAAAATATTTTTCTTAATAAAAAATGTTTGAGAAACCCTGGAATTTTTTTGAAAAAACTAATTTGAAATTTTGTATTTGTCTATGTTTGTACCAACTTTCAGCGTTCTAGCGTTTATGGTTTCTGAGATATATGGAAAAATAAAATAAAAATTCAAAAGTTGATAACCCCTGACTGAAACAAAAATTCAAAATTCCGAGTATAAAAGTTTTGTAGGCCTGTAACTGTTTATATATTCTGAAATTTTAGGCTCTGTAAGTTGAGCGGATCAAAAGTTATAAGGGGGGGACGGACACACAGACACACACACACACAGACACACACACAGACACACAGACACACACACAGACACACACACACACAGACACACGAAATGTTCTACTCCGAATTCTGAGTAAATCCGTGTATGGAACATATATGCTGCGAAGCCTCTAAGTTGGTGTTTTTTGACTTCAAAGTTGGAAAAGCCGTGAAAAAAGTAGACCTCTCCATACAATTCTCGCGTATTCTGGCTTGATACATTGTCGATATGTTAAGAGAACAAAGTTCTCCTGAACAAATCGACAGTTGGATAACTTTTCAATAATACGACATATCCGGTATACGCGTGGTCAGTGGGAAAGTTAGTTTTTATGGTTAGGTTAGGGAACACCAGGGGTAACAAACTGCTGTCAAAACAAATTAACATAAAACTAGTTGCATGTAACACATGAGATCCAACTGTCGATAGCGATAGTATGTATAGTTGAAGAATATGTACCAAACTATAAACCCATAGATACAAATTATTGAATATTTTCAGATATTTTGTTTTCTATACAACATATGTAGGTATGTATGTCAAGATAGGATAGTATGGAAGAAGATCCTTTTTCCTACCCAGAATATGCAAATTGCATGATGGTATGTATGTATGTTTGGAGATGAAGTAACAAACTATTAAGTCTTCTTACATATTGTGTATAGGCGACTGCCATACAAAATGTATGAAGCGATGTCGTCACTAAATTCAATTTTTAAAAAAATTGTTAAAAAAAAATTGAGATCTTCTACTACAATGTTAATATTTTTTATAGAAAATTAAATTATCTAGTTGGGGTGTTTCGGCTTTTTTCGATAATTGTAAAAGTTTTGGAAATATAGGCAGTTAAACTCATAAATTTATCATAAAAAAAATATTTTTCTTAATAAAAAATGTTTGAGAAACCCTGGAATTTTTTTGAAAAAACTAATTTGAGATTTTGTATTTGTCTATGTTTGTATATATATATATATATATATATATATATATATATATATATATATATATATATATATATATATATATATATATATATATATATATATATATATATATATATATATATATATATATATATATATATATATATATATATATATATATATATATATATATATATATATATATATATATATATATATATATATATATATATATATATATATATATATATATATATATATATATATATATATATATATATATATATATATATATATATATATATATATATATATATATATATATATATATATATATATATATTATCCAACTGTCGATTTGTTCAGGAGAACTTTGTTCTCTTAACATATCGACAATGTATCAAGCCAGAATACGCGAGAATTGTATGGAGAGGTCTACTTTTTTCATGGATTTTCCAACTTTGAAGTCAAAAAACACCAACTTAGAGGCTTCGCAGCATATATGTTCCATACACGGATTTACTCAGAATTCGGAGTAGAACATTTCGTGTGTCTGTGTGTGTGTGTGTCTGTGTGTCTGTGTGTCCGTCCCCCCCTTATAACTTTTGATCCGCTCAATTTACAGAGCCTAAAATTTCAGAATATATAAACAGTTACAGGCCTACAAAACTTTTATACTCGGAATTTTGAATTTTTGTTTCAGTCAGGGGTTATCAACTTTTGAATTTTTATTTTATTTTTCCATATATCTCAGAAACCATAAACGGTAGAACGCTGAAAATTGGTACAAACATAGACAAATACAAAATCTCAAATTAGTTTTTTCAAAAAAATTCCAGGATTTCTCAAACATTTTTTATTAAGAAAAATATTTTTTTTATGATAAATTTATGAGTTTAACTGCCTATATTTCCAAAACTTTTACAATTATCGAAAAAAGCCGAAACACCCCAACTAGATAATTTAATTTTCTATAAAAAATATTAACATTGTAGTAGAAGATCTCAATTTTTTTTTAACAATTTTTTTAAAAATTGAATTTAGTGACGACATCGCTTCATACATTTTGTATGGCAGTCGCCTATACACAATATGTAAGAAGACTTAATAGTTTGTTACTTCATCTCCAAACATACATACATACCATCATGCAATTTGCATATTCTGGGTAGGAAAAAGGATCTTCTTCCATACTATCCTATCTTGACATACATACCTACATATGTATGTTGTATAGAAAACAAAATATCTGAAAATATTCAATAATTTGTATCTATGGGTTTATAGTTTGGTACATATTCTTCAACTATACATACTATCGCTATCGACAGTTGGATCTCATGTGTTACATGCAACTAGTGTTACATATAATCCAACTGTCGATTTGTTCAGGAGAACTTTGTTCTCTTAACATATCGACAATGTATCAAGCCAGAATACGCGAGAATTGTATGGAGAGGTCTACTTTATTCACGGCTTTTCCAACTTTGAAGTCAAAAAACACCAACTTAGAAGCTTCGCAGCATATATGTTCCATACACGGATTTACTCAGAATTCGGAGTAGAACATTTCGTGTGTCTGTGTGTGTGTGTGTCTGTGTGTGTGTGTGTCTGTGTGTGTGTGTGTGTCTGTGTGTCTGTGTGTCCGTCCCCCCCTTATAACTTTTGATCCGCTCAATAAACAGAGCCTAAAATTTCAGAATATATAAACAGTTACAGGCCAACAAAACTTTTATACTCGGAATTTTGAATTTTTGTTTCAGTCAGGGGTTATCAACTTTTGAATTTTTATTTTATTTTTCCATATATCTCAGAAACCATAAACGCTAGAACGCTGAAAATTGGTACAAACATAGACAAATACAAAATCTCAAATTAGTTTTTTCAAAAAAATTCCAGGGTTTCTCAAACATTTTTTATTAAGAAAAATATTTTTTTATGATAAATTTATGAGTTTAACTGCCTATATTTCCAAAACTTTTACAATTATCGAAAAAAGCCGAAACACCCCAACTAGATAATTTAATTTTCTATAAAAAATATCAGCAATGTAGTAGAAGATCTCAATTTTTTTTTAACAATTTTTTTAAAAATTGAATTTAGTGACGACATCGCTTCATACATTTTGTATGGCAGTCGCCTATACACAATATGTAAGAAGACTTAATAGTTTGATACTTCGACTCCAAACATACATACATACCATCATGCTATTTGCATATTCTGGGTAGGAAAAAGGATCTTCCTCCATACTATCCTATCTTGACATACATACCTACATATGTTGTATAGAAAACAAAATATCTGAAAATATTCAATAATTTGTATCTATGGGTTTATAGTTTGGTACATATTCTTCAACTATACATACTATCGCTATCGACAGTTGGATCTCATGTGTTACATGCAACTAGTATATTATATAGTTTCAATATTAAGTTTTTAAGTTTATTAACTGAACAGACTTCTGAGCATATCCTATGGGAATGCACTAACTTCTCCGTGTCAACATTCCGACGAGAACTCTACGACGATGTCCGAGGGAATTTCTTTGGACCCATTGGACATGCGGACCTTGTAGCCACGAAGAGCAACTTTAGGGCTTTCAAGACTTTCTGTCTTAAATTCGGTGCACTATTATCTTCACTATCACTGAGCAGTGAGCCAGTTGTTTCAACATGATTAGCTCTCTTTGGCACATTAAGTGCAGTGTCTGCAAGGTTTTAGAGTTCTCCGGACTCTTCGTATGTTCTTTATGTGTTCTTTCAGAGTTTTGCAAGGGGCCGTTATTAGTCCCCATAAGCAGAACGGGTGGTGGTGGGGGAAGAACAGTTTCAATATTAAGTCGATTAAATTCATAGTTTGATATGTACAGAGGGCATAACATTTCATATTTTTTCTTTTCATAGTAAAATTTTTCGTTAATCACGTTCTATTACCAGATACTATAGATAACAATCTGATAATTTATATATAAAGAGGTACAAAGTTTTATTTTCACATATTATTGCAAAGTGTAATCGTTTGATACCACTTTCACAGTTTAATATATTTTCAAAGTATATTTTTTATTTTTCTTTAACATCTTCTGTATTTGAATTTAAAACAACTGCGTTTGACAACATGGGTTTGGCATTGGCAGTATGAACGTAAAAAAAAAGGTTTGGCCTGAAATATTTTTTTATTAATTAAATGTATTTGAAACATATATTATGTATACATTTAAGTTTTCTGAGCTCCTTCTCCAAATAAACTTAAGCTGTGCCAAATCTCAAACTCCTCAGTGCGCGCAGTTTGCTTAAAAATGGGTCCGTAGTTTTCGTTAGTATTGTTATGTATTTATCGAACATGTTATAATGTTTATTAATGAAATTAGTATGGAATAATTTAGAGAGAACTTTACACTATTCTCCATCGGTTGTCAATGAAAAAAAGTTACAATCAGAGGAGCTAATAACAGCTTAAAAGTTATGTTTATTCAATATCGATATAAAAGTTGATACTCTACGATATTATTTTCTTTTCTATATTTTCAAATCTCGGCTCCTAATATCATCGTGGCAGCATATTTTTCAAATGACTCCATTTAGTTGCTACGTACCTTTAAGACATGGGATAATATTCTTCGCAGGACAATATCCGATAGTATGGCCTTGATCGAAAATTCATTATATTTTCATGGTAGCACAGTAAAAATATCAAAAAGGAACACTATAGGCCATGCGTCTGAGCCATCGCAGTAACATTTGGAACTTATTTATTAAGTGCTAAGGTGCGTCATATTGATCGTTCAAAAAATACCCGACATATAAGATTCTGAAAATATTTTCAGAAAAATATACCTATCGGCTGGATAGGTGGTACCTAACATATGTATATACGGTGTTTGTCCAACTGTCGATTCGTTCATAAGAATTCAATTCTCTGAATGAATCGACATTATTAAACCAAGATGCGTGTACGAAGGAACATTTTGTATGGCGTAGTGGATTTTTTTGCATGCTAAGAACACCAACTAGAGGCCTCGCAGCATATATGTTCCCATACATGGATTTACTCAGAATTCGGAGTAGAACATTTTATGTGTGTGTGTGTGTGTGTGTGTGTGTGTGTGTGTGTGTGTGTGTGTGTGTGTGTGTGTGTGTGTGTGTGTGTGTGTGTGTGTGTATGTGTGTGTGTGTGTGTGTGTGTGTGTGTGTGTGTGTGTGTGTGTGTGTGTGTGTGTGTGTGTGTGTGTGTGTGTGTGTGTGTGAAAAAGTTGGTATTGAATTGATCCTAAGTGGGTTTGTTCAGTGCGCACACGAGAAGGTTTTAAAATTAAAATTTATTTATGTATTTAATATCTCACACAATAATTTACAAAAATTATCTATTTGGGATTGTCATTGAATTTTAGGGATTCGTTCAGCGCATTCTGAATAAATAAATAAATACATAAATAAATAAATAATTAGAAAAAAAATCCTTTATATCCATATATAAAAAACGGTTTATTTACTTGTATATTCTATATGAAAATGGTTTTAGTTTTTTGTTTGTATAAATAAATAAAATGAATGAATGAATATTGACGTAAGGGAATAAAGGGACTGTAGGGATGGAAGGGAATAAACAGACGGAATCATAATTAGCGAATCTAGAAAAGAATGTTAGTATGTATGTTAGTAATAGTAAATGTTAGTAATAGTAAAATGGAATGTTAGTAATAGTAAAAAGGTAACATACCGATCAACCATTTTTATATATTTGGAGGTTAATAGTTAAACAGGCAGGACAACGTCTGCAGGGTTTTACTAGTATACATATAAAAATCATTTTTTTACAAGAAAACGGGGGTAAAAGTCTTGGATAATATAAATAAGAAGGGTCCAAGATTCGATAACTTAGAGACCCTAGAGATACAAAAATCAATTAATAAAAAAGAAGACATTATAAATAATGAACTACATAAATTTGAACATAACGCCTCTGTTCAGTATGTTCTCGTTACCCGCCAGTACGGTTAAACCAACCAACCCTTCTAGAATAAACCTGATCCACGTTTTATATATAGTTTTTATGTTGAGTGTAAGTTTGTTCGGACGAGGGAGTGGGTTAGCTCCAAAACCGGTAAACATTAATAATTTATACCCTGGTTAAAACAAATAAATTGTATTTTTCACTAATTAAAATATACCTTATATGTGGAATAAAAAGATGACAAGAGATCATTATATACATAAGTAAGATATTGATTTATGTGTATAAAATAAACGAACATTAATTGAAATAGTGATATTTCTTTCAGAATATTCACCTAAACATTTTTGATATGCATACTAGTTGCATGTAACACATGAGATCCAACTGTCGATAACGATAGTATGTTTAGTTGATGAATACACACCAAACTTGGCAATACCTTCTTCTTCCTGGCCTCTTCCCAACTAATCGTCGATGAAGACTGTTGGACTCAGCTCTCCTCGTTTTCAGGCTGTACACTCTTCGATTCTGGGTCGCCTCCGATGTCAATTCTTGTTTCATCAATTGTGAAATCCTTTGCGCCATCCATGTATTTTTTGGTCTTCCCCTATAACTCGGCAATACCAATACCCGTTAATCCAAATTATTGAATATTTTAAGATATTATGTTTTCTATACAAAACATGTAGGTCAATAATGGATAGTATGGAGGTCAGTCCTTTTTTCCTACCCAGAATATGAAAACAGCATGATGGTGTGAATGTAGATATGTATTTATGTTTGAAGATTAAGTATCGAACTATTAAGTCACCATATATCATATTGTGTATAGACCACTGCCAAACAAATTGTATGAAACAATATCGTCATTGAATTCAATTTTGATAAAAATTGTTAAAAATAGTTTGAGATGTACCTACTAAAGTTCATATTTTTCATATAAAATTAAATTATCGTTGGGGTGTTTCGGTTTTTTTAGATATTTTTTGAAATTTAGAAATTTACTATATAAAGGTTTTTTGAAATTTTTGAAGGATTGTCACGGTTCTTAAGTAGGTACTACACTTTTTCGTTAATCACACTCTACATAGTACCAGCCCCCCTAGACAACGTGTCATTTACCTCAAGAAAAGAAACAAGAAAATATAAATCAATTTATGGAAGTGACAGTTGCCAGTCACGTGACCACTGTCACTTCCATACATTGGCTTATCTTTTCTTGAGATAAATGACACGTTGTCTAGGGGGGCTAGTACAAAAAATATAGTTTTTGTTTAAAAGCAATATCGTTATGGTTGAAGTGTAATTATTATTTCCCCTTAAGATGCTTGTATGATATTATTTCCTAAATTGTTTTTATATATTGTTTATTTTTAATGATGCCAAACTAAAAGTCTCTTTCCAAAAAAGTATATGATTTTGGATAAAAATTTCACGTCTTCGTGATAAATGGAACCAATCGAGCGAAAAAGTTCTTTTGTTTATTTATTGACGGTCAAACAAGGTCGCCAAACTTGCATAATATATTTTTATTCTCATTAATACAGTCGAGATCTTAATTTATAAATGAGAAAACACAAAGGCTGATGGAACCTCCATCGGAAAAAAAAACTATTTTCATTCACATTTTTACTTATTAAAGGCGGGCCGACCCAACAATTGAAGGTATAAATCGGCCTGTGGGTCTGTGCGATCACCGGCCCCAAGTTGTATGGTGTATTGGTTCAGTGAATTAAGGAGCCGATTGTCTTGCAAGTCACGTGTCTAAACACAGCAGTTAACCTTCAACCCCCAAATCTGCTATTCCACACGAGGAAATCTGTAAACAAGGCGGCCAGTGTGAACTCATCGCATGTGGACGTACTTCGATTTCACGGGGACGTGACGGGTGCGTCAGAAACTGTCTTATCGCAAGCCGCTAAATCAATGTTTACATTTTCAGTACTGTGCAAAACTGTACTCATGCAACATATGCCCTAATTCTGAAGAAGGTTTCTGATAATACCTGAATGTAGAAAAGGTTGAAATGAAATAACTATTTTATTTGTTGTACATATATCCTTTTTTGACCAGACAAATTTCAGGCAGTCTGGTACAAAATGAAGATGTTTTTTTTCGTATTTGATCTCTTCGTTCCATTGCGTCAAAATTTCCTTGTGTTTCTTTTACCATATCATTACCCGTTTTCTTTTTACTCTAAGGTGATCGTAGAGGCCTTGTCAATCTATTTTTACTCGTTTCTATTCTGATCCCTCAGTCTCGAAGATCTTCCAGCCAACTCAACAAACTGGGCAATGTCGTCACTACTATCTTTTACGGCATCTATCAACGTTCCTTCTGTGTGTCCATGGCTTCTATTGGAATATCTGGATGACCAGCTGTCGTCACCCTGTATGATCGTATTATTAAGCCCAACTTTAGTTAAGCCATATTTATGATCTTTGATGTCTGCAACTATAGTTTGGCATCTAACCCCTATTACAATTTTATTAGAACCATTTTCTTGACACACGACGAGTGGTTGGAGGTGGTTGGATGCGTTCATTCCAGAACGAGAAGTTATGGAGGTCTCAGGGGAGAGACCAATGTCCATTACAGGATGAAAGAGGACTGAAATGATAAAGTTTGTGACATGCTTTTGTCGATCAGTTGATAAACATGTCTGTTCCAGTTACCCGATGTCAATTTCCAGCTTTGTTATAAAACACACAAAGCTAACCGAACTTTCACCTTATGTTATTATAATAAATAACTAGGATTCGTTTAACGAACGCTTCTTCATTGTGATTATAAACTATCGTTCATTTCCTGTCGTTGGCTGTCATGTGTGAAACACAAAATCCTGCCAATTTAGTTTTCCTTCGTGTGACTGGGTCTCACAATATAGGTCACAGGCATCTAACTGTCTGCCTTTCATCAAATTGTAAAACTCAACGATCACGCGTGAAGCAGTCTCTTCTTATCGTCTAACATCTAACCTCATGAATAATGCCGTTAATAAACTGCAAACACTGAAATGAACAGCTACACCTACGTCTTTGATTTCATATTTATTTATTTATTTATTTGGGAAACATACAGCTTATAATCTTAAACAAAAGGAAATTATTTTACACTTATGCCAAGATTGTTCCCTCGAATTAATAAACCTAATTAACAAACGAGTATAAAACCTAATTAACAAGCATTGCCTAATTATTTTAAAAAAATGTACACACAAAAAAAAACAAGATAAAGAATGTTTTGAGAAAGAAAAAATAAAAATATTACACAATAAGATAGTTATAAAAATACAGCATTAAGCGTTAAATTTAATCATTAAAAAAAACAAAATTCAGCATTAAATAAGAAAAAAAAATTACAAAATAAAGCTGTAACAAAAGACAAACACAATATAAAGCGTGAAGGAAAGAAATTAAATTAGGGAGAAAGGAAAAGGATAAAAAAAAAATGTGGATTGGAATAAGGAGTTTGTCACAGAGTTCGCCTACCCATATTTGCCCCGTATTGACCTTCGGTAAGCTCAAGTGGAATATGTCGATGTCCGTAAAATTGTTATTGTATTGTCTTTTTTTTTTTTTTTAATTTTGTCAATGCTGACGGTGTTGAATATGTAGAATTCCATAATGGGTATTTTAAATCAAACAAATGATTTGGTCTACATATATATATTTTCCTGAGTCCAGGACGACCGTTTCAGCTTATTAGGCCCTTATCAACTGGTTGATAAGGGCCTAATAAGCTGAAACGGTCGTCCTGGACTCAGGAAAATATATATATGTAGACCAAATCATTTGTTTGATTTAAAATACCCATTATTGTATTGTCGACAGATTCTGATGAAAGGAGAGTTTTGCCTATAATTTGTTCGACAGAATAGTATATGAAAAACTTCTGGTCTTCTGGTCGCTTTTTGTGGGACTTGTAATGAAATGTAGCTTAATATTTCAGGTGAGTCAATGTGGTTACGTATTATTTTATATAATAGGGATTGGTCAAATATTATTCTTCGGCTCTCCAAAGCAACCAGTTTATAAAACTGCATGGATTCAGAGTAATTTGAGAACTGTGTGTTCAGTCGATAATTAAGATGTTTTGTAAACTTTTTTTGCACACTTTCTAGTCTTGTTATGTGTGTTTGAAAGGTTGGACTCCAAATGGTTGGATGCGGTCGTACGTAAGTAGTGTAAAGTTTTAGAAGGGTGTTAATGTTTCTGAAAGGTTTGCATAAACGAATTATGTATCGCAAAATTTTGAATGCTTTTGTCGTGATTGTGTCAATGTGTTTGTCAAAAATCAGTTTGGAGTCCAAGATTACACCCAGATCCTTAATATGGTCCACTTCTTGTAGTGTGTTATTGACAATATTGTAAGTGAATTTAACGATATTTTTATTACGGGTGAAAGTTATTTTGTTGCATTTAGAGATGTTGAGGTCAAGTTTGTTTGCATATTTTACGATAATTCACGCCATCAGGTGATATGTTCGTTCTTTCACATTTTCACAATAATTTTTTAACTAGTTATAAATACATATAATAAATTTCTTGCTCAAAATTGAAGACATTAAGCAACTTTTGATACACAAATTTCACGAAAAAGATATGTTCTGTCCATGTAATGTTGGTGAGTACCTACTTAGTTTTTTCTACATACAAAGTGCAGGTACATTTATTGAAATATCGGAAGGGTGAGAAGTTTTTCTGTACACGTGGACCTAGATTTCGTATTATATAACTATATTTTTAGCCAGTACTTATAACATTCATTCATTTAAGCGTATTCAAAGCTATGAAAGTACATTTTAATTTTAAAATATTAATGTTTTTTTTTCATTTGGTTAAAAAGGTTTTTAATAGGTACCTAGTTTCAACGTGAACATATCACGTTCGTTCAATATAGTTACTTATTTTTTTAATTTATTTACAATTTTTAAACAAGTTCAATAAAACTAGTATAAAATGAATATAAATTGTTTCAGTTGGATTTACATCGTTTCTTACTTTTGTTTGCTTTATAATCAACTGCGTTTGGCATTACGTGTTTGGCATCGGCAATATGTGTAGAAGAATATTTCCTTTGACTCCTTTCCTTACCATTGTCCCCTCACCGATGTATGAGAATTGTCATTTTGCTGCAATAATTTTGGGTGACAATAAGTGTCAAGTTTAAAAAGGATCAGTACAAGTTTGAAGACCACTGCGTGTGGATGTGTGCACAGAAAAAATAATCAGTGAACCAGGAATAAAGAAGCATCGGTGAGATCGTTTAAAATACAGTCCACTACCTACCATCTTTAAGACCCATCACCTGATGTTTTCTACAATATGAATGTAAACATTCTACGCCTGACCTAACGTGATTTTTTTTATTCATTTCTACGTGAACAAAACTTTGAAAACGTGTACTTTTTTATTTATTTGTTTAATATTGTAGATCATTCAAGCAAAAAAATCATGATTTATTTATTTATTTATATAAACGTCCTAAATGGACTTTTACATAGGTACACAATTACAAAATATTCAAACATATGTTCATGAACCACGAAGCAAAATACATACATACATAATAATAAATAGGTATATATAACAACAAAAAAATATCAAGAAAAAAAATTATTAATGTATGTAAAATAAATTTTACTATCTCAAGTTTGAATGCAGGATAGCCGGGCCCCAAAGAAAGTATTGGACACCTGTCCTGAAGGAAAAGGAAGCAGAGGGAGACCTAGGATGAGATGGCTAGACGACAGATGGCTAGGGCAGGATGGAGCCAGTTTCTTGAGGAGGCCAAGGTTAGCACCGGGCTGTAGCGCCATTGCTGATGAATATCTTCATAAATAAATCATAAATACCTGCATTAAGTTCATTAAAAAAAATTAATGGAAAAAGGGAGGTGAGTTTTAGATTTAGGATTGAATCGTCGTTCAAAAGTAAAGATTTTTACTAATCCAACTGTCGATTCGTTCATGAGAATTCAATTCTCTGAATGAATCGACAGTATTAAGCCAAGATGCGTGTACGAAGAAACATTTTGTATGGCGTAGTGGACTTTATGCATGCTAAAAACACGAACTTAGAGGCTCCGCAGCATATATGTTCCCATACATGGATTTACTCAGAATTCGGAGTAGAACATTTTAGGTGAGTTTTGTGTGTCTGTGTATGTGTGTCTGTCCCCTTCCCCTTATAACTTTTGACCAGCTGGATTCACAAAGCCTAAAATTTCAGAACGTATATACAGTTATAGATCTACAAAACTTTTATACTCAGAATTTTGAATTTTTGTTTCAGTCAGGGGTTATCAACTTTTGAATTTTTGGTTTATTTTTCCATATATCTCAGAAACAATAAAAGCTAGAATGCTGAAAATTGGTGTCATCATAGAAAAATACAAATTCTCAAATCGATTTTTCAAAAAAAGTCCAGCGTTTCTCAAACATTTTTTAATTAATTTTTTTTTTTGATAAATTTATGAGTTTAACTGCATATATTTCCAAAAATATCGAAAAAAGCCGAAACACCCCAACTAGATAATTTAATTTTCTATAAAAAACATTAACATTGTATTTGCTCATCTCAATTTTTATAAAAATTGAATTAAGTGACGACATTGCTTCATAGAATTTGTATGGCAGTCGCCTACACACAATATTTAAGAAGATTTAATTGTTTGATATTAATCTCCAAACATACATACATACCATCATGCTGTTTTCATATTCTGGGTAGGATCAAAGGACTGACCTTCATACTATCCTATCTTGACATACATACATACTTAGGTACATGTGTTGTAAAGAAAACCAAATATCTCAAAATATTAAATAATTTGTATTTATGGGTTTATAGTTTGGTACTTATTCTTCAACTATATATATACTATCGCTATCGACAGTTGGATCTCATGTGTTACATGCAACTAGTCTAATTTCATTAAGATTCTTTTCATCGTACATACATATAACACAACACATTTGTTTGATATTATGTAAATTTGTTATCGTTTTATTTGTAAATATATACATAGTTACTTTTCAGCTTTTCGAAACAAAGATAGATAATCTGAAAGAAAGCAATATTACAATGGATGCCTTTATTGCTTTCGTGGTTATAATAAAATCCATATTAAGTTAATTTATTAGTATTTTACCTTGATTCCGTTAAGTGTTGCGTGTTAATGACGATAACAATATTATGTTGGTACTATGCCGTTAACCCAATAAGCCTTCAAGAATTAATGAGACAATTTGTGATTTTCGATACCTTCTTATCTTGATAAAACTATCTCGTAATAAGAATTTATTTAATATCGGATATTAACACTCCTATTTTTCGTTGGATTACAAGTAGCGTAGAGCAGTTGTACATTAGGTGATCATCAAATGTATAATTCTATAATGCAGAGGACCTACGTTTTATTCGAGGAAAAATCTCAAAGCATATTTTATTTTTTTTTTATTTATTTATTATAACTTACAAAATCATTTTTTTACATATTATTATATCCACTTCACTAGGTTTAGCCTGTACCGAGGTGGAATATTTCACAATCACATACATATTTATACAATATTTTCGTATTTCATTCAGTTTTTGCAACAGTATGCATTCTATATAACATGATTTATACCTCTATAGTTAAGCAAGAATACATCAAACATTCAAGCAAAAAAAAAATGATACTAAACAAAGATTAATATAGAAGTTAGCATGAATATATCAAACAATAAAGCAAAAAATAACACAAAACAATGATTTATATAAAAGTAAGCAAGAATATATTTTATTTTATTTTTATTTTTTATTTTTATTTTTTATTTGTTTGGAAACTTAACAGCTGTACATTTATAATACTTAATTTCAAATGAGAATACAAAATAAAAAGCCAATTATAAAGTTTCACATATTTAAATTATTATACATTATTAATGTTGGGTAGTCATTGTAAGATGGTGAGTGTATGTGGGGGAAAGGGAAGGGTAATGGATATAGGAAAGCGTTGATAAGGAAGGGATGAATGTTTAAGGAAAGTAGGTTTGATTTTTAACCAGTAATATTACCAATAACTGCGCGTAATTGGCGTTTCATCGATGTCTGTGTGGAGTTAAATATATCAGGTTGGGGGTCAAGACTATTGTAATAATTTAAGCATCTGTTGACATAATTATTCTGTGCGTAATTTGTTCTGCATAAATATAATAAGCATAAATGCTTGTGCTATAGGTGAACGAAATAGGTCGAGGCAGGATTCGAACTCGCGACCACTGGATTACTAACCCAGCGCGCTAAGCGCTCTGCCATCGACCCATCTTTATTTTTAATTTTATTGTTTGGCTGTTTAGGTTTATATATTTTTTTGCCAAGTGTATTATACCTAACTGTTTTATTTCTGTATATTTTTATCTAGACGAGCTAAGGATCGAGGATCGTCTATCGACGATATGTTACAAACGTATCCTTCAATTCTTTGGACACATTGCCAGAAGGGAACCAGACTGCCTCGAGAAGCTTGTTGTGATGGGCAGCGTGGAGGGACGGAGATCTCGTGGTCGCTCACCGACCAGATGGAGCGATTTGGTTAAGTCCACAATGGGGTCTTCGGTGACTGGTGCTCTGCGTTCAGCCCAAAACAGATTGGCATGGAGGCGGGCCATATTTGTGGCGACAGACTACAGCCGCTATCCTCAGTCATGAGGAAAAGGACGAATGAATGAATTTTTATCATCAGTATGTGTTATATGTATGTATGAGACAAATATAGACTAGAGGCTTTCGAGATGTGGAGTTACAGAAGAATACTGGGTATTTCCTGGAGGGACCACATCACGAATGCCGAGGTTCTCAACAGAGTCGAAGAAGGCAGGCACCTACTCAATACCATCTCCGAGAGACGTGCTCGCTGGATTGGTCACATCTTGCGCCACGAGGGTCTCCTACATGAGGGTCTCCTAATGGAGAGAATGGTTGAGGGGATAAACCACAGGGGGCGCCCACGACGCGACGAGAGTATTTGGCCCAGGTGTGCGAGGACATGAACTGCGCCACATATGTTGAGCTGAAGAGGGCTGCACAGGATAGAGAGAAGTGGAAAGCGAGATGTAGACTTCTTCTGCAAACCAATCCACAAGATTGAGACTTTTGATGATGATGTAAAAGGCAATTTATGCCGTTTATAAATAAATAAATGATATAGATATATAAGTTGTAAAAACACTTAAAAAAATTAAACAAAGTGCAATTCCACAGTGAGTATTTAATCCTATAAGTGCTTTTACCAGTCTCAGCTGGGATCCTCAGAGGCAAGGGATAGGCATCCTCAGAGGCACAGGCAGTATAAATTCTGATGATGAACGTAGAAAGATGTATATGTACTTGTTTAACAAGGACATATTCATTTAAAAAAAAATACTTCTGGGGTGGTTCCATTTTCATGTTTAACCCTTAATCAGCCGCATGAAATGGGGTTACAGAGAGGAAGACATCTGCGAGTGTGGCGCCAGACAGGACAACGTGCACCTACTGTCATGTCCCATGACAGGAGCGACATGCACGCACCAAGACACAGTGAAAGCAAACACTAGTGGAATCCGAGTGGCCGAATATTGGGGGCTACGAATATGATGGTGTTCCGGACACGGAAAGTAAGTAAGTAAGCCGCATGAAGAAAATCACACAAGTAGTCGCATGGGGTCACTACTGACCCCAAAGAAATAAATGAAAATGGAATGGAAGAAATAAATAAAACGAAGTATGTATTATCAAAAATATTTAAATGCTTTATTATTATCATGATACAGAACCAAAAACATAAATTTGACTTTAAACAATTAAAAACACAAAACAACTTCTAATTCCTCTTAAAACTATGTATTTTTGGTAGAGCCGAGATCAACTTAAAAAATAAATATTATTCAGATTCATCAGCAGATTCATCTATTCTGCATCCACACTTATGGCATTTATTTGGCACTAACTTTTTGTCTTGACGAACAGCGACCGCGCTCAGGAGTTAATAATAATAATAAACACTTCCTTGCACCCTGCGCCAGTGGCGAGTTTATTGCCGTATGGCAATTCCTTCCAACTAAACAGTGTTTCCAGCCCAGAGAAGCAATATTTGCTTGAGAAATGATTTTAAATAAATTTCTCCTCTGCTGGGAATCCAAATTAATCGAATTTAAATGCATTACCACAATGCACAAACATTACTAACAATATATAAATAGATATACGTAAAAACACAAAAATGAATACTTTTGCGTACGCGTTGATTTTCCAACTACAACTGATTTGCATACCCCGCGGGGAGGTAGGAAGCTAGAATGAGCGCTGTCGCGTACCAAACACTTTTAAGATATTTTTTTTTCAATTTGAAACTGTCATGACCCCATGTGCTTAATAAAGGGTTAATGATGGAAGTCATGAGAAATTATGAAACTCATCATTTTGCGAACATTTGCGTATTATTGTAATGGAGAATATTACGAAAGATAATACCATTACGCCATGTCTCTCATGGGGTAGGCAGAGAGAACCTAAAACCTTATTTTTTATATCTTGACATCCATTCATCCAGTCTGTTTTTGTTATCTAAATATGTATCCGTAAAAGAAAACAATTTCACAATTCATTTCTCTTGGGAGCACAGTTACAATATCAGTGTAAAGTAACCACAGGAAGACTCGAAATCAAATTTGAGATTTATTCTGGAATTGTCTAAAGAAATTGGACCAGCCATCGACTTCCAACGTGCTCATAATCGTTGAATATGTCCCCTAAGGCCATGTTACTTGTCGGGATTATTTTCTCTCTATACGATTGTCTTTCCTCGGAACACGTTGGAGAGACTCCATAAATGATTGTCAAATGACAACATGACACAAGGCGAAATGGAATTCTATAAAATTTATAATAATATCACTGTTCCACAAGGAAAAAGAAATAAGCAATATTCACGAGATAAGTTAAAACACATTTTCAGAGTAACTTTATTTAATAATGTGATCGACCCTTAGCTATAAAGATATGTGACCAATAATACTGTAAAATTTAATGATCCTCCTCAGGCTTAAAGTTTTGTTTTCATTTTTAAAAGTATCAAAATTTTTAATTGTGTTAAAAATATTATTTAACAAATTTATACAAGGAAATATATTTTTTCGCTTTCCCAGAAAATTGTATAAAACATGTGAATCGTCATTGCGCCCCAAATCCGATGTTATAACATGAAAGAATAAATATGAATATCTCATTTACAATAGATATCATTTAGATGCATTTCTTTTTTCAAATAGAAAATGAGTTAATTTACTCAATTGATTATTAGAGAGTTGTGTGTTTTTTGATAGCGACATTTTGATACATTAAAAGAACAACTGACATATTTCTCAATTTATTATTGCTTAAATTTAATACTGCCATATTTTGGTGATTAGTTGCACACTTTTGTAAACTAAATTAAATCAGTGATAAGGTAGGAAACTTATTTGTCGTATGTAAAATTTGTCCCATACAGGCCTGAGGCATGAGGCCCCAACAGGTCAACGCATACATAAATACTTACTCAATCATTCATAAGTACCAACCTCAATTATATTAAGATGGCGTCTTTTGTCTGAAAATTAGGCGATCGCATAACTGTAACATGTAGTTGGCTGAACAAAGATACGAATGAAACATTTCTTATTATTGATTTCACATAAAATGTATGACTCTTATGAATGGAAGTGTGGAAGTGTGAACCAATAACAAGAATAAATTAAAACTAATACCGTCAACTATTGGAGACAACCGAACCATAAGATGCGTATCAATCTTCTGTTAAGCCACATCATGAATGCTTCAATTTCATTCTTCTTCTTCAGCGTGTTTTTTTCCATTCTTGGACATAGGCCTCCCCCTTGATCCTCCACAACTCCCTGTCTTGGGCACACTGCATCCATCTCCCTCCGGCACATTTCTTGATGTCATCAGACCGCCTTGCCTGGAGTCTGCCGACACCTCTTCGGCTTGTTCTCGGTCGCCATTCTACGATATTTTTGAACCATCGTGATTCTTGGCATCTGGCAATATGCCCAGCTCAGCTCCAATTAAGACCAGCGACCCTTTCCGCTACATCGGCTACTTTGGTTCTTTCTCTTATCATGACATTCTGAATTCAGTCCCTTATTGAAATACCCAGCAACTTTCTCTCCATAGCTCTCTGTGTCACTAACAGCTTGTGCATTATTCGTTTTATTAGAACCAATGTAATATACTGCAAGTAAAAATAATAAAGACAGTGTACTATGGTCTTGTACAATCTCTTTTACAATATGGTATTATAGGTTGGGGTGGAACATATAAGACTAACTTAAAATCACTAAAAATAACACAAAAATTAATAATTAAGGTCATTCTCAAAAAACCTAGAAATTTTCCTACAAAACAATTATTTAATGTATTCCAAGTACCTGATTTAGATAATTTATATAAAAATATTGCTTTACAACAAATACATAAAGATACCTTTGGAAAGCGGGCTGAAAATCTAGTGAGTACACAGAGACGGCATCTCATAGGAAATTTGATGATACCGAAATGTAATAAGACACTTGCCCAACATCACTATAAATACCTGGGTATACAATATTTTAATAAACTAGTTGCATGTAACACATGAGATCCAACTGTCGACAGCGATAGTATGTATAGTTGAAGAATAAGTACCAAACCCATAAATACAAATTATTTATTATTTTATGATATTTAGTTTTCTATACAACACATGTACCTAGGTAGCCAAGATAGGATAGTATGGAGGTCAGTCTTTTTTTCCTACCCGGAATATGAAAACAGCATGATGGTATATGTATATTGTATGTTTAGAGATGAAGTATCAAACTATTAAGTCTTCTTTGATATTGTGTATAGGTGACTACCATACAAATTGTATGAAGCGATGTCGTCACTAAATTCAATTTTTATAAAAATTGTAAAAAAAATTTGAGATGTACTGCTACAATGTTAATATTTTTTATAAAAAATTAAATTATCTAGTTGGGGTGTTTCGGCTTTTTTCGATATTTTAAAAAAAAATGGAAATATAGGCAGTTAAACTCATAAATTTATCATAAAAAAAATACTTTTCTTAATAAAAAATGTTTGAGAAACCCTGGAATTTTTTTGAAAAAACTAATTTGAGATTTTGTATTTGTCTATGTTTATACCAATTTACAGCGTTCTAGCTTTTATGGTTTCTGAGATATAGGGAAAAATAAAATAAAAATTCAAAAGTTGATAACCCCTGACTGAAACAAAAATTCAAAATTCTGAGTATAAAAGTTTTGTAGGCCTGTAACTGTTTATATATTCTGAAATTTTAGGCTCTGTAAATTGAGCGGATCAAAAGTTATAAGGGGGGGACGGACACACACACGCACACACACAGATATACACACACACACACACACACAGACACACACACACACAGACACACACACAGACAGAAATGTTCTTCTCCGAATTCTGAGTAAATCCGTGTAGGGAACATATATGCTGCGAAGCCCCTAAGTTGGTGTTTTTTGACTTCAAAGTTGGAAAAGCCGTGACAAAAGTAGACCTCTCCATACAATTCTCGCGTATTCTGGCTTGATACATTGTCGATATGTTAAGAGAACAAAGTTCTCCTGAACAAATCGACAGTTGGACTACCTGCCATTATTAAAACTAGTTGCATGTAACACATGAGATCCAACTGTCGATAGCGATAGTATGTATAGTTGAAGAATATGTACCAAACTATAAACCCATAGATACAAATTATTGAATATTTTCAGATATTTTGTTTTCTATACAACATATGTAGGTATGTATGTCAAGATAGGATAGTATGGAGGAAGATCCTTTTTCCTACCCAGAATATGCAAATAGCATGATGGTATGTATGTATGTTTGGAGATGAAGTATCAAACTATTAAGTCTTCTTACATATTGTGTATAGGCGACTGCCATACAAAATGTATGAAGCGATGTCGTCACTAAATTCAATTTTTAAAAAAATTGTTAAAAAAAAATTGAGATCTTCTACTACAATGTTAATATTTTTTATAGAAAATTAAATTATCTAGTTGGGGTGTTTCGGCTTTTTTCGATAATTGTAAAAGTTTTGGAAATATAGGCAGTTAAACTCATAAATTTATCATAAAAAAAATATTTTTCTTAATAAAAAATGTTTGAGAAACCCTGGATTTTTTTTGAAAAAACTAATTTGAGATTTTGTATTTGTCTATGTTTGTACCAATTTTCAGCGTTCTACCGTTTATGGTTTCTGAGATATATGGAAAAATAAAATAAAAATTCAAAAGTTGATAACCCCTGACTGAAACAAAAATTCAAAATTCCGAGTATAAAAGTTTTGTAGGCCTGTAACTGTTTATATATTCTGAAATTTTAGGCTCTGTAAGTTGAGCGGATCAAAAGTTATAAGGGGGGGACGGACACACAGACACACACACACACAGACACACACACAGACACACAGACACACACACAGACACACACACACACAGACACACGAAATGTTCTACTCCGAATTCTGAGTAAATCCGTGTATGGAACATATATGCTGCGAAGCCTCTAAGTTGGTGTTTTTTGACTTCAAAGTTGGAAAAGCCGTGAAAAAAGTAGACCTCTCCATACAATTCTCGCGTATTCTGGCTTGATACATTGTCGATATGTTAAGAGAACAAAGTTCTCCTGAACAAATCGACAGTTGGATAACTTTTCAATAATACGACATATCCGGTATACGCGTGGTCAGTGGGAAAGTTAGTTTTTATGGTTAGGTTAGGGAACACCAGGGGTAACAAACTGCTGTCAAAACAAATTAACATAAAACTAGTTGCATGTAACACATGAGATCCAACTGTCGATAGCGATAGTATGTATAGTTGAAGAATATGTACCAAACTATAAACCCATAGATACAAATTATTGAATATTTTCAGATATTTTGTTTTCTATACAACATATGTAGGTATGTATGTCAAGATAGGATAGTATGGAAGAAGATCCTTTTTCCTACCCAGAATATGCAAATTGCATGATGGTATGTATGTATGTTTGGAGATGAAGTAACAAACTATTAAGTCTTCTTACATATTGTGTATAGGCGACTGCCATACAAAATGTATGAAGCGATGTCGTCACTAAATTCAATTTTTAAAAAAATTGTTAAAAAAAAATTGAGATCTTCTTCTACAATGTTAATATTTTTTATAGAAAATTAAATTATCTAGTTGGGGTGTTTCGGCTTTTTTCGATAATTGTAAAAGTTTTGGAAATATAGGCAGTTAAACTCATAAATTTATCATAAAAAAAATATTTTTCTTAATAAAAAATGTTTGAGAAACCCTGGAATTTTTTTGAAAAAATTAATTTGAGATTTTGTATTTGTCTATGTTTGTACCAATTTTCAGCGTTCTACCGTTTATGGTTTCTGAAATATATGGAAAAATAAAATAAAAATTCAAAAGTTGATAACCCCTGACTGAAACAAAAATTCAAAATTCCGAGTATAAAAGTTTTGTAGGCCTGTAACTGTTTATATATTCTGAAATTTTAGGCTCTGTAAATTGAGCGGATCAAAAGTTATAAGGGGGGGACGGACACACAGACACACACACACACAGACACACACACAGACACACAGACACACACACAGACACACACACACACAGACACACGAAATGTTCTACTCCGAATTCTGAGTAAATCCGTGTATGGAACATATATGCTGCGAAGCCTCTAAGTTGGTGTTTTTTGACTTCAAAGTTGGAAAATCCATGAAAAAAGTAGACCTCTCCATACAATTCTCGCGTATTCTGGCTTGATACATTGTCGATATGTTAAGAGAACAAAGTTCTCCTGAACAAATCGACAGTTGGAAAACACAAAAATTTTATGACTTTAAAAGAAAAATCAAATCTTTAAAATAACAATAAATTTTTATCTATTCCTTTTTCATATTCACTATGTGTATATGTATGTGTGTGTATGTATGTATGTGTATGTGTCTGTATACGTGTGTATGTTTGTATGTGTATGTATATGTGTGTATGTATGTATATGTATGTATGTGTGTGTATATGTTTGTGTGTGTATGTATATATGTATATGTGTGTATGTATATATATGTATGTGTATATGTATGTGTGTACATGTGTGTATAAGTATGCGTTTATTATATGTGTGTATGTTGTATATGTGTATGTGTATATGTGTATTTGTATATGTGTATTTGTATATGTGAATTTTTATTTTTTTCTCCTTTTTGGATAAATTATGGTTTTTATTCTATATTCACTAAAAAAAAAAACAAAAATAAACTTTAATCATCTGTATGTATTAGCTGTAAGTTGAACTTGATTTACAATTTATTAAATGATTCTATTATTATAAGTAAAATGTATGTAATATGTTAAATATAGATATGTTATTTGCTCCTGTCCCAAGCACAAGTTTTTAACTTTTTTGGGACAGTACCTATTGAAAAACGAGTGGGTTGTGGCCAACACTAAACTCTCCACACCACAAATATTGACAATGAAATATTTTATTCATTCTAAATTTTACTACCAGGAATATAAATTTTCTAACGATAGTATATTTTCATGTTAAGATAGACAAACTATTAATGCCGTATAGTGAAGAATGCTTGAAGATTTTTTTTGTTATTTATGGAAAGCTAATCAGTTCTATGTTCAAGCTCTTTACATTATAACATGAAATCAAATTACTGAACGTGTCCATACATAGAAATTTATCTAATTACATTTTTATTCATACTAAATGTTACTATCAGGAATATAAATTTTCTTCCGATAGTATATTTTTATGTTAAGATAAACAAACTATTAATGCAGTATAGTGAAGAATGCTTATGTTGTATGAAATATTTTAAAAAAAGCAGATAAATTTTGTTTTAAAGAACGCGAAGGCATTTTCAAAATTTTGACACGTGATATTATATGAAGATTTTTTTTTGATTTATGGAAAGCTAATCAGTTCTATGTTCAAGTTCTTTACATTATAACATGAAATCAAATTACTGAACGTTTCCATACATAGAAATTTATCTAATTACATTTTTATTCATACTAAATGTTACTATCAGGAATATAAATTTTCTTCCGATAGTATATTTTTATGTTAAGATAAACAAACTTTTAATGCAGTATAGTGAAGAATGCTTATGTTGTATGAAATATTTTAATAAAAGCAGATAAATTTTGTTCTAAAGAACGCGAGAGCATTTTCCAAATTTTGACAGGTGATATCATATGAAGATTTTTTTTGTTATTTATGGAAAGCTAATCAGTTCTATGTTCAAGCTCTTTACATTATAACATGAAATCAAATTACTGAACTTTTCCATACATAGAAATTTATCTAATTACATTTTTATTCATACTAAATGTTACTATCAGGAATATAAATTTTCTTCCGATAGTATATTTTTATGTTAAGATAGACAAACTATTAATGGAGTATAGGGAAGAATGCTTATGTTGTATGAAATATTTTAAAAAAAGCAGATAAATTTTGTTCTAAAGAACGCGAGAGCATTTTCCAAATTTTGACAGGTGATATCATATGAAGATTTTTTTTGTTATTTATGGAAAGCTAATCAGTTCTATGTTCAAGCTCTTTACATTATAACATGAAATCAAATTACTGAACGTTTCCATAAATAGAAATTTATCTAATTACATTTTTATTCATACTAAATGTTACTAACAGGAATATAAATTTTCTTCCGATAGTATATTTTTATGTTAAGATAGACAAACTATTAATGCAGTATAGTGAAGACTGCTTATGTTGTATGA
Source organism: Molanna angustata (assembly GCA_963576475.1). Taxonomy (NCBI): domain Eukaryota; kingdom Metazoa; phylum Arthropoda; class Insecta; order Trichoptera; family Molannidae; genus Molanna; species Molanna angustata. Next base: position 9,341,172 of record OY754967.1, read on the forward strand.
AATATTTTAAAAAAAGCAGATAAATTTTGTTTCAAAGAGCGTTAGAGCATTTTGACAATGTTGACACGTGATATCATATGAAGAAATTTTATGATATCTATGAAAAGCTAATCAGTTCTAAGTTCAAGCTATTAATATTCTTATATCAATATGAAATCAATGAACTGAAAATTGCCAAATATATAAAAATTCTCTTGTTACATATAAGTTTCATACAAATATCCATTAAATAAAATATAATTTTTGAAACCGTTGAATATTTTTCTTTTAACATTGACCAACTTTGAATACAATTTTATGAAGATTCTTGGTGTTGTATAAATAGTTGAAACCAAATTAAAATATCTCTAATTTCCAGGTCGTGAGAGCATTTTTTCAGTTTTAATAGATGAAATCATAAAGAAACATTGGGAAAAAATGAACCGTTGTCTATGGAAAACTAATCAGCTCTAAGTTTATGGACTAAACACATGTGATATCAATATGAAGTCAATCTGACTTATAGTTTGGGCTGCAGAGAGGACACAAAAAAAAAACAACGTAAATGATGAATTCATAGAGAAGAAATCAAAAGTTGTCTATGGAAAACTAATCAGCTCTAGGTCTTTGCACTTTACACATATGATGTTAATATGAAGTCGATCAGACTTATAGTTTGGGCTGTAGAGAGGACACAAAAAAGATAAATGCTACGGCGTACGGCGTACGGCGTACAGCGTATACGCCATACACACAAACACATCACGACGAAACTCATAGTGTGCATTCTCTACATGATACCCATTGAGAAATTGATGTAAAAAAAATACGCTTAAATTTTGCGAAATCATGACTCTCCCCTATTCCATAGTGTGGAGAGTAAAAAAATTGTATTAATTTAAATATTTGTACTATGTGTATGTTCATATTATGTTACTCAATAAAAAAAAAATAAAAAAAAAAAAAAAAAAAAAAAAAAAAAATGTTTCCATTCCATAAGTAAGAACTGGGAGAAAACATGCATCAAAAAGCTTCTTTTTCAAATAATGGGAGTATTTACAGGATTTCAGAATGTATGATAATTTCCCAAAAGCTGCCAAGGAAAGGCCACGTCTTCCCTCTGTTTCTGCCTCTAGATTTTTATTGGCAAGCATCACGGTATGGCCTAGATATATGTATCTGTCTACTCTTTCAATTTTCACATCATCTATTATGATGGGGAAGGACTCTTCTGCGATATTCATTATTTTGGTCATTTTCATTAACCTGTATGATAGTGAGTTGTGGTATTTGTGCATACCTATATGATGTGAGTTATTTTAAATATAAAAATTTAAAATAAAAAGTATTACGTTTGACGACTCCTGACACAATAATCCGGTAAAGAAAATTAAAACATCATTTTTCAAAGTTTATATTGAAAAATTGTGTGATTATTTCAGGTGTCTTCAACTATTGGTTGCGGTGTCAAAAATATTCGTAGGTACTCTAGTAAAAAAAATCTCCACTTCACTTCTCTAGCCGTACCAGTACGGCCATACTTCAATTTGCAATGACATATCCTGATGTACGGGTACATCCATACTCACTTAGAAGTTAATTGATATAATTTTTAATGACCAACATTTCACTCCATACAACAGTACTGGCGACACATATGCTTTGACGGCTCTTCATTTTGTACTAATAGACTTATATCTCGGTTACACAGAAATTTTTGCATTTTGAAATGAAAGAGATTTATGACGGAGAAAGTGTTGCTGACCACTGTCGAGAGATGCGAAACCATGCCGCATACTTTGGCCACATATTCCGCGGTGATAAATATGCCCTCTTACAACTTATAGTGAAGATAGAGGAAAAACGTAGAATGGTGCGTGAAATAATATCGTGGCTAAAAAATCATTAGGCGACGTTAATGTGTAACAAGTTGCATGTAAGATATGAGATCCAACTGTCGATAGTTTGCATAATCAAAGAATACTTACCAAACTATAAACAACACAAATTAATAAATATTTGAAGATATTTTATTTTCTATATAAAACATATAGGTATGTTTGTCAGGATAGGATAGTATGGAGGTCAGTCTGTTTTTCCTACACAGAATATGAAAACAGTATGATGGTATGTATGTATGTTTGGAGATTTAAGTATCAAACCATTAAGTCTTCTTACATATTGTGTATAGGCGACTACCATACAAATTGTATGAAGTGATGTCGTCACTTAATTCAATTTTTATAAAAATAATAAAAAAAATTTAAGATATACTACTATAATGTTAAATTTTTTTATATAAAATTAAATTATCTAGTTGGGGTGTTTCGGCTTTTTTCGATATTTTAAAAAAATTGGAAATATAGGCAGTTAAAATCATAAATTTATCATAAAAAAATATTTTTCTTAATAAAAAATGTTTGAGAAATTTTGGATTTTTTTTGAATTAGCTTATTTGAGATTTTTTATTTGTCTATATTTGTTACAATTTTTACAAATTTTACAAATATTGGTACAAATTTTACAAATTTCTAGGTTTCTGAGATATATGGAAAAATAAAGTAAAAATTCAAAAGTTGACAACCCCTGACTGAAACATAAATTCAAAATTTTGAGTACAAAAGTTTTGTAGGCCTATAACTGTTTATATATTCTGAAATTTTGGGCTCTGTAAATTGAGCGGATCAAAAGTTATAAGGGGGGGGGACACACAGACACACAAAATGTTCTACTCCGAATTCTGAGTAAATCCGTGTATAGAACATACATGCTGCGATGCCTCTAAGTTGGTGTTTTTTGACTTCAAAGTTGGAAAAGCCGTGAAAAAAGTAGACCTCTGCATACAATTCTTGCGTATCCTGGCTTGATACATTGTCGATATGTTAAGAGAACAAAGTTCTCCTGAACAAATCGACAGTTGGATTAGTTGAGTACAAGATCGTGATGAGTGTGATCACCAACGAAGAAGAAGAAGAATACCGTCACTGCAAGATAAAAACAAAGCGGCGAAATTGAAGCCCAATTTCTTGCGGTTATTGATTGGAAGATGTTTTCAAATTTTAAAATGTGCTTTTATTTATAAACGCATACATACAATAATGTGCTGAAGTTTTACGTAATAAAAACTAAGTTTTAAGTAATTATGATGCAATTCAAAATAGTGCGATATAATATTATACCATGGACCAATAGATGGGTCGACGGCAGAGCGGTTAGCGCGCTGGGATAGTAATCCAGTGGTCGCGAGTTCGAATCCTGCTTCGACCGATTTCGATCACTTATAGCACAAGCATTTATGCTTATTTTAGATAACGCAGGAAGCTTGTTTGACAAGGACATATTCATTTTCAAATTAATAAAAAAAAATATATATATAAAAAATAGTAAAATGTTCAGGCTGTTTTTTTTAACGTCAACTCTCAAAACGATATGATGCCTACATTTTAATTTGATTACCCTTATTACAGAAATATCACGTGAATGATCAAACATAATATCACATATTCGAGAGAGAACAAAATGATATTAAAAAACGGGAAAAATATTTGAAATTGCGAGTATTCTCCTTTCCGGTTTTTCCATTTCGCGAAAATCTTCAAGTTTCCAGGACGTTTGAGTCATTCGTACAAATGTGTATACCGGTGTTCCACGAACTCTAACATTTCGTTAAAATAAAATCCAATTTATATACTTTAATTTAAGACACGTAGAAAATCCATCACCCGCCAATCGCTAGAGACTACCCAGCTGGGGGCTGTTTGTCAAAAGGGTAGCCGTGGAACGGGAAGGGGTGGATTGTAAAATGGTCCCCTTTGGTGAATGCTTTCATAAATTTGGAACGGTGTCTGATTTTCCAACAGCATTGTTGTAGCACTCCCACATATAGGTACATGCAGGGGAGATTTCTTGATTTGACGGGAGCTATTGAAATTACTCTCGACGCGACGGCGACGATGGAAAAATGTTGCAACATTTCTCAAAAATAGGTGAAAATATTTGTGTAAACGAAATCGTTTTATTTTTTATTTAAATTCCCAAAAGCAGGAATTTGAATGAATTAAATTATAAGAATTAAAAGTAAGAAATAGAAAACAACATATTATATTAATAATTGTGTTTAAAAATATGTATTCCTTCCATAATATACTCCTCATTCTAATAGCTTTTCATTACTTTTGTTGTATCTATTCAACATTATCAAACATTCAGATGTCACATTTTCCTACCCTAACACGCATTCATGCGTCTGTTGTTCAAGCTTCTTGCATTTCTTTCTTTGAATGTCGTTTACATGGTCTAGTCGCCCTTTTCTTGGACGCCCCCGACCTCTCATATTATTCCAGTCCCCATTTTATATTTTCTTCGTCAGGCATTCTTTATTCATTCTCCCCATGTAGCAAAACCATATCAATGTATTTATTCACTTTCATTCTATTGATGACATATTTCTCTGTCATACATCGTCTTATTACAGATTCCTCTCAACGATCTCATTTCAACTGCATTTCTTCTGCTTTCATGCGTCTTATGCCATGTCCACGTTTCACTAGCATACGTCAGGTTTTGGACTACAAATGCATTTTGAGAGGCAACTTTGGCTTCTTTTCTTCACATTCACTTTGTTTCTGTAAATAACGGTAGGTACTTAATCATGGCAATTTATTTGCACCTCAATATAGACGAAGTTATAATATTGTAGGAGAACTGGGAAATCAAGGCACCTTCAGGGCGTACGAACTGTCATAGACAGGTTTACGTAATTACTATGTGCTTGTGCAACGTTCACCAATTATGCCTTCATACTCCCTATTATTCCAATTTTTGAAAGTTCTCTATTATATTATCTTAATAATGAAAAATCTTTTTGCTTGAGAATAAGAATGCAGACCGCCTTGTCACAGTTGGTAAGTCTACTGTGAGGCCGTCCTGGGTTCGATCTCCAGCAAAGAAGAAATTTATTTAAATTGATTTCGCACGCTTATATTGTTCCTTAGGGCTGGAAACACTGGTTAGTTGAAAAAATTACCATAAGGCAATAATCTCGCCACTTACGTAGAGTCCAAGCGATTATTTATTATTATTATTGGTAAGCAGAAACACTATCGCCATCTATGGAGTGACGAAGAAACTTTTTTTGTAACGCCATCTATTAAGAAATTGTAAACAATGAAAGCATTAGTCCTTATACATAAGTTGTCAATGCGTTCGCACAGACGTCACCCCTGAACCATTTCAGAATTATAAGTTCATCTTTGGCTTGTTTACTTACTTGTACCAATTATGGAAGAATATAAAATATAAACAGTACATCATTTTGGAAGAATATAAAAATGAATCATTTAAAACAGGAATAAGTCACAAATATGGAACAAGGCTTGCGATGGAGCGCGCCCTGCAGGTACCTACATACATAAGTCAAAAAACGTGTACGGAGATCGTACCAGAAAACATCTTGTGCCGCATATTATTAACGCGTTGCCAATTAGAATAAGAAATATTTTAAAGTCTGACGAAACGAAACTAGTAACAATATAAAATACTCTGAAATATCTATATTTGAAGTGAAGCGTTCATTAGAATCTTAATGACTATCGTTGAGTGATGGTGATTTGATTATATTATGTATGTTTATAGGTGTATTTTTTTCGGTATTTTTTCTTTTAGTTTCTCTTTTAATTTTTGTGTTGTCAAACGTTAAGTTTTTTAAAATGTCAATACTGACGGTGTTTTATGTGTAGAACTCCATTATACTAGGTATTTTTAATCAAACAAAAATGATTATGGCTCTACATGTATTATAGAATGACCGTTTCGGCTGACTAGGCCCTTATCAACTAGTAAACATAGAGTAGTGTCTTTTTCTTATCTACTAAAAATCGGTTTATTTTACAACTATACGAATAATATTAGAATATTTCATTATTAATATTAGCTACACTACAACTGTTTAGGATATTTCATAATTGTTATGTAAAGTATAAGAAAAAAGACAATAGTCTATGTTTACCAGTTGATATGGGCCTAGTCAGTCGAAACAGTCGTCGTATTATAAGGAAAATATACAGCTAGAACCATAATCATTAATATTTTATTAAAAAATACCTATAATAAGTTAAGTTATTATTAGTGACCGACCGAAAGTTCGGTTTCGGTTTCGGCAATAAAATCTAGTTTCTGCATCAGTTTGGGTTTCGGCAGAAACTCTGTCGAACCTTCGGCCGCACCGAAACTCGTTGTTCGGCTGATTTCGGGTAAGTTCGTGACTCGAGTGTCACCCTCCATCATCGATCAGTTCATCAGTTGAGTTCGCCGGCCAGCCGCAGAAAAACTGCGTACAATATTAGGCTTTTTAATTACGATTACTAAAGTAATCTATTAATTTATTAATGATATTTCATTTTTTTTATTAGCAGAAATAAAAAATATTTTTCCACATACTTACTTCAAGTATTGTTTTTTTATTTCATTGAACACGTGTTAACTGTCAATAAGCCAAAATTCAGTAGACAATATATTTTTAAGTGTCTAAAAAGTTTCGGTTTCGGCCGAAACTGCTAGAGATACCGAAGATTTGGGTTCGGTTTCGGTTTCGGTAGAAAATCCTGTTTCGGTCGGACACTAGTTATTATGTGAAAGAGAGAATCTGCCCTGATAAATGTAATTGTCATTGAATATTTTTATTATTGCATATGCGCAAACATTGAATTTTTTTTTCCCTGTCGGGAGTCAAAGATATTTTTTAACAGATTTTTAATTATCTCAATAGAGACGAAGTTGGAATATTTATTGTAGGAGAACGGGGAAATCAAGGCACCTACAGGGCTTACGACCTGTCATCGGCTGGTTTACGGAACGTTGCGCAAGCGCATAAAGTGATCACGTAAACCAGCCGATGACAGGTCGTAAGCCCTGTAGGTAATTGTCATTATTTTATTTAAAAGATGAGTTTTCCGAATGTCCACTCATTTCAAGTGAACTTCTCTGAAATGTTTTTCCCACATTATTCTTTGAGCTAAGATGACTCGGGTGGCTGGTGCTTCCTGTTAAATATTACCATCGTTACATATAATCGAATATTCAATGTTCATTCAATAAAGTGAACTCTGAGACTACGAAACGCCTTCACACATTCTTTTTATATCTTCCGTGAAATTGTTTTAGCATTAAGTTTGCTTTTATACCTTCACGATATACTCCTTAAGCTGTAACGGATAATGATTGCCTAACAGTATATGATGTAATATTAAATATATATTATGTTAATATAATAACATTTTCATAACTGTATAATATGTTATGAAAATGTAATAGTGTTATATTCTTTCGTTTTTATTATTCAACATTTTGATATTCAACGTAAAATATTCTCCAGAATGTGAAAACTTGTTTTTGGTGCAGTTTCCCTAAAAGCAATAGGTAGATACAATATAATTTTCCAATTAGATTCACGTTTCTGCTACAGTAAGTGCATCTTGTAATATTTTATATTCTTATTTTTCTTATTTTCATATTAGTTCTCGGCCAACTAACAGGTACTGTGTCAAATAACAACTATAACAAGTTGCCATATTCTGAAGATTGACGATAGCAATGGTCTCAATAATCCAGAATGAAAACACTAATAGCAAATTTATCTTCACCGGGTATCGAACCCATGACCTTTGGATCTGCATCCAGATACCTAACCAATTGATCCACGAATACCGACAAATTATATAAACGTGCAGTAAGTATTTCAGCTTTATCTTCATTTATTTCTCTGGGCTGGAAACACAGGTTAGTTGAAATAAATTGCCATACGGTAATAAACTCGCCACTTGCGCAGAGTGCAAATAAGTGTTCATTATTATTATTATGTTTACAATGGCGAGTTTATTGCCAAAAGCAATTCCTTCCAACCAATAAACCAATGCAACGTGATACCATAAATAGTGTTCTGATGGGTACATATAATTTATATAAAAAAAACAGAAAGATAAACACGAAACATTATTAATTATAAAATCACAGTAACAAAAGAAAGGAGGGAGAAAGAGGTTGTGGGATATGAGAGAGGATAGAATTAGGAGAGAAAAGAGTTCTTAGACAGATAATATAACAGTTTCACTTATTTTTTAAAGTTTAATATATTGAGACGTCGCAAAATCATCACTTAAGGTGTTCAATAGTCTTGCTGATTGTACTTCAAAAGAGGAACTGATAAATTTAGTAGAATGAATGGGAAAAACTAGTATGGTACGATCAGCAGATTGAAGAGACAGACCGTGATTTGAAAAGAAAACAACATTTTTCTAAGATATTGTGGAGAAAAAGTGTTATTCATTATATTATACAGTAGTGAAAGTAAATTGATGTTACGACGTTGACATATCTTAGGCCTGCGAAGAAGATTTCGGCAAATGGAAACATGATTATATTTTCTAAGACCATAAATATTTTTTCTCGCATTTTCAATAAGATTAAGAAAACAAACATGTTGGAGATCAATTAAAGACTTTATTCAAGCCTCAAAATATTTCTTCAAATAGTTCAAAATCGTTTTTTTTTGTTATTATATTAATGGTTTTATCGGATATAAAATGCAGTCAAACAAAACAAAGAAAGAATAGAGAAGGATCCATGACAATTTAATATTGACGACCTTGCATTAAAGAAGGGAAATCATCGAAGCTGAATATTCTGCGGACACTTCAAAGCAGATGTAATAAAATGGGATCATAATACCTGATATGCTCATAGAAAGTGGGACAATAGTTCCACCATAAAAATAATAATTATAGCATACGAGTTTACCCATCATCACTTAGATTTTCTCATAGTGCCGAACTGACATTTTCTTGACGATACCTATCATCTTCTCTCTAAGCAATGTTAGATTTACTAAAGTATATACTGTATCGAAACAAAAAAACGAATTAAAAAAATATTTATTTTAGCCATTTATGTGAAACAATACTAAAAAAACATAAAAACAAAAATAGACACCGTACAAATAGTATATAATATTTCACACAAAGAAACAAATGTAACAATTGATTAAGCTTCAATAAAATTATAAAAAAGATAAAAAGGAAAATACAAATGTGGCAATAGATCAAATGAAAAATTGGCGGCCATCGATATAGGAAAGACACATATTTTTTTTGAAAACTGGCAAGCTATCCCCGAAATATCTGCATCGACACACAATTCATTTCCAAACCTCGGTATCGGTATGAACACTTAACATACCATTTTAAAAAACATTAGTATGTTAATTCATAACAATTTCTCACACATTGAGAGCCGCGAAACAAATTTAGAAGATATTAATTCTCAAAACAGATAAGAAAGTTATGAGTACATAACAAATAAATTCAAACCAATTTCTATTTTCCTGGGACACGATGATGGTTGCCTCTGGCATATGGTGAAACAAAGTATTAAATTATTATAATTCTTACGAATTCTTTCCAGTTTAAGTGCGGATACAAATGGCTAAATAATGTACCTACCATTTTTTTCTGTTTTCTATCTTATTCCGTACTTTGTATTTTTTTTTCTAGCAATTTATTTAATCATCTTATTTATTTATTTGAATCTTTCTGTATATATCACTAGTACACATGCGGGCTTATTGCCTAATGGCAATTTCTTACAACCAACCAGAGTTAATGTTACATATATACAAAACAGTTTGTACTATGCCAATAAGTTAATCACATTACAAAATAAACAAAGATAGCAGAAGAAAAGTAAAAAAAAAATAAGATAGCATATAAGAACAATTCATAGCAATGATAGGAAAACTAAAGAATAAGGAAAGGAAGAGGAGAGGAAGATGTAATCAGGTATTGTCAGATAAATATTTTTGCTTTAGCCTTTTCTTGAAGATGTTTAGTGAGATAGACGATGAAATATCAGGACTCAGACTATTCCATAGTATATCTGAATGCATTTCAAATGAAGAGCTAATACATTCAGAAGTATGTATATAAATAACCCAGCGTACTAACCGCTATGCCACCACCCATCTAAAACTGTCAATCCACCACTCTGTTTTTATAAATTTAACCCATTATTTATAAATTTAACCCATTTAAAAGAAACTTAAAAAAGATTTATAACTATACATTGTATACATGTACTAAATCCGTTGTATTTAAAATGTATATACCAAAGACCTTATAATAATAGTATATAAGGTCTTTGGTATATACATTTTAAATGTTGGTTCCGTAAATCTATACTTTAAAAAATCTATATATTTTGTGAAATACACTAATTTTTAAGGCCCTTCGATTTTTATCGTTTAAGTTCTTTAAATTAAACGATCTATTATCAGAATTATTTTGCAATGAAGTAATTGAAATATTAATGATCGACGAAGTTTTTAACGAAATTTGTCGACGAAGTTTGTCGACGAAGTCATAAGCTAATAAATGCCCTAACAAGGCGAAATAGGCCTATCGCACATAATAAAATTCATGTAGAATCAAAAAGTGGTTAACTTTTAATTATAGATATAACTTAATTGAAATATATTTTTTTTATTATTTGATTTTTTATGTTATGGCTGTAAAATAGATTTCTAAAAGCGAAAATAAAACTTAACTAATTCTATTTGCTTGCGGAACGGGAATAGCGCTGGCTTGTTAATCCAGTGATGGCGAGTTCGAACACCCGCCCTAGTTGCCTAGACCGCCTATAGCACAAGTATTTACTCTTATTTAGAAAATCTATAATTTTGTGGATGTGCTGTTCGCTAGCACATAACTAATATTTCAAAGTGACCCTTAGCTCAGGAAACTCGAAATTTGTTTTTTCATTTTCAAATTGGTAAAAAGGCACATCACATTCATTAAATGGCATAAAAAAAATTATAAACTCATTTCATACAAAATTTCAATATTTTGTAGAGTGACTTGTTAGTGACCTCCCTTAAACCTAAAAAATGCATAGCTCTATTTCTTTTTTGACTCCTCTCTACCCCAAAGGGATATAGTGGGGTGTTATGAATTCGCCTTTTTTAATGTTATTTTTTATTGCATATTATCAACTTCTATAATGCTGAGATTGTAAATAATAATAATAATAATAAATTTGGATTATTTTTATAGCGCCGTTTTTGTGATAACCTCACCTCAAGGGCGCTTTGAATATATTAGGGGTTTTTGTAAGACTCGCGGAAGAAGTGAGTTTTTATGTGTTTCCTGAATAGTGCTAAGTTGTCGATTTGCCTCAGTTCAGGTGGTAGTTTATTCCACGAGGCTGGTCCGGCCACAGCAAAAGCACGATCACCGAAGGATGAAGTGTTGACTCTATTTATTTCAGTCAACTTGCAAATCACGGATGCGGTGGCTGACCGAAGTGTTTGTTGTCGCTCGATTACGGTGAGAGGGATGCAGAAGTCTGAAAGATACGTGGGAGCCATGCCATGGATCGCTTTGAAAGTCAACAAACATAATTTATATTTGATTCTCTCTGTCACTTTTAGCCAGTGAAGATTTCGTAGATGGTGGGATATGTGTGAGAATTTCGCAGCTCCGGTGATTAGCCTAGCAGCAGCGTTGAAGACGGATTGAAGTTTGTTTAGCTCGTTTGGAAGGTTTGCGTATATACCATTGCAGTAGTCCAGGCGGGAAATAACGAATGCGTTTACTAGAGATTTCGGTAGTTTATTCCACGAGGCTGGTCCGGCCACAGCAAAAGCACGATCACCGAAGAATGAAGTGTTGACTCTATTTATTTCAGTCAACTTGCAAATCACGGATGCGGTGGCTGACCGAAGTGTTTGTTGTCGCTCGATTACGGTGAGAGGGATGCAGAAGTCTGAAAGATACGTGGGAGCCATGCCATGGATCGCTTTGAAAGTCAACAAACATAATTTATATTTGATTCTCTCTGACACTTTTAGCCAGTGAAGATTTCGTAGATGGTGGGATATGTGTGAGAATTTCGCAGCTCCGGTGATTAGCCTAGCAGCAGCGTTGAAGACGGATTGAAGTTTGTTTAGCTCGTTTGGAAGGTTTGCGTATATACCATTGCAGTAGTCCAGGCGGGAAATAACGAATGCGTTTACTAGAGATTTCGTTGCTTCCGTTCATCGCAATGTATCTGTGTGTGCTGTGCACTAAGTATTATATACGGCGTGTTTATTCTACTTAGTCGATTTAAGACTAAATAACTAATTCGATTATTTTAAAATGTTGCTTATTCATGTATCAAATTTAAAGGATTTGAAGGATCAGTGCTTATAATATTTCTAAGGCAACAAAAGTAACAGTAAAGGTATCAGTAATAGTGTAGTTATAATACTTTGTATCAGTAACAAAAGTATCAGTTATAGTGTAGTTATAATACTTGGATTTCATAAAATTGTTCAAAATTTCGTCCTTCAATGCCATCAGATTTCAATGAAACAACCAAAAGTTTTGAACAATTTTTTGAAATCAAAGTATTTTAACTACCTTTTGTATTTTAAAGTATTTTAAAGTATTTTACTACCAAGTGACCCCAAGCTCAGAAAACTTAAAATTTGATATTTTTATTTTTAAGTTGCTAAAAAAGCACATCACATTCATAAAATTGTATTGAAGAATTATCAGTTATTTATAATGAAATATAAGAATCAAAAATAATTTTAAAAATACTCATTTCATGAAAATGCTGATAATTGTTCATACAAATTTTAGAGAGTGATTTGGTAGTGTAGAGTATAGCGTTGGCCTTAACCCACTCGTTTCAATACAAAACTCGCTTTGGTTTGCAACTCAAAAAAATCCTGATTCCCAATGGGATTTACGGCAAACAAAGGGAGAGAGCTCCCGTTCATTTATATAGTAGGTAATAATATCATCTAACAATAAAACAAATTTACGACACCTCCTGGACGTTTTCAAAATAATATGTCCTGGGGATAGCGTTAAATTTTATTTCTTCCATTTGGCCACCGCGGAACGGGTCCGATTCGAATGTTGAGCCAGTAAAACAGGAAAGAGTCGAGGATTGGACCCGATTGGACGAAAAGATAAGCCAAACGACCGCTCAATGTACCTACCTACATACATAATTCCACAGTCTAAACAACTCTCCGTCGTAAATCACTGCAGTAGTTTCGTCAAAACGGTGCAATGAGGATTTTGCGAAAACCTCATAGCTATAGCGACCATCGATATTCATTTTATTTATTTATTTAATACAATACACGGCATAAGCCATTTACATGTTACATAGAATTACATTTTTTTTAAATTAACAACATTATATATTAAAAACAAAATATATATGTCTCAACTTCAAGTGAGTCACATTTCACAATACAAACAAACTTACTAAAATAAGTATATTAATCTTAATCTAAGCATCATATTAGTAACGTACATAATATTTTCAATAATAAAGAAGCAACAATCTTGCAAAAAAACTTGACAACCAAAGCATAAATATATAAAAAATCTCAAAAGTACAATGATCCTGACGAACGAAATAAAAATAGAAATTGACAAGAACCGAAGATATTCTTTCAATTTTATCAAAAATTCTTTTAATTGATTTCAGCTAATTTCTTAAATTCCACTGGTATATCATTATACCACGTTACCCCTTAGTACAAACGAGTAATGATTTTGGCCAGAAGATTTAGGTATTATTTTTCGGTTTTATCATTCCACTTGTACGAGTTGCTGTACTATTGTTATCTGTAGAGTAAATATTATTAGTAAAATATCATTACGTCTGAGTTTAATTGCATTTCTAAAAAAAATTGTAACGTAAAATTGAGACAATAATTCTTCAGTGGGAATAACGCTTAGCTTTACCTAGTTAAATAATCTTAATAATTTTTATTTTGAATAACTTACTTACTTACTTCCAATGGCCATACAACTCCGGTAGAACTTTAGCCTCCTGAACAATAGCTTTCCAAGCCTTCCTGTCAGCTGCAGTGGACTCCCAGTCATCACAAGCATTCAGCACGTTCAGATCTCGGGTAAAATTGTCCATCAATCTCTGCCTTGGTCTACCCAGGGGTCTCTTGCCCACAGGGTTATTTTGCAGAATACGTTTTGTGGCTCTTTCTACCCCTGATCTGACAACATGTCCAATCCAAGCTAATCTTCTGGACCTGATTTCGCTGGTGATTAAAGGTTGTCCTGTCATTGCACGAATTTCCTCATTGCTTCGTGGTCTCCATGTACCTGCCGCAATTCCTGGTCTTGGGCCTAATATTTTACGTAATATCCTGTTTTCAAATGTTAGAAGTCTTTGTTGGTCCTTTAGTGTCATGCACCAGGACTCAGCATCATACAGGATTACTGGTTTAATTAGGCTATTATAGACCTGGAGTTTCACTCTTCGCGATATGAATACTCCCAACGTGTAATAAATTCAAGTGAGCATCCTATTATTCCATATTGCATCACAGATTGAGCCAAAGCATAATAATCTGTTATTCTAAGAATCTCAACATCAAGCAAATTTCTAAGTCGATAAAGAATATCGAATATAGTACGCAATCTTTCCTGTTTTAAATATATAATATGGTCTTTTCATAAAGTTATATCTTCCTATCATCCCGAAAAAGCACGAAATTAGAATACATGCCACAGAAATCAATAAGAGATCTTAGAGGAATATGCAAGAAGCGATGTATGACAGAATAAGAAACGATGATAAAATAGCAGAATGTTACTTGAAGAACGATATCGATAACAGAATGAAAGTAAACACACTAAGGTGGTTTGGTTGCATGGGTAGAATGAAGAAGAAACGAATGTTACAGAAAATTTATAAAGCTGAAAGAAAGAGGCCGCTTAAGAAGATATTGACACGACCTTGTTAACAATATTTTGAAAGAAGAAAGTGTGAATAACAGACGAAAATAATTGTGTAGGTAGGTATATGAAAGTGTGTAAGTTTAATGTACATTTTATCTATATTTTTTTATAAAAATAATACTTATCCTTAAAACAAATTAAATTAATGAAGCACTGATAAATTCAAACCTTTCAACAAATTAACACTTTTAACGAATCCCATTACATTTTCCTACCCTAGTATCTAATGTATAAGTTTTAATCGGGGGTTTCCTCTGAAATATACGAAAATGCTTACTTTAGATATTTGATTTATAACAACACATGCAAATTTATTGGCGATCAGCAATTTCCTTCGGCTAATCAAAACTGAAACGTGATGAATAAAAATTTTAGGAGTTAGTAAATGTTATATAAAACAGAGGTACTATAGTATTTATTTTATCTTTTTTGAAAAATATATGATTAAATAAGCAATAGAAATTATCAATATAAGCAATCAGGCTACGATCGTTCTAAAAGGAATGAGAAAAAGTATAATTATTAATCTCGTATGATTTTGATCTGTAGGTATAGGTACGGAATTTTATAATGTAAACGTTGTGTCAATGCCTTAAATAATATATGTACATTAAAAATGACACTGTCATATAAACTATTAACTTTTTTCACGTTTTTCTATTCACGAAACAATAACGTCAAGTAATTTAATAATATATATTTGCATATCAACTTCTTCATATAATCTCATGAAATCAACATGAAAATCCATATTAGAAATTAAATATTCAATGAATTTTATAATTTCTCTTCAAGCCACGATACAAAAGTTCAATCTTTACTTTTGAACTCGTATGTTTTCAAAAATTTAGAAGGTCATATTATTATACAGAGTTATACAATCTGGCTAATATTAAATTAATTCATGTATGTTAGTTACTATTTTAAAAAGTTTTTTATTTACTATAATTTTACAAGAAGGCTTTTTAATAGGTGGCTATTATTATACAGATTTATACTAGGTGGTTATTATTAAACAAATTCATGTAAGTTAGATACTATTTCATTATAGTGTTTTTAGATAACTTTTATTTTACTATGGTATATTCAACGAATTCATGTAAGGTGCATTTTATTTTAGAAATTTATATTAGCGTTATATTATTTTACAAAGTTAACTATTATTTATATAAGCTTACTATTATTATTTTACACCTATTAAGTGGCTATAATTTAACAAATTCACGATAGGTAAGTGTGGTGACTGTTAACTTTTAAATACTCAGTTTATAATAAATTAATACACGCGTTTTCACTAACACATTTTATTACAATTTACAGTAATTATTTTAACAGAGAGAAGTACAATTAATATCAAAGAACCCCAACGTGAGAGCACTATCGTTTATACATCCAAACAGCAAAAAGCCCCTAACAAAACCCTGACCTACCTTTATATTCAATCCCGAATATTCCCGAATCATCCTTCGTATGATCTCGTAACTTGTTATACACTTTGCCTAATACCAGGCGCAACATCAATATATTACAGTAAGTATTATTTTACAAAGTCATGTTAGGTGTCAATTATTTTACAAAGTCATATTGTGTAATTATTATTAAACGATGTTTTAAAACGGATTTTGATTCTCAGAAACAAACTCAATATTCTGCTGTAACATACGGTGCAGATACCTATCGATTATCCTGACAAAGAAATATATCGTTGAGTGTCTTCTCCGTAGTATTTATTATCTCATTGTCTAGTGGAATTTCTCCCCCAAACCTCCTACATCATCAGCATTCGCACAATCTTCCTATATATTTATTCACCATCTTCCTTATTATGTGCCTATACTCTTATTCTACATCTCGCCGAGTATGTTGCGATAATCAGATCCCTTAAACCCAGTTCCGTCGTTATTGAGTCACAAATTTCCCTTTTCCCCGAGAATTTTGATGGTATTACACATAATGAGAATGTACGATCGAAAGAATGTTCTCTGATTCAAAAGCAAATAACATTTTAAAGAAATAGATACCTACCTACCACTGTTCTACTACATATTATTCAAAAGGATTTTTTTTGGTTAAAACTGTTCGTAAAAAGATTTTTCTTAACTGTTTCTCAAAAAAATGTAACCGTTTCTTCCAGTTTTGAAATTAAATACATTTTTATATTTGAAATAAATTTAACAATTTTGGAATGGAAGGGGATGGTGGTTTCCGAAATATAAAGAGTGAAAATAGTATGTATACACTCTAAAATAAAATTAAATACATATTTTTTATACAAAATACATTTTATATATCTAGATACGAATCGTAAACTGCTTCATTATGCTTAAAATCTGTTCTGAAGCTAATATTAAGTTAAATATGATAATTTTGGAATTAATCAATGTAACATTTTAAAAATATGTGGTAATTTTAGAACAAGTATGACAATTTTGAAAGAAATATTATGATATACAAAAATGTTAAAATATATGATGCAATTGCAATTTAAAAGCGAATTTTATGAAATAAATTAGGCATTAAACCAAGTACTACACAAAATGTGCTATCTCAAAAAAAAATTGTTAACATTGCGCAAGCGCATAAAGTGATCACATATACCTGCCGATGACAGGGCCCTTTTAAAATATGTTATAATTTTAGAACAAATATGACAATTTTGAAAGAAATGTTATGATACACTGAAATGTCAAAATAAATGATGCAATTGAAACTTAAAAGCGAATTTTTTGAAATATAATATTATGCATTAAACCAACACAAAATGTGCTATCTCATAAAAAATGTAAAGTTGCCCAAGCGCATAAAGTGATTACGTAAACCAGCCGATGAAAGGTCGTAAGCCCTGTAGATGCTTTGAGTTCTTATTTCTCCTGATCTAGAAAATAGTTAATAATAAACATCGAAAGCAACCGTCCTTAAACATGAAATGACAATGCTTTCGCACAGATTTCACCCCCGAACCGCGCAAAAATTTTTAGTAGGCATAATTGGTAAACGTTGCATATGCACATAAAGTGATCACGCGAACCAGCCGATGACAAGACGTAAGCCCTGTAGGTGCCTTGAGTACCTAATACATCAGGTATTTTAACACTGTTTATGATTATATCACAATTGTTAAATAATTTGTATAGTTGTAAAAAAAAATATTATATAATAATCGAGTAGGTCGTGGCCGACGCTACACTCGTCATGACTAAGTCACCCCGCAAATTATTCAAATTTTTTTATCTTTATACGTCGTAGCTATACTTTTGTGGCACATTTTAACTAATAAAATAAAATTTGTGTTAAAATCTTACATATAAATAAGGAGGGTCCAAGACTTGACAACTTGGAGGCTTTGGAGATACAAAAATCGATAAATAAAAAAGAAGCAATAATTAATAATCAAATAAATTTAAACCGGACGCCCCTGTTCAATATCTTTCCACTACCACCCACACGCACTTATAACTCCTCCCCCTAACTGCAATAACACTACACACGTTCGTTACATAGTTTTAAGTTTTAGTATTAGTTTGTTCTGATGAGGGAGCGGGTCAGCTCCGCAACTAGTTAACTATATCTAAATACTCACTAGTGGTGTAAACAAAGTAATTTGTAATTTTATTTTATTATTCAAATTTTGTTTCAGGAAATGAGTTTGTTTTTAATTATTTTTAATTATAGATGTGTGGTGTCTTTTTTTGCAATTTGAAAATAAAAATATCTAATTTTAAGTTCTTTATACTCTTCCCTGAGCCTTGGTCATTTTGGAATATTTGACAGTTAAAAAAAATGCGAAGTACTCATCAGATATCCTTCAAGATTTAAGGGATCTAAGCGAGTATTACACAATACAAATTAGCAATATTTTAAAAGAATCGAATGAGCACTTTAATCTATAATCGATAATGTAAAATAAACACGCCGTACACAAAGCATACACAGCACGCACACACATAGTAGGAATATTGTGATGAAACTTTCAGAATACAATCTCAGCGTGATACTAATTGATAGCCTGCAAATAAAATGTAACCTTAAAAATTGCGAATTCACAACTCCCTACAATTAGATTTATAAAACAATTTTATATATCGAATATTTTTTTAATTGCATATATTTTTTTAATTGCTATTCAAATATATAGAACTTTCAAAAATTACATTGATAAGCGAACTCAATAAGAAGGCATAATTGGTGAACGTTGCGCAAGCGCATAAAGTGATCACGTAAACCAGCCGATGACAGGTCGTAAGCCCTGTAGGCACCTCGAGTTCCTGGTTCTTCTACAATATCCCAACTTCGTCTCTACTGAGATGTTCAAAAAAATAAAATAAAAAATAAAAATGTTTGTCAATAAATTTTTTTTTTATATGATTATCAGTTGATAAGGGACTAGTCAGCCGAAACCGTCGTCCTATAATACAGTCTAAACATATTTGTAGAACAAGAACCAATTTTGTTTTATTTAAAAACCTTATAAAATTCGATAAATTTAATATGTATCACTGTAAGTTAACTGTTAACTGAAACTTGCACAGTTGTTAAATTGCTGTTATGGTCTTATTAGTTGGATTGTCTTAATAGTGGAGATCTGGATAATTATTGCTAACTGTACATTCTGACAATATGGCATCACTTACTTCGTGTAAATAATCTCTGTGTAAATCTAGAGCATTTCTACTTCTCCGGTGTACCTAAATCCAAGAAATGCTTGTGCAAGTTCCGACAACTTCGAGAAGTATTTATAACAATGTGAATAACACAAGTTACCGTTGCATCCGAGTAAAATTTTAAGAGCGTACCTACTACAAGTTGAACTAATATTTTCACTACACAAAAAAACAAATAATTCAAAATCATCATAACAGGTTGAAATACATCATGTATATTGTGGGACATTTTTGATCATCTTTATATATATATATATAATTCTTCCGTACGTGTGTATGTCACTGAACTCCTCCTAAACGGCTAAACCGATTTTGATGAAACTTTTTGTGTGTGTTTATGTGAGTCCCTGAATGGATTAGATTCACAAAAAGGAATTTAATAAAAGAATAATAAAAATGGGAATCGTTATAAATATTTTCGGAATACGCATTTTGAATAGTGGGAACATTGGCTTCCAATATGTCATTCCAATAACTTGGTGTTTTTCTCACTTGATGTATTTGTTTTCATGTTTTTAATATTTCATAAAATTATTAAGTTATTTGTGTATTTTCTTATTATTATTGTATAAAGCTATTTAGTTTTTTTACAAGTATATTCTGTTTTATTAAGTGGTATTATGACGATAGGTAGGTATATCAAAGTTATCTCAATGTAAAGTTTCGTAATATTATTTCCGTTTAAATATTTAAATTAATATATGAATATTACATATATTAAATTATTTAGTTTTATGTATATTTTTATCATTATATTGGGATATTATTATATTGTGAAATAATATTCTGTTCTTAATAGCCAAATTTTAAAAACCTCCGTAATGTAAAGTGAGGTTATAAATATATATTTTGTGATCGAAACGTCAAGATCAAACAACAAAACGTTTATTAGAGAGAATTTTCGATAGTGAAAAAATGTACACCTTCGTACTATAAAATTAGGTTATAAATATATATATTTTACTATAAAATAAGGTTATAAATATATATTTTGTTTGAAAGACATATAGATACTCTTATGGCATTTTTAAATGATAACTGGACAAAATTCAAAATGTACCAAGATTATTCTTTGAACAGTCTTTCTCCAAAATTCTAAATATCCAAGAGAGAGAGAGAGAGAGACAACGTCTGTCGGGTCCGCTAGTCATATATAAAATCATCATCCTATATAAAAACATCATTATTTATAAAATCATCCACCTTTATAAAATCATCATCCTATATTATAAAATAGCGAAGAACTTTTTTTTAAAAAAAGGCATGAGCGGAAGAATATCCTTTTTTAATATTATATTTTTTTTATTTATTTTTGTAAAAGGCGAGTACACATACTACATTACATTAAATAAAACAATTTTTTAATGTCTCTCAAGGTAATAACTTCACAGACATTATTTAAAGCAAGAATAAAAAAATATATAGGGAATTACGGAAGGACAGAAATTGCCCAAATATTAAACATCCAAAAATAATTCTGAGAAAAAATATTAAATAATATAACTACACGCTACACAAGCGGGTTCGAGGATTATCTTTACATTGCATCTTATTTTAAGACAAATAAACTATAAAACATTTCTCTTTTTTATTAGATTAATTTCAAAGAAGAAATCTTGATTTTGTATTTGATTTGATTTGTGACTCAAGTCAAATAATATTGTTACTGAGTATTTACGTTGAGAAGACCACAGAGCAAATTTTAATGTCAAACTGCTACATAACATAAATGACAACAACGGGTGTGCATATTATGGTAGAAATAATATTAGAATAATAACATATCAAAATTTACTGTATCAGTTTATACTTTTGTGTTTAAGATATTGGTAACTATGTAATATTGTAATTTACTGTGTTGTGATGTCTGGTGTCCGCTCTATGTAACTATGTATAACCAAAATGTCAAATATTTGGCTTGGTAAAATTGTAAACTGCTAGCCCTAGAACAGGGTTACCTAGTTGGGCAGCAGTAATCTTCATAATAGTCTTTGTGATAAAAGTGTGAAAAATAAATAAATAAATAAAATATAATAATGAGACATCCAAAACGATGTGTAGTATTGCATTACATATAGATGAAGAAAATATATATACATACTTAAAGTTATTTACTTTTTTGTAAAACTATTTTATAATGTTATATTTTTTTGTTCTTTAAATTATTAGTCTATTTGGTACATTTTGCTGTATTTTTTTTATATTTCTTTATTAAGTTTTTTATATTTGTCAATATTCAAAATTATATTATATTGTTAATAGTATTACATAATAAATTAATGTAATAATCTTTATAATAAGACATTATCAATACTTGGCTCCAAAAATACTAAATTTAATTGCTAAAGACATAAAGGACATACAGATAATGAAGAAAACAAGACTAAAACTAACAATTCATACGTGGCTATATAATAAAGGGATTGACTATTGTCAGAAAATTGTCAATCCTTAACAACATAATATTATGTATACAACAAATCTCACATAGGACTAACATAGTGAAACATACATAGACTGCACAACATAACAACATATATTATGTAACTAATTATTATGTAACTAGTATACCACCTCGGAACAGGCCTGGCCTAGTGAGGTGGTACAAACCAACCCATATATTTGATCTAATTTTCAGTGTAATTTAACTGATGTATTTTTACTTGTACTTATTTTGTAATTTTTTTTATTTTTGGTATTAATAATAAAAAAAAAATATAAATATAATGTATGTGGCCTATGGACTCCCAAACCATCCATCCGATTGCCATGAAACTTTGGGAATTTATTCAACTCATACCGGAGAAGGTTTTTGCATTATATTTTATTTATTTATTTATTCGGTATCTCACAAAAAATTGATAAAACATATATTTGGCATTGGAATTAAATTTATGGATTTGTTCATCGCGCACTTAAAATTTGATGTTTTATTTTGAAATTGCAAAAAATGGCACATCACATCATCAAAGAATGGCATTGAAGAATCATCAAGTTTTCATAATAAAATATTTAAATCAAAAATATTTTAAAACTCATTTCATGAAAATGCTGAAAATTTTCCATACAAAATTGAATACTGTGGTGTAATGTGGTTATGTAGAGTTTAGTGTTGGCCACGACCCACTCTTTTATTTTTGCTCTGCATTCGTCGTTAAAGCTCAAGATACCGCCTTAAATAAAATCCAGCATTCCTTAAAGTTATTCCTTGCAACCCGAACGACTTATCATTTGTAGGTAGGTATATGTATATTTGTTGTTCCTAAACTAAAGCTGTGGGAAGTATTTTTTTAGTTTTATCCAGCCACATAATATATTCTGCAACTTCTTCTTACGTGGAAATTTATAGTAAAATTACAAAATATTTCCTTATTACGTATAAACATAATCCCGAAAAGGATTGTATATGAAACGTGTATGCTGTCGGTTGATACATGAAAAACTACAATCAACTCAAAGAGCTATGAAAAGAATCACGCTGGATCTGTCACTTAGAAATCAGACGGTAAGTGGAAAAAGGCAGTGCTGACTTGAAGACCTGAAGACAGAGAGAGGCGTGATGGATGGATGATATCATCAAGCGATATGCTAACACGTCCTGGATGCATACTGAATAGTGCATAGGTCAGGGCGACATGGAGACAAATAGAGGAGGTCTTTATCCAGGAGTAGTCGAAAATAGGAACAGGAATAAGGAGAATAAGGGTAGTTAAATTATACTTTAAATGACGTAAGAGATCTTTTGATATCATTCCGAGCCTTTTACAGAGTAGATAAAACAATGAATAAATAATAAGTTGGCTTAGTTTTATCACAAACCTAAATCAATAGACCTGTTATAATTATATTTGTGTATTAAGAGTAGGTATCCGAAATAAGTCTTTGTTTGCTCCAACACAATTAGATTTAACGTCAGCTGTGTAAATAAGATCCGTGTTCTTTTGATAAATACGATATAAATCATTATCTATCGGCGTGTTTGTTTTTGTTATCCGTTCAAAGTAACTGGCATATCTCCCTCGATGGTCACCGGATAGTGGATAGTGAGAGCCTATAGACCCAAGGAAGGGAATAATCATCCAATAGGTATAGGGTAACATTTATTAACCTCCCATGGGCGGACTCTTTGGTTCCGGAGAGAGGCTATTATTTATTTAAGCTTGGCTGTGCTTAAATCCTGTTTGTGACACAACAAGCCTTCTTTCATCTATTGTCGAAATGTTCAAAAGGCCAAACGAAGTAAAGTATAACAAAAAGGAAATATATAATATACGATTGGTCAGATAAACGTAACTCAAACATACTAATTGTATAATCATTTATTTTCTATACATATATTTTGTACACTAGCAACTAATTGCCAAACGTCAATTGCTTCCGATCAATCAGAATGTCAAATATTCAAACAGTGTTACTTCGGAAAACAAATGAGAGGCTTATGGATTTTAAACAACTTAAATTAAGGGGGGGACTGCTGCCAACGTACCTATTTTTCAATTTGATGTACCATCATTATTTCTTATCAAATCGTTTTGAAAAAAATAAATTAGATAGTTTGGGTACTAGTAAATAAAAATATACCTTAACTTTTTGATAATGTTATGCATAAATTCCAGTAGAAAAATAATGGCATACCCCGATTTTCAACGTTTATCTTATATTTTTAATAAACTATAAGGCGTAGTTCAATATATTTTTTTTTTAAATTAAAGAAGACTTAAATATCTAGAAAAATATGATGTGACGTTGCATTAATGCTTCAGGTTTAGTAAATAAACCTAAAAAAACATTTATTTTCCATTCAGCGCCATTGCGAAATAAAAGTTTTTTTGGTTTATTTCCTTAACCTGATGCATTAATGCAACGTCACATCATATTTTTCCAGATATTTTGTTCTTCTTTAATTTATAAAAAATATATTGCTCTATACTTTATATTTTTTTAGAAATTTAAGATAAATGTCAAAAATCGGGGTATGCTTATTATTTTCCTACAAGGATATATATAGAACATATTTAAAAAGTTAAGGTATATTTTTATTTATTAATATCCAAACTAACTAGGTTATTTTTTTCAAAATGATTCGTTTTGTAGTAATGATGCAATTTCAAAAAGAAAAAATAGGTACGTTGGCAGCAGTCACCCTCTTAATATAATTATTATTGGCTTCTTGGCATTCAAAACTTTTATGCAACCAATTCAATTCGATGTTCGAAATGTATGTAGGAATCTCACCTCTTTCGATTTTCTTCGCTTAAAGTATAGGTATCTGATAGTTTTATGCCTTACTTAGAAAATGTATGATGATGTTCATAAATTATATTTTTTTAACAGCACAAGAGCGAATTTATAACCATAAGGTAGTCTCCTCAAACAAACCCGAGAAACGTGATGTTTCAAAAATAATTTCATTAAACCTACCTTTTCATACTTTTATTAAAAAAGTTAATGTATGTACCTATGTGTATTTAATTTAGATTAAAAAAAAAATTTTCATAAACTAATAATTGTAAAAAAAATTACTTCATACCTATGACTTTATAAAATAAGACATATTTTCAATTAAATATAAAAACAGCTGCTGGGAGCTTGTCCTCATGTAACTTAGCTGAGCATGGTTCAATGGAGACGAGAAGTTGTTTGATATACAAATATTTTTCTTTTTCCTCAAAGAACTGTTATTTTTGAAAACTTTTTGTCTCTGTTATTATTACTTCTCATATAAAAACAATAAACATATCCAGTATCCATTAAATAACAGAAAAAACAAAATAAACACGCAATATATCAAAACAACTTTTCAATTATGTATTAAACACCTAGGTGACGAAAAGCGGCAATACCAGATGCTTCCTTTACACATTCTGGCAAATCATTATACAATTGAAAAACTTTGTAATACACACTATTTTGTGTACCTGCCAGGTTTGTCTGAGGCAGTCTATAGACCCGCAGACTTCTCGATGGGTAGGTATAATTCAAAATCATAAGGAATATTTTCTTGTTATTATGATCCAAATGAATAAAACTTAATTTTAATTAAATAGGTACCTATTAGCTATAAATAGCGGCAGACGAGATACCGTCAACCAGCAGACCCCCTGGACGACCGCCAAAGAGATAGAAGGACAGCTGGACATCCGCGTCCCAGGAGTGAATCCGAGAATAAACAGTACCCAGTACTAGAACAAGCAGAAGAAGAAGAAGAGGTAGCTATTAGAGAGTTTTGCATAGGCTACAACATAATTATCTTTAAATTGAAATTGATATTATGTGGGTTTTCGTTGATACTAAAGAGAAATAAAATTTAACTCGTTTTGTATTAATTCATTATTTTGTTAGTGAACCTTTTAACGTAAACTTTTTTTTTCACTTTATAAGTACCTACGCCAAATTCAACAAATTTCTACCAAAAGTTAGATCAACGAAGCAAGAAAATCCATTACAACCTAAAATACCCCAAGGAAAGTTCTCGTACAATTGTCTTGAAACATTTTCAGACTTTCCGATAGTTTCCAGTTTTAAAACTTTTCAAAAGCTGTCAAACAACAACTGTGTTAGGAAATAAATTAAACAGCGAGAAACACATTTTATTCCCAAAGAAAACTGTTTTTCAAATACTTCTTGTTTTCAAAATTGCATTCTTATGGTACGTTTTAAGACGGATACTACATATATTTTGTTATCAAGCTCCGTGAAAGGTGATGTTTGCACGCTCTGTAAGCTGTGCCAAAGTTCAGGGTCAATATGACCATCATAAGACCGTATAGGTAGCTAAGCCACGCACTCTAAAATACATAATCAGACTTTTGTAAACCATTTAAAATCTTATTGATATTTTTAATCATCATTATAAATTATATGAATTAAGGCGCAGGGTAGGGCAATGTAAAATTTGATACGATTGTATGAGAATGTACGCCCTTAAAGATTACAATCGTATAAGTCCGAGATAGTGTTTCTCAATTGTGTTAAAAAAAGTTTGAATCCTGCCACGAGCGATTTCGTTCACCCATAGCATAAGCATTTGTGTATAGTTTACGGCATGTAAATGTTTATGCTACAAGGACATACTTATTTATTTATTTTTTTATTTATTTATCTTCTATCGCAACATATTTATAATGACAACAATAAGTGAATAACTGCTGCCCAACTAGGAAATCCTGTTCTAGGGCTAGCAGTTTACAATTTTTATTGACAATTATGTATGTGCAATTATGAACCAGGTGATTGTTCCCGTTCCACACTAGATATCACAATCATTACCTCAACAAACATATATTCATTCTTTTGTTTTTAAATATGATACATTTGATAGGTATAGTTTCCAGCAAATATCTTGAATTTTCGCCATGGAGGGGGGCGGTTTACACATATACCAAGCAAGAAAAATTTGCGTTCTGTGCAGCCCACGTAATTTCTCAAGCTTTTTGCTGAAAACCATAGGTACGTGCGCACATAATGGACCAAAGTTGATACCCAGTTAGTCAGACCGGTTTTCAATTTACCCCAATTTTGAATTAAGCCAACGTGGGTTTTGGTTACAATCGACCCAAGATACATCGTTCAGATAAGTGTTCTCAATGATTTTTTTCTTTTTTTTTCTTTCTCCGTTCCTTGACACAATTTCACAAAGTGGATCGGACATTTCATTAGGATACTAGCAAGCAGATTTCTTTGATTGGTTGAGATTTTTAAAAAATCATTTTAGTATTTTTTGGTATTCTCAGATTGACTATTTGTTTACAGACTTCATTTTAAGTACAGACTCTTGGTGCTTAATATAATGATCTTTCTTCAATCGTGATTATTAGTTTTGACTCATCTTACGAAGAGAATGGAATATCTTGAAATTATTTAAAAGAACACAGATCGGAAAGAAACAAAGTTTATATCATTTAAGAATTTATGTGTATTTATGTGTGTATGAATAAATTTGTGTATATATATGAGTACATTTTTGATTTTTTTGGTTTTTGATTTGGAGCATTTTTTGTACTTATGTACATTGTCATATATAAGCTATAGGATCATGCTGAAAATCAGATGCTGGGAGCTTGTCTTCCAGCAAAATAACTGAGCATGGTCTTTTTGAGTCGGATAAGTGGTTTTTTCATTTTTAGATACATTTCCCTTATATTTTTATTTAAACTTATTTTGTTCGTCTCAATAAATGTATTATTATTTTAATATATTATTAAAAAAATTAAAATGAATTTCCTCAGCGTCTATTCCTTTACCTTACATAGAATTTTATTAACAAACACATTTGCTATTTCTTCCATAGTGAACTTTTATGTTAATTCGATGCAATAATATCCAACCCCTTGAACAGAGGGAAAGATCTTTTTAATATTCTTACTAATATGTCATCTAATATAGACATCTGTTGAAAAAATGCGTGATTTTTAGAAACGTTTTTTTAAAAGTAACAAAATTTGACTATCCGGCTCTTATGGGATAATCGAAAACATTCACAAGGAATAAAAAAGGGTGGAAGCTTTTTTATAAGCGGTGCCTCAGTTTATTTTATATAATATTTATTATTTACTGTAGGTACATAGAAAAAGCAAAGTCACACTTTACAAGACCATAGTCAGAACAGTGTTGGCATATGGATGGGAGACATTGACCATAACGGCGAAGACGTCTGAAATGCTTGACAACTTTGAAAGAAAGGTACTACGTAGAATATGCGGCCCTTTGAAGGATGGCGATGAATAATATACCAGGCCCCAAGTATCTCAACGCACATGAAATTACTTAGGCTGAAATGGGCTGGACATGTACAACGAATGCCAACCTCACGGATACCAAAACAAATCATGACTGGTCATCCGGTTGGGAGAAGAAGGGTAGGAAGACCAAGGCTGCGGTGGGAGGTTGAGGTCAGAACAGATGCGGCTCAGCTTCTCCAGGAGAGGAGCTGGAAAGTGGCAGCAGAGGACAGGATGGGATGGAGGCGAAAGTTAACGGAGGCCAAGGTTCAATTTGGGCTGAAGCGCCATCGAAGAAGGAGAAGGAGAAGTACATAGTACCTACTTTGTTTACTTCAGTCAGAATCAATAATGAGATGTCGTTATAAAATATTAATAAAAATAATTGCAATTTATTACATAAAAATATATTCTTTCATTATGAATATCAACGTATAAAAATAAAGTGTGTTCGATGAGCCGAACGTGAAAAAGTTCTTCGAGTATATTGTCGAGGATTGATCGGAAGACTTGAAGAGCTCCTCCAAGGCTTGAAATCAACGAATTGGGACCTCTCCGCTCGAGTGGCACTGCGATTTGTATTCAAATTTTATTACATTTCAGCTATCAAAGGTTTTTTGTACGCTCGATCGTATACCGCATTCAAAAATATTTAAAAAAAAATAATCGTGTTTGACGGTATTCATTTTCATCGCCTGTAGCACACTTCATACGGATATTCAACGAGCACTTATCGATTTCATGAAATTAATTTTGAAAGGAAATATTTTTTTATTTGAAATTGAATCCTTTCCACGTCTTGTCTCTATCATTGGCAACGTTGAAAGTTTCTTGTATTTTCTCGTTTGTGAATCTTATTTGCGACATTAAATTAACACAATGTTTTACATAAAAAAAAAAATGATAATGTAACTATAGTTGGGGACATGAGGAGGCATCCCCTCTGGCTGCCTATAAAATATACCCCAGTTAAATCTCATTTTACCCCAATTGCATTATTCAATGGAATCTAATGTGCATGGCAGGAAATTGATCCAGTGGCTTTTTGATTTGGCGACCACACAATATTATGGATTGTATTCAAAGGTAACGATTTAATGTAAGCTGGCCATCTACTGAATATAGCCAAAATATTTAAACAGCGTCTGCTATTTTTGATGCCTTCACCATCATTAAGTAAATAAATAAAAATAATATTTATTATCTCGCTCTGTGTGAAGAAAAAGATTCTTGTCTATTTTAAGTCAACTTTCGCTTCATTGCATATTATTTACAAAAAAAAAAAATCTCGTGTGTTATTCTGAGATACTTACCTATTTATTATTTTCATAAGGAGTAAAATAAATATTCGTGTTTTTATTTATTTATTAAATATTCAATTTATTTATTAATTAATATTTTTTTTGTAAGTTGATTATTATTTTATTATTAATAAATTAATTTATTCATTAATTTATTTATTAAGTTATTAATTAATTTATTATTTTTGTTTATTTTTATATTTAATTATTTATGTTATTTATTTATTTGTTTATTTATTCATTTATTCATTTATTTATTTATTTATTTATTTATTTATTTATTTATTTATTTATTTATTTATTTATTTATTTATTTATTCATTTATTTATTTATTTATTTATTTATTTATTTATTTATTTCTTATTTATTTATTTATTTATTTATTTATTTATTTGTTTATTGATATATTTTTTTTATTTATTATTTCTTTATTTCTTTACTTATTCATTTATTTTATATTTATTTATCTATTTATTTATTATGGTCTTATTTATTATTTTTAATTAATTAAATTTTTACAGGTAGAGGAACCTACATATATACATAAAAATAAAAAAAAAAAGAAAAGATACTTCTTCTTCTTCGATGGCGCTACAGCCCAAGTCGAGCCTTGGCCTCCTTCAACTTCTGACTCCAACCCCGTCTGTCCTCAGCTGCAGTCCTCAAGTTCGAAACGCTTAAGAGCTGCACTGCATCCCTCCTCACCTCGTCCTGCCATCGCAACCTGGGTCTTCCTATTTTCCTTCTTCCACCTGGATGACCAGTCATAATTTTCTCAGGAGTTCGCATATTTGGCATTCTCTGAACATGTCCAGCCCATCTCAATCTCGATAGTCTTATATATGTTGAGATACTGGGTGCTTCATATATTCTGTACAGTTCATTGTTTCGCCTTATACGCCACTCTTCCCCATCCTTCACTGGTCCACATATGCGGCGAAGAACTTTCCTCTCAAAAATGTCCAAAGCTTCAGCAGATTTTATTGTATGTAAGTGTCAACGTCTCGCACCCGTATGTAACCACACTCCTTATAATTGTCTTGTATAGGATAATTTTGGTTTTTCTATGGACGTTTCGAGATTTCAACACTGGTACCAAGGAGAAATATGTCCTGTTACCTGCTGAGATTCTTTTCTTTATTTCCTCCGCTTCCTCATTGCATTCCGTGAGATGAGATCCCAAGTATGTGAATTGATTGACTGATTCGAATGTGTGATTCTCTGCTAGCTGCACGTTTCCTCTTGTTCTATTAGGTGCGTTTCGGATTTGTATCATAAACTTTGTCTTTTCGTTATTAATCTTTAAGCCCACCTCATGTGCTGCAGATACCAGGGGGTCAAGAACTTCCTTAATGGCTGTTTGGGTTCTTCCAAGTATACTTAGGTCATCCGCATATCCCACTATCTGACTACTTTTGAAACATATATATAAACAAAGATATAATTAATGCCTTTACATAAAAGTATGTCTAGCTGGTATGATGCCTACATTTTAATGATGCGAGATTTTAATAATCGTAAAAAAATAATAAACATCAGCATAGAAAATATCAATGCTGCCTTTAGCATAACTGTCCTCAAAATTCAATAAAACAGAATGAAAAATGCAACATAATAGTCCAGTTTTTGTTTTAAGTTTCCTTGTTAATATTACCTAATATTTACATATATCTATGGTTTTCTAATCAATAAAAAAACATTACTTGCATGATATTTAACGAGACATGTTTACATTCTTATCTAATTTTCGAGTAATATTGCCGAGTCGTCACAACTGGCTCAAAGTTTACGAAAGTAGTCTTGACAAGTCTTGAACTAAAATGGCGTTAGAAAAAATAATTTAGGCCCGAATGCACAGTCCTAGGTAACTAAATACTAACTCCTTACCTCATTGGAGTGTTTAGTATTCTTAAATTAGCAATCGCGTTGCAGAGACATCACAAACTAAATACTGCGCTAAATTTAAGGTCGATGGCATCGCATTTCACATTATTGTGTATGAAGAAAGAGATAGACAGTTTTTTATGGGTTTAGACTGACGTTTTAAATGTTTTTTGTCATAACAACACAAACACATGTAACCAATCTCACACTGACAGCTCGATGTCATGATTTTTCTGAAAATCCACCGAATTTTGTCGCTGAATACTCTGTTTGGTATTTGATTTGACAAAATTACCAAATACATATTTGATGAAGTCGCTAAAATCATCATCCATCGAAAACATCTCGTATTTTAGTATTAAACCACTCGTAAGCTCCCTCGCTATCAACCATACATGTTGACAGTTCGCCAATGTCAGTTTACGCCGACGCGCATGCGCTAAGTATTTAGATATAATGTCTCTGAAATGCAATTCTCATACAAAAACTTCGTAGCATCCTCCAGTTAGGAAGCCACGTGATCTCCTAACTTAAGTGAGCGACTATGCAATGAAAACATGGTTAGTATTTAGAATTTAGTATTTAGGTCGCACTCTGAATTCTGATCATAGATTGGTCGGAAAAGGTGGCAATATACACGCCTTTATACATTTGCTGTACCTACTTAAAATAAATAAGTAGTAAAAATCCTAGAAAAACAATTGTTTTATAGCTGGAAGTTTTCTTATACAGACAAATCGTACACAGTTATTCTAAACAAGGTCTTAAAAATGGATTGTTTTACATGTAAAGCGCTTATAAATTGTGTATTATGTGTCTATACTATTACAAAATGATGTCCAAAACACTTAATAACTGTAAGAGGAGTTCACAATAGGCCTATCCGCCTCTTGATAGGGTGATAATGTGTACGTGTTTAATTATATAAACATTTATTGCTGTCATTAAAGATTATCTCTGTGATACCTATGTTCATACAATAGAAATATAGTTTTCACAATTTTATATAATTAGGTAGTTCAAAACGGTTCTAGAAAACACCATTTGTATGAACGACTTAAACCTAAGTACATTTAAACAATAATATTTAGAAATGGTAGATAGATACCTTTGCATTACATAACGTTTGATATTTTCAAAAAGTATTTGGAAACACTCACAAATAGTTTATTTTGAAATCATTATAGAGAAAATAACAGTTACGAACAAACAACAATTTAAATATTTAATTTTTTAATCTAACTTTAATGACTGTTTTATTGTTTTTATTTAAAACACTATGATAAGGATTGTATTTTAATTATTTTTTTTCATTTAAACCTAACAAACAAACATACAGTTATATAAACAAATATTACAACAAATTCAATTTCAACAATATATTATCATAGACCAATTTTGTTTGCGGATATTACATTATCTTTTTAAGCTGCACAGTGTAAAACAAATTGCTATTTAGAATTTAGTAGGTACTCAAAATTCAGAACAAAAAGCACAAAAAGAAGAAAAGGTAGGTTGTGGCACTCGCAGTCATAAAGGACAAAGCAAGAGATGGCATTTTTATATTTTATTTTAGTATGTGTAAAAATATCAACATTCTTAAAAAAACAAAAATGTTACATACATGCCCTTTGGATGAATGAATATTGGACATAGTTAGTTCTACAGAGAGGCAATCTAAAAGTAAGATTTGTTCTAGTACTACGAAAGGGACAATTAATTGGAAGACTCCCAACAAGAGACTCAGAGTCAACGGCACCATCAATAATTTTATGTAGGTATGTCATGTCTGCAATGGTACGTCTATTTTCTAATTATGTTATTTTATGATGACGAGCGGAAAAGATTCTATCATCAAAGGCAAGACGGCATTTATAATCAAGGTGTTTCAAAAAAATATTTTGGACTTTTTCTAATCTTTCTACATAGGTAACATACTAGGGGTTCCAAACAACTGAAGCATATTCAAGATAGGGTCGAACATAAGTAAAATTTTAAAGTGTCACTAGATTGAAAAGGTTTAGATATTCTCAGTATGTATTGTTAATTATAATTATTGTTAATTATAACAACTGCTTAAATAATTTCAAAGATAGTTTAATATAATATAATATCATTTACTTGCTAGTTTAAGGTTAGTCACAAACTCATTAAAAAATTCTCCCTACCCCGAGTAACTTAAAACGGTGAAATTTTGCCATTGACGACAATTTCCTCCTCTGAGGGACATGGTCGCAAGCCCGTGTGGCTCAAATATTCTGACTGGTACTCTGATAGCCTGTGCTTGTAAGCTTGGATTCGTGAATCCAGTGAAACTACGATTGTATTTCTCTTTTGTGCCAGTTTTGCATAATCATACACCGGCAATATCTCACTCAATATTTTGTTACTTAATATCCAAACATAGATACATACCATCATCCTGTTTTCATATTCTGGGTAGGAAAAAAAGATTGACCTCTGTTAACGCTTCGATATGGATTCCCTGGCAAACCGCCCCTCCTCGGTTGGAAGGGCTTTGCTGATGGAAACAGTGGACTGTATAATTGTTTAATGATAGGATTGATGGAACAGTGATGTGATGCCAAGCGACCTACCTTGTGATCTCGTAATTCACCGATGGCGGTCAACCGGTTGACATCTCCTTGAACTCTCTGATCCACAATGATGCACTATAGTTTTAGTACACAGAACACAAGATTAACAGGACGAATACAATATACATAAAATGATACTTGACACTCGTGGTCAATCTATGTCACACTTTTTCTTGTACGCCGATACATCGCTCGATAAATCGCTCGGCTCGATCGCAAGGACAACGATACACTGAAGGATGGGCGGACTGGGGTGGAGTGGGGTGGGGGGGGGGGGGGGGGGGTTTGACACCAACTCGAGAAGTGTGGCGCTAACATATTCCGGCGGCCATTTTTTGAGTAAGCAAAAAATATAAATTTCAATCAAACAATATCAAGCAAAACTAATAATGCTCATAACCCCGAAATATGATTCCATGTACCCCATCGATCGTATCTCTACCCAAAGTGCATGCATCCTACATTGGCAAACAAAACAAAAAAAAATAAAGTCAATACAACGTAATTTAACAATTATGAATAAAATCGCGAACGTAAATTTTAAAATTAAATAGAAATAACAACAAATTACAATTAAATCGCAATAACAACAAATTACAATTAAATCGCAATAACCTCAGAGGAGCAGGCTTTATCCTATGAGGCTACCGCAATCAATTACAAATCTACTGGTATTCGGCAGAGTTTAATAACCGGTCGTTGATAGATTCCCTGGGAAGTTTTTACATGGACAACCCGAACAATCCCATCCTTCCCGGGATTGATGGCTATTACCCGACCCAACAACCATTGCAGAGGTGGGTATCGTTCGTATTTGATTACCACCATCTCACCGACTGTGAGATTGTGTTGAGTCCGATTCCACTTTAATCGTTGATTACTAGGCAAACGAGAAGTAGTGAGAAAACGCAACACCCAAGCGGTGACACGTTGTAGTCTTCGCAGGGTAGAAAAATTGGAGAATTCAATATCATTTTCAGTTACAAGAACCAACGATGCAACCTCTTGCCCTTTGAGTTCCGGCAACAATTTATCCGACATTGTAACCTCAGAATTCAAGGGCCACTCACTTAGAGGTAGTTTGAACCAAGGTGGTCCAGAAAACCATAACGGATGGTTTAGGATTTCTTCTGGAGACATTCCACGAGAGGCGCAATCCGCAGGATTATGATTGGTTTGAACATGATACCACGCCGCCTCCGGTATGTTTTCCTGTATTGATATGACCCGATTGGCCACAAATATTTTAAGACGATGGGGAGGTGTCTTTAACCACGATAACACCACCGTAGAATCAGTAAATAATATGATGTTTTTAATTGATATCGAGTTTTGAAGAGAACATTTTACGGATTTAGTAATTTTAGAAAGTAGCACCGCGCTACAAAGTTCCAGTCTCGGAATAGTACATGTTTTAAGTGGTGCGACTTTGGATTTACCCATTAAGAGATGAATTCGTTGATTGAATCCAGGAACAACTAGATATAGGACTGCTGCATACCCTTTCACCGACGCGTCAGCAAATCCCACAATAGTGCATTCAGTATTTTCCATCGATGTTCCGTAATGACGTGGAATTTTAACCCTCGATAGAGTGGGAAGTTGTTTCGCAATAGTCTCCCAGATTATCTTCAAATGATCAGGAATGATTTCATCCCATCCAAGATTTAATTTCCAAAGATTTTGAATTAAACATTTGGCTAGTAAAATAACAGGAGAAATCCACCCCATGGGATCGAATAATCTCGCAATATTCGACAAAATAGAACGTTTAGTAAATGTAACTGAAACTGGCGAAATGTCGTATGAAAATAAATCACTTTGTGGGTTCCAGTGAATGCCCAAAATATGAGTTGACGCACTACCATCGTCGAATGATAATTTATCTTGTTGATTTTGAAAAGAGACACCTTCCAATAAGGTAGAATCATTACTCGCCCATTTACTCAATTCAAATTTTCCTTTTTGTAAAAGTGCAATTACCTGATTTCGCATGTCAAAGGCTGCGTTTAGGGTATATTCTCTAAATAGAAAATCATCTAGATAGGAATAATGTTGAAGTACGACCGCTCCTTTTGGATAATGAAAACCTTCGTCCTTCACTTATTGCTGCAACGTACGCATCGCTTGATACGGAGCGCAAGAAGTTCCATAGGTTATAGTTTTTAATTCGTAATCGACTAATGGTTCACTGATTTCGTTTTTCCATAAAATATGTTGATATTTTCTGTGTTCTGGAATAATTAAAATTTGACGATACATTTTGCAGATGTCTGCCGTCAAAACATACGTAAAGAGACGAAAACGTAATATTAATTCAGTAATATCAGCTTGCAATTTAGGACCCGACAATAAACACTTGTTCAGTGAGTGTCCTTGAGCATTTTCTGCGCTAGCATCAAACACCACTCGAAGTTTTGTTGTAGGGCTAGTTGGTTTTAATACACAATGGTGAGGAATAAAGTTATACTCCGCAGTATTCTTTCTATCCGAATTCCTCTTCATGTGACCAAGTTCCTCGTACTCAGCCATAAATTTACGATATGAATCGCACAATGCTGGATTTCGAGTAAATCGACTTTGCAAGTTGTTGACACGAGTAACTGCTAACTTATACGATCCTTCGACAGAAAAAGGATTTCCGTTGAAGAGTAGCGGTACCACATATCGTCCATCGATTTGACGATAATGTTGGGCGATGAATATTCTATCGCATTCCTCGTCCTCAGGATTAACGATATTTTGCTTCGGAACTTCTTCGATCGACCAGAAGCGCTCAATCGCTGTATTTAATCTAGGTTCGCTATAGAAATGAAAGGACGAGGTAACCGCGGTAGGTTTATTAGGTAAATTCCCGAAAATGACTTTACCAAATATAGTTTCAAGAGCACATAGTTTTCCATATCGTACAGATTTTTGCCCATCTTGCAAAATATCTGCAAACAAATCAGCACCAAGTATAAAATCGACTTCAGCAGGTTTATCAAACCGCGGATCCGCTAATTCATTTGGATTAAACACCGTTATCCAATCCAAGGGCACCTGTGTAGACGGTGACGGTGTTGGATTCATCCTTAGTTATTCTTGCGTTTGAAAATTGGGCTTCTAT
This sequence comes from Molanna angustata, assembly GCA_963576475.1. Lineage (NCBI taxonomy): Eukaryota > Metazoa > Arthropoda > Insecta > Trichoptera > Molannidae > Molanna > Molanna angustata. The sequence goes on from OY754967.1 coordinate 9,378,240, forward strand.
GGTGAAAAACCATAATTGTATCTGATGTCTCCATACGCTTGGCAATTTGATGTTTGTTGAATAAATTTCGGTTGCTTGGTCTTGTGACGATTGTTCTGTATTTTCTTTGTCCATGATGTTCATTTTATCGTATAACATTTGATGTGAGTTACATATATTCTTCAAGTTGTATTACAGTTTATAAATATAAATAAAAATAAAAAAAAAACATTATAACTATTTTTTTTTAGAAAATAAAAAATAAAAATATTTTTATAGTTGTTTTAAACTAAAATATAATTTTTTGTGTTTTATTTATTATGATATTATCAGTATATTATAATTGAAGTTGCTTTGTTTTAATTGTATGAATTTTAAATTGTAAATATTTTTAGAGTTTATTTTTGTTCGATGCTTATAAGGTCTCTTGTTTGTGGACGTTCCTATACGTATATATGTTTGTTGTTATTGTGATTAGGTAACTATATTTAAAAAAAATTTAAAAAAATAATTTATTTTTTATTTAATATATTCAGCGTAAAGTATTTAAATGCTTTGTTTTTAAATAGGATATAATTTCTTATTAAATTTAAATGTATATTTGATTTAATAATTTAAAATGAATAAATGTTTAAACGTTTTTAATCTGAAATAAAAGTACAAGTTATGTATATATTATCAATGAGATATATTATATTACGTTTCGCTGGCTAACAAATGTTGGTGGCGAATAGTCCTAGATTCATGCGTGATTCGTCGCGGTGTTAGATTTTGGTATTTCGTATTTTACGCCTACGTACCCGGTATTGTCTCGGTGTACAATGTCGCGGAGTGGAATATATTTTTCGATGATGTTTACTCGATATTTCTATAGATTATTAAATTATGTTATGATTTCGTATTTAATATTCGTTTTTTTATACTTTTGTTAATATGACTGCGTTCGTACTTTATTATTATTCGATATAATATTTCTATTTTATTTTAAAATAAATATTTTTGTTACATTTACATTTATTATCTTTCTTATTTTTTTTGTTTCAAATGTGCACGGCACTGTACGCTCAATGGAATATGTTTATTGTATGTACTTCGAATATATTTAATGTTTCGTTTCGAGCTTCGATTTCGTGATTTTTTTCGTGGAGAATATTTTTATTATTATTACCTCGGTTACATATCTTAAATTTACACTATAGGATTCTACCTATTTCATAAGTAGGTATCAGATAATGTATTCCGATTGATGTTCGGGAAGATATTATTATTGTAATTTTTTTACAGGATATTTTTTTTGGATTTATTTTTACTACCGCAAAATAATATTAAAAATAATATTTTTGGTTAATTTTGTTACATGTTTTTATTATCGCGATAAAAATGTGCGCGTCATGGTAAACAAGTTTTTTTGTGACATTTTTTAGACAATAATTTTATTTTACATTCCGTGTAACATTTATGCGTTATTTTTAAGCAATAATACTAAAATTTATTTACCTACGTATTTACTTTACAGGTTAATAATTTGTCTTGTAGGTATTTAAAAATAAGGATTTTACGTGAATTTTTAGATAGATATTTTATTTTTATTTCTGCAATGATTTTATGTTACTGCAAATGAATTTACTTTGGCTTTTTTAAATAATAAAATGTGGTTTTTACTTATCTTTTTATGCGTGCTGTTTTTGCGCATAATACATGCTTCTTTAGGTTCTTTATTTTTATATTTTTATCTTTTTTAAATCTCCTTTAGTTTTTTTTGGTATTCCTTCCGTTATTTTACCTCCGTTTGGTAGTTTTTTTTGGTCCGTTTTAGCGTAGTATTAGGTCATGAAAAAAAATAAATACACATTATTATATATTTTTACAATTAACATAGGGAAATATTTTTCAATTTTTGGTAGGTATTTATTTAGCATATATTTATTCAATACCAGTTTCGATATTTAAGTTTTGAATACAACAATATAACTAATTATAATACTTATAATTACGTTATAAATGTGTTTTTTTTCAATGGTTTATAACAATTAGGGATAACATACTATTACTGCGTATGTTTAATACTTACAAACTATTTATATGCTTTACTTATCTATTTCGTCGATTTTTTTGGTTTTTACAATGTGCGCTGTGTACGGGCCTGCGCACGGTTATGAATTTAAATTATTACATGTTTAAAGTTACCCGTAGGGTTCAGTCTAACCAGGTCCAATAACCGAAATAATTATTATTCAATAAAATTTTAATCTCTGTCGTATGAGTTTAGAATGTGCAAAGTGACTAGATAATTGTTATTGAACGAATATTATAATTTGTTCCTGATAACAGATTATCGTTTGTTACACAAAAAAAAATTATTATCACAAATTAAAAATCGACAAAATTGCAACAGAGCTGGGGCTTTACCAGTTTTACACACTATTTTACAAATATTATCTTTACACAACAAATATACCTGTTCTGCACGCTCGGTGGTCACCAGTTTTCGCGCTAGGTTGGGAATTGGTTTTTTAATGTTAATTTATTTATTTACAGAAGGGTGCTCCGGTCTAGAAAGGCACTAGGTGGTAACCTGTCGCCTGTTCCCCAAATCCAACGCGAAATGATGTCGCGTGTGTACTCGATCCTGCTGTGCGTAACTCGGTAATTAGTTGCAAGCTAATTAAAGAACGTTACACAGCAGAATGAGGTACCCACGCCACACCATAAAACATTTATAAATTTATCATATGAAATACAAATTAATTGATATTACAGACAGGTATTAAAATAGTTTGAATTTGACTTACGTGTTTATTTGATAGTTTGACTCTAATTATAATTCAAGATTGGTATATACTTCAATAATTGACTATTAAATAATTTAAATAAAATAGATCGATGAATGCGCGGAATCGAAATGTGAGTCGAGCAGAGTGACGATCTACCGCTGGCCTTGGTTAAACTGAACGACGGGAACGCGATGTGCAGGATCTTAAATAGCCGGCTGACGTCCCCCTACTCCTTGAAGTGGGTGGTCAACTCGGCTGGTTGCACCCGCTACAACGAGGTTATTTTAGGTACAATTAAGGCTTTAGTAAACAATACTTTACAATTGTTCTGAGGCTTCAATTGACATAGCGTCTTTCATTTGACATTCACGCGCATAGACCCGATTCCACACAGATTCCCATTGTATTTGCGAACTTTCAATCCTAGTCGCTTCACACAATTTTCTTTCATAATTGAAACCTGAGAGCCGCAATCAATCAACATACGGACAGGTTGAAACTTATTAAAAGAGTCCTTACAAAGGGCAACCGCTGTACCCAAAAGTGTAACATTATGCTGTTTTTTCGAAAATACATTTGAAGACAATGCACTTTGAACCGGCTCCGCTTTCGCTCCGGAAGTGGATTCAAAATGTAACATTGTATTATGATTTCGTCCGCAATAACGACACGAATTTTTTGAATTGCAGTCAATTACTTTATGTTCTCTCAAACAGTTAAAACATAAATCATGTTTTTTGACGAAGTCCCGACGATTTTCAACTGACAATTGGTTGAATCTCGGGCAACGGCTGATATAATGTGCTTGTTTGCACATATGACATGAAAGAATCGTGGTATCTTTCTGATTTTTCACTATAAATGATTTTTTAACAACAGCCTTGTTTTACATTTTGTATGCATGGGAAACCGTTGGTAACTGTTGTAGAACTCGTACCTGATTATTTAAAAATCCAAATATTTTTTCACTAGTTGGAATCTCAGTACATCCAAGTGACATTTCAAGACTTTTCCTCGTAATGTTATCCAAATTTTTCAATATGATATGGGATAAAAAACTGTCGAAGAGATCATCACATTTTAATGATTTTAAGGCTTCCATATTTTCTCGAATAGTAGCGACATATTTCGCGAGTCCTGTCGCTGTTTCGTTTGGAAGAGCCTTCAGTGACAATATTTGATCTGCGTATAAACTGAACAACGCGCAAGAATTTTGGTATTGGTTAAGCAGAATATTCCAGGCGATCTTATAGTTTTCACCCAAAATTGGTAGTGACTTAATTAACGCTGCTGCGGTACCAGAAACGCTTGACTTTAAATAATGCATTTTGACTGTATCATCATAGGCGTTGTTATTATGCACTAAGCTACAAAATAACTCATAAAATTCAGACCAGGTCTGCAAGTCCCCATTGAACAATGGTAATTGTATGGGGGGAGCGCGTAATTGACTAACGTGATCGATTTCATTGCGTTCACGTCCTTTATTATTTTTTAACGAATTATATTTACCTAACACAAAATAATATACATAAATCGTCTAAGGTTTCGGACACCTTATCCGTATTGTCGAGCAATGTCAATTCGGGATTTTTTATAAATAATGCGCGAATCTCCAATTGAATATCTTCAAACTCTTTATAAACTGCGGTCAGATCTGAACAACGCGCTAAAAATGTCTCCCTTTTGTCGCCTTCATCTATTTGAACGTACAAATCGTAGCAAATCTGTATTTTTCGGAAATTTCGTTCTCGACGAGATAGAAGAATTTTAATCTTTTGTTCTGCCATGATAAATGTAAATAACGTATTTATTTTCCCTGAATATTATAAACGAAAGATATTATTAACAATTTACGTAAATAAATTTATATTTTAATTTACCAATTAAATATATAAAATTCACACACCCACACACCTGTCGCTGGTTACCCCACACGCGGGATATGCCGTGATGGTATGTATGTATACAATACCTATATTTGTATGTATAAGTATTTATAATAAACCCTAAAATATGTACTATGATCAACTTACTAGACTACGATAGGTACATTTAAAACTAACAAAATGAAAATAATGTGATAGGTATTATTTTCTGATTCTCAAATACAATAAAACATAATATTTATCAATAAGTCGCTACTTGGTACCTATGTATAAACGTATAACTTGGTGGTCCTCACTTATTAGCGAACAGCGAACGAAGCTAGTAAAACCGTCTAATTAATCTAATTAATTTTGGGTCTAATTAATCCAGTAACACGTGCCTCATAAATACACTCGTTCACGCGTTTTGGTGAGGTGCCGTTATTTTAACATACAGTATATACACAGCAACGTAAGGAACGATACAGTAATCTATCAATATATTAATTTTTTACCCACACTATATACTCAATAATGACACGAATGATATACATATGTAAACGATCTCTAGCGGAGACACAAACCACGGCAGGTTTCGTAGTATATTTGTTATGAAAGTTTTCAGATTTCGTTTATAGATGTCGTGAAATTAATTGAATTATTTATTTTAAATTAAAAATAAAAATATATCGCAAGAAGCGTGATTTGAACCCTCGACATAAATACCTAACAATGGTCTTTTATAGATTCAACACAAACCTAACTGCTAGACCACGGCCGGTATGATTACGATCGACAAAAAATGCATTCTTATTAACTGAGTACCTTCTGATTATTCTTATAATTATTACTACCTATCTTTATATCAATGTTACATGCATGCACTTATTAGATCGAAATACGATATTTGTATATTAAAAATTAATAAATTTACAGAATAAAATGTTATTTATAATATGAAACAAAGGCTGCCAATTCATATATTAGATTCGAATATTTCCAATATAATAATCCGGCTCGAAGGACCAGAAAATGTTAACGCTTCGATATGGATTCCCTGGCAAACCGCCCCTCCTCGGTTGGAAGGGCTTTGCTGATGGAAACAGTGGACTGTATAATTGTTTAATGATAGGATTGATGGAACAGTGATGTGATGCCAAGCGACCTACCTTGTGATCTCGTAATTCACCGGTGGCGGTCAACCGGTTGACATCTCCTTGAACTCTCTGATCCACAATGATGCACTATAGTTTTAGTACACAGAACACAAGATTAACAGGACGAATACAATATACATAAAATGATACTTGACACTCGTGGTCAATCTATGTCACACTTTTTTTTGTACGCCGATACATCGCTCGATAAATCGCTCGGCTCGATCGCAAGGACAACGATACACTGAAGGATGGGCGGACTGGGGTGGAGTGGGGTGGGGGGGGGGGGTTTGACACCAACTCGAGAAGTGTGGCGCTAACAACCTCCATACTATCCTATCCTGACATACATACCTATATGTTTTATATAGAAAACAAAATATCTTAAAATGTTTATAAATTTGTGTTATAGTTTATTAAGTATCCTTCAATTATACGTACTATAGCCATCGACAGTTGGATCTCATGTGCTACATGCAACAAGTATAAAAAGTTATAAATTCATTCTTTTTCAGACATGAAAATGCTATTCACATAATTATTTGGTTCATCTCGCAAACACCAGAGGTGACGCTTGCCATTCGTCTACTGTCGCTTCCGCCTCATTCATCGGTCAGCTCTGTCACAGTAAACTGCGATTGTTAGCGTTTGCTATAAGCAGTTCTTGCTCGGTGTTTCGGTCGAAATATTATCTAATTTAATCAATGTGATCCAACGTAATTCTATACTAAAATTCACATTCTTCGACCTTAAACAATAATTTCAATAATAACACCAGTTAAGTTATTCTCCAAACGCCATATTTTCACCGTACCTATATTGTATTGAACAAAGTCGAAAGGAAACATTTTACCTCCTAAAGAAAGATACATTGGAAATCTTAATTATGATGTCTGGAAGACAACTAATAAAAGATGTGTAATATACATGAGGATCTGATTAACTATTGAAGATGTAACACTTGATAATTTTGAAATGCGTATTTCAAGTGCGTAGGTACTTATTTTCATTCCGTCTTTAAACTGTGTAGTCGGAGATTGAGCCTGACTATGATTTTGTCGTTTCCACGGAACAATTAATGAATATATTCCCTACTCCATGGTTGTATCTATTTGAAGCTGGTCCGCGAAATATTTTTCGGTCCGTCGACGTTAAAACTTTGAACACCACTGGTCTAGACGAAATACCTTTAGTGCTTCTTGTAACATATTTATTCTTTTAAAGCATACGTGGGACGCATACGAGAGTTTCGAGAATTAGTCGAAAAAATGACACGGAATGGTCCTAAAGGTATTAATTGTTTCATAAAACATTCTTCGCTAGCGTGAATGCACTTTTTCACATAACCAATTTTGCAAAATTTATGCCACTCCTCCGTATTGACCTCAAAAACATGATTTTCATACTCTTCGATAGCCTTTTCTGGTGATAAAATTCGTTTACCGCGTAATTGTTTGAGTCATTATTTGAGTTAAACAGTCCTGACCTGCCCCCCTAGACAACATGCCATTAAAGCTAAGCGTTATATCGCTAAGCGATAGAAATGTATGAAATTTGTGGCTGTCACGTGTTGTCATAGCGACCAATTTCATACATTTACTATCGCTTAGCGATATAACGCTTAGCTTAAATGACACGTTGTCTAGGCCCCCTGGTACCTTGTAATTTATTTTTCGTGTACAAATAAGTATTCAGATTTTTTCACCGATATAATATTTCCTCCTCTGCCTCATGTCAGTTCTGTCAATACCCGGACCAAACTTCGTGTGATATTCTCTTCTTTGATTATCAGAGAATATTTGAATTGGAGAAGATATAGTTTGAATTCAATAAAACTCTTGTAGTTTTAATACATGTATTCCAAATACATATCAAAATAATTATACAGAATATTTATATTTATATTGTAAACAGTAAGGCAGTCTAAACCAGAATGAAATTTATACAATTTTACATTATTCACAACAGTTCTTTATTGTTGTGAATCTAATTAATTCTATTGTTTTATTTTAACAATAAATATTATTTCTAGAAACATCTATAATTAATTACTAATACCTAAGTATTTGATCATAAACACATGAGAGACATCTATGGATAAACCTGGTAAGTTATATTCCAATGAATACCCTAACACAAACCATAACATATAAACACTTACTAAAATCCCATAGATGTCACTTCAATCAAAATATTAATTAAATTATAATATTTTACACTTCCGAACATATCCTGTGGGATTATCGCCACCTCATGGTGTCTTTTTATAGATCGGACCTCTTCGTGGATGTCCTTGGGCCTCTTCAATGTCCCATTGGTCATGTGGAAACAATTTTAAAGCCTTCAAGAAGTTCTGTCATAGTTATGGTGCCTTACTATAGGCCGATTCCCATTAAATTTAGTCACACCTTTAATGCTTTACATACATTTGAAAAGATCTTAAGTCGATGACAGTCCACGAGGAAGAATATTCTATTCACGTTCGTTCTTTTTGAACATATGGTGCCGAGATTGCTAAAATGATTAAAAAATGCATAGCTTTCGTGCTACGCATTTTTTTGTCGATCATATAGCGTTCTGTGAAGGGGCCGTTTACAGTCCCCATATGCAGAGCTGGTGGTAATGAGTAGCGAAAAAAATCAGTATTCACGGTATGGGAATTCTCTCAAGCAACATTAATCACGTGTTTTTTTTTTCTAAAATAAAATAATTGTCCGCTTAATGGCATGTGGACTGAAGGCCCTTAGGTTTTAGGGTACTTTCGGGAAAGACAGAACCGAGGACCCAAGTGTGGACGTAGACCCCTAAGGGTTAAGGAACTTTCAGTAAAGACCGAGGGCTCAGCTCCGTTTGGTCCAGAATTTATTTTCGACTCCTGAAGGAAATGCAGTTAGAGTAGGTGCCCGATATGCTTCCTATTGTGACGTGTAAGCGATCAATCCAAGGAAAGTGAAGTTTTACTAAGGCTGGGTTGTTTCAGCAAAAGTATCAGTTATAGTATAGTTAAAATACTATGATTTCATAAAGTTGTTCAAAAATGCGTCGTTTGACGGCATAAGATTTCAACGAAACAACCAAAAGTATTGCACAATTTTATGAAATCAAAGTATTCTAACTATACTTTTACTTTAATCTTTGTTCCAGAAACACAGCCTTAGTTTGAATGTATAAACTGATCTTAGTTTAACAAGTCTCAATAAGAAGACGATGCATTACACAGGGTGATTACAGAGGGTGATTACTAAATACTCGGGTGCATATATCATCAAGATGGAGGTCCGTTTTTTGAGACTCAATCAAATTGTCTGTAATCCACCGAGAGCACAGCTTTTTCACACGTTTATGTAGGATTGATTATACCTAGTTCATGCCTATGCCAAAAAATGCCCAAATCCTATGATAGATCATATGCTCGTATATTTGTTTAATTATCGTATTGCATGATACTTCATCAACAAAAGCAGTTTAAAGCCAAGCGAGGCTCTCCTGAGCTGTTCGATTACACTTTTGGTGATGTGCACAATGTCACAAACAAAAGACAATTATAAACTTAAAAAAATTAATTTCATATTCCGTACTGTAAGGAACTTCCTACCTTTACCCGTCATTAAAATAATGTATTTCTCTTTGTATCAGTCTATATTAAAATATGCAATTATATCATGGGGAGGCGCTTACCATGTTACAATAGACCCTTTGATAAAACTACAAAAATCCGTTTTAAAGATAATCTAAAAGGTACCAATCCGCACTCCATCCGACGCATTATTTAATGACTTTAATATACTAAACATATCACAATTATATGCAAAGGACGCTTGTACATACATATATAAAAACATAGACAAACTTGACTCTACGCAAACATCTAGACCAACTAGACAGACCGAACAGGCTAAACTTCTAATACCTAGACTCAAGACAACTTTTGGACAAAGAAATTTCCTGTATTTTGGAGTCAAATTATACAACGAACTACCTTTAACACTTAGACAAAACAGTAACTTGAAAATATTTAAGAGAGACATTAAAATTTGGATTAAAAAAAAGGGCAGAGACTATATTAAAAATAAATTAATCACCTGAACTCTGAAAATACTCACATAGTTATTAACCAAAACTGAAAACTAATAAGACATCTATAGGTACACTGTCTCAGAACAGGTTTCACCTAGTGAGGCAGTTTATGACAATAGTAAAATATCTGGTAGGTAACTATTATGTAACCTAAGTTAAATATATTATATTGTATTAAAAAAAAAAAAAAAATTTGTTACTAGATTTAAGGAAAATTGTATTTTATATAATAAATAAATAAATAAATAGAATAATTTAACAGTCAAAGAGCTATGTTTTCAAATGTAATTACTTTAAAAAAAAATTGTAAGTGACCGATACCGAAAACTTTCAGAGTTACCTCTGTAGAAAGTAGTGTAAAGTTGAACCAAAGTGAAAAATTAGATTTTCAGGCAATGGAGGCGAATATTTTAATGTATTCAATTTTCTTTGAAATATTCCACCCACACACATACATCACTGCCATATATATGAGTGTTCTGGAATTAAAATAATGTTATGTTTTTAAGCTTCTGGGCGTTTTATGAGATATTCAACATCATTAACAGGCATATTCTAATATTATTGTTATAATTTCAGGTAAATATAACAAACGCACGTATATCTTTTAGTACTAAATGAGAAATTTCGTTAATGTTTACTTACTTCGAACGAGTATATTGCATACCTACATTATATTTAATGTAGGTACTCAAACCTATTTTTTTATCTGTATATGGGGTCCGAGGATTTAAGTTTTACTAACTTCATGAATATTTAGTAGTCAATCTGCATGTCGGACCACGTTAATTTTTGGTGAGATTATTCTTCATTGTGTTGTATACATTTTTTCCAAAGTAAATCTGTAGGTTGAAGAATAAAAAAATACATTAATAATTAAGTTTATTCGGCTGGGAAATCGCAATCGGCTCTAGTTCGTGAGTTCGAACATCTGAATGTGAACAAAAAGTTTACATATCGATCCTACCTACGTTACAACGATAATGGTTGCATCGTAAAACGTAATAATGGTGGACATCAACCCAAGGTTACTTTTCGAAGATGCGGAATAAGCGAAATACCATGTGAAGCTCGATCAAATTGGCGAAAGATCAAAATTAGTCGAGCTGTATTTTGTAGTGTATACAAAAAAAAATTCCAACTTAAGGTCTACATGATTCTACGAGTTCGAGATCTCAATCCAGAGCAGAAAAAAAGAGACTCTTGAAAGCCTTACACGCGAGTGAATATTTGCCTAACATCATCTTCTCAGATGAGAAAACCTTCACGATCCAGCAGTATCCAAAATGATCGTGTTTTAGGAAGAACAAGTTCATCAATAATTTATAAAAAAGAGTGGCCACATAAAAAAGACCACCTTCCGTAAATGTTTAGGTCGCGGTTGCCGCTTAAAATTGTCAGCGACCAGCCTCCCTAGACAACGTGTCATTTAGCTCAAGAAAAAAAAACAAGAAAAGATAACTCAAAGAATGGAAGTGACAGTTGCCAGTCACGTGACAACTGTCACTTCCATACATTGAGTTATCTTTTCTTGTTTCTTTTCTTGAGCTAAATGAAATGTTGTCTAGGTGGGCAGGGCGTTAAAATAAACCAGTTAGTATACCACCAAAAGATGTCGAGTCGTGCATTGATGCCAAGTTCATACAAGTTCATACAAACATTTTTTAAAGGAAATGTCCTCTCAAAATATGCATCATAGTAGTTCCTTGTTTTGTCCGATGAGCAGAAGCTCTGGGATGAATAGAGCTACGTTCCCAATGGAGTGGAGTAGAAGACTGCGAAATTCTGTTAGGTAAATGTCCTCTCAAAAATACCAGAGCTTGGATTGTCTGAGAGCCAAACTCCAGCTAGAATGTGCTGTAATTTTCTAAAACATTGTGCAGCGTGTGTTGCGTTCATCACCAGACTCGGCTTCATTATACGGGTCAAAGGTGGCCGTATCGAACAATGAGTCGAAATTCAACAATTAATAAGTAATATACTATTTCATGTGCCAGGTAGAACATGCAGACACTCAAATTTATTTAATATTCCACATTGTAGAACTAATCACAGAATGAATTCATGCTTCCTTCACGCATTTGTAAGCAGTAGGTATAACACAAGGTTTTACGACATCAATGTACTCAACAACACATATCCCCAATATCGCAGGAGTATATCAACAATAACGCAGTGATACGAGGCATGGAATACCAATCCCTTTATTCCCTACCCACTTTCCGTAATTCCTACATACCCCACTATCTACATCCCTAATTTTGAATCACTTATCTTGTTAATATTCTTTGTATTTTTTTAGTTGTATATTTTACTTTTTAATTTAGTTTTTAGCTCACTCCACTGTAAATATATGTTTTTCAGCTTATCTTTTTTTTATACTACGCATGTTGAGGGAACTATTTTGCTAGGTATAAATGAAAACACTAATTAGTTTTAGTTTCACTATTTAATTTTAACACTGGCACTGACCAGTATCGATCTGTTGAAGATCATCGTCAGAGTGCGCGAAAATGAAAGTGAACAGAGTATAAATAGGTATAACTGAAATATTGGTACACAACCTTTTTTTTGTACAGTTCTATCAGTTCGATTAGTATTGCCAGAAAGAACTGATGAAGAAAACTGGCAAACAAAACAGTATGGTAAATATGTGTGATGTATATAAAGTTTAGTAATGTTGAAGTAGAAAGAAAAACTGATTTTACATTATACAATATAGAAACGATTTATAAGAAATATAAATATTATTGAGTATCCAGAGGTTGTGTATCCATGTAGTGAAGACCAAATGTATGCAGGTATCTGAAACAAAGAGAGTGGTCGGCAGTAAAATTCTTTATATCGAAAGTAAACAAACAATAAAGGATAAGTGTTGGAATAACCCCACATTAACTGTATAATAATGTAGATTGTTTAAAATATTGGTTTTAATAACGGTGAAGGGGAGAAGTCTGTCTGTAAATTTATCAAAGTTTTGCTGTTATCACATTTCAAACGATTTATTTCTAAGATCTCCAAATGATCTAGTTTTTTACCTTTAGGGTTAATATGTAAAATTTTGGTATTACTATCGATGGATAAGTCATGACCAAACTCGTTAAGATGTGCAGCAAAGTTGGATGGGTCCTGATTAAGTATTTTACAACGTAAATGTTCTATCTAAAAGGAACTATTTTGGCAAATGACTGATATTTAATATTGTTTTATTTATGGTTTATAAATTGTTATATGTTTCCCCTAAATTAAAATAAAAAATAAAAATAAAATTCAAGGTATATATTAATTTTCATTTTTTTTCCCAAAATTTCAAATGCTAATTTTCAAAAGGGAAAATATTTTATTTCGTAACACTTGATACCTCGGAGCCTGTATCTGTATAAGGGAAGAAATAAGAAATCATAATATATCGATCTCCATAATAAAGTGATCAGACAACAGAAATCTTCCCCGGCATCTTGGACCAAATTCCCAGTAGGGGAAAACTATCCTTTTTTTGTATTTCAAGGATTATTTTTCTTCTGTCTCTGTTGAAAGTCATCTGTTATGCATACAAATTAGTTCTTTTTTCATAATATTTATTTTTAAGCACATAATATCATTTGGTTTAAGTCTTCATTTGTAATTTTTCTCCCCTCTGCAATCAAGTCACGCAAGAATCAGATACAACCAATATAATCAGATATAATTAAGGAAACTTTTCAAGAGACCAAAAAATACTGTTCAAACAATAAAATAGGTAGGCTTCGCTAGAGCTCAACAAGTCCGGAGGGATGGAGTCGATGTGATGTGATAGAGTTGAGAATGATCTACAGATAGCTGGTGCACGGAGTTGGAGAAAAAAGGTCATGGACTTTGTGCAATGGAAACGATTCCTATCCTGGGCTCTGAATACACTGATGATGATAATATTTTTAAGACAGCTAATGAATAAAACATAGTTTTATTTTTCCTTTCATTGCCATAATATGCAAAAACAAAGCAAAACAGTTTTTTCAAAACTACTATTTCCAAAATTAATAAAATAAATTATTGTTTAACCGAGATTCTTTTTATCTGAAATACAATGATGTTAATTTCAAAAGAAAACCAACAATATCTCATTATTGGGTATCTTTCATCAACGCTAAATATCAGGGTTCCAAGGTACATCTGAAGAAAATTTCAAGTGTTCAGAAAATGGGAAGGCCAAAGTAAATAACCGACATATTTTTCCTTTCAGAAATGGTGGGGTTTGTTATTATTTTACGACTATGATGAGAAAATAAATATAATATTTGATGGATCTAACGTCATCAAAAGTTTTTATGGCAAAATATGCCTACTCAATGAAGAATGATTAAAAGGGTACATTATTTGCTCTACTTGGGGTTCGCCAGAAAAAAAAAATTGTAAGACAAAGCAAGCGTTAAAATTAACCCAAATGTTTATAGCCACGCGATGACCCATGCAAAATATCTAATCTCCTGAAGGCAGTTGGCACTTATGAATTCATAAAAAATACTACAAGGTTTATTTAATTTATGACTTTAAAAAGCTTTAGATATTTCACCAAAAAAATAATCAGTAGTTTGAAGAAGTTAATGAAAATTTAAATATAGAAAAAATAACAATCCTATTTTGTTTCGGTTTAACGGATTGTATGTCTTAATGTAATTTATTATTAGAGGCGAAGTTTGAGCGTCAAAATAAAATCAACGTTTTTACTAATGATATTATATAGTTTCCAACAAATAATTTAAGAGTTCTCATCGTAGAGGGGGGTGGTTCGCACAAATCCAAAGCATACGAAAAACAAAAATTCACATGCTGCGCAGCTCACGACATTTCTTTTGACTTCTCAAGTTATTTGCCGATTACTGTACCCATTGATAATTCGGCATAAAAAATATGATTCAAATAACTTTCTACAATAGAAGAAAAGAGTCAAAATATAAGTATAAATTGGAATTCAAGTACGTACAAAATTCTCGACAAATCCATTGTCGCTTGCAGAATGACTTTTATAATCTTTTATACTTGGCGCAGTCTCGGAGTTATGAACATACGCAGATAAATATATAATTATATTATATTTCCGACGATTGTTGTTGGCTGAATGGAAAAATAAGCCAGAAAGTACAAAATCCAGGAAGTCAGGACAGCTGCATGAGACAACTGGGCACCAGGATAAAAGCATCAAGGTAGCAGTAACGAGCAACTGAGGGGTCTGCAAGAGCAGCAGGGAGACAAGAGTCTTCAGGAACCAGAGCAAGTGGAAGATTCAGGTGGTCTGCAGTAGCAGAAGGGAGACAGGTATCTTCAGAATCAGGAGCAACGGGAGAGAAGTCAATCAATCCAGGGTCAATCCAGGAAGTTTTGGACGTCCTTCCCGCAGCTAAGTTTTTTTTTTCTTGATTGTTGTTGTCGGGTTTCCATAATGACTATGAGAAGTTTAGAATCCTTTTGTCATAGGACAATGAGTTGGCCATTATATCGAACAAGGTGGGAGAATGCTTTGGTATTAAATGATGATAACTGGTCTGCTAATAAGAAACCAGCTTTCTTAATAAACTCATTGACTCAGGACACATTCAAATTGGTAACTGATCTGTGTTTTCCATTATCTGTAGATAAAGTTACCCATGAAAAATTATTAGAATTATAAGACAATCATTTTCAGGATGAAACAAGTATTTTTGAAGCCAGAGAAATGTTTTACAGAGCTTCTCAGAGTAATACAGAAAACATCAAAGATTTTGTATTGAGATTGAGAGAATTAACAAAGAATTATAAATTCGGAAATAAATTAGAAAGTAACATAAAAGATTTATTTGTTGTTGGTATTTATAATCAAGAAATAAAACATCAATTATTTTTGAAATGTGAAAAAAAGATAATGTTACTTTGAGTGAAACTATATCTGAGCATATTTTGAAAAATAAAGTAGAAAAACAGGAAGAAATTAGTGCAATTTCTAGAACAAGTAGTAGTAGTAGTTTGATTTCAGATAGTAGTTCTTGCAATAGTAAAAATAAGAAATTTTTAAAGTCAAAGTACAATGATAAATAATTTTAATAGGGATAAGTTTAAGAAAACAGTTGAAAAAAATTTTCATGTTATATATGTAACGGAAATCATTATAAAAGTCAATGTAAATTTAATATAGATAAGTTTTGTATAAAATGTAAGAACAAAGGGCATTGGAGTAAAAATTGTTTTAAAGTTCAAAGTATTTATACTAAGACAGATTATAGTAAGAATATGGATTTTGCTATGTAAATGTTAAAATTGTAAATAAAAATGTTGAATGCTTGCTAGATAGCGGGGCATCAATAAGTTGTATACCGATTTGTAAATGAAATATTTTGTTCCGCGATAATTCTTTTGAAAACAGTGATATAAATTTATCAACATGTGATGGAAAAGGCATAGCTGTTTTAGGGATAAAATATTTCAAAGTAGTTTATAACCAAATAGAAAAAAAATATTAAATATGCAATTACAGAAAAGGGTAATAATATCCTATTGGGTAGAAATTTTATGATAAGATTCGGGTTTAGTTTTAATATACCGCAAGTAATTAACCAATTATCACCCGACTATAAAAAAGCATATGAATGTAATTTTTCAGAAATTTTTGAAAATAAAATCGGTTCTTTTAAAGGTTATGAGGCTAACATAACCTTAAAAGAAAATTGTACTCCAAAATATGTAAACTGTTAACCTTGATAATAAAAAGATTGTTTTATAAATATATTTATTGTGCAGAATAAAGCTGTTTCTTTTATAATAAGAATAAACATTATACTTGGATTATACGACTTTTATAATCCAAGTATGCTTGCAGAAGTAATGGTACCTATATCAAACAAATTTTTAATATGATACGTGCAAAATATGGCTATAGATTATAATATTATTATTATGATGAAATTCCGATATATAATATACAATGTTATTACCTAATTACAATTTTATCACCTAAATTCAGATAATCAGATACTAAATACTACTCTTAGCGCATAATATTTAGTCGTCGCCAATAATAGAGTTGTACGTTTTTCATTTCCTACTCTATATACGATAAATATAAAAAGTCTCCAGAATATGGCAATTGGTTATTTGGTGCGTTTTACATTGATATTTAACATAGTACCTGTTTATTGCCTGAGAAGCAATAAGATATAGAAATTATATTATCTCCATGTTGATAATAATGATTGAGCCCCTGGAAAAAATCCATAGATACATTCTCTCATACATTAAATACGTTATATTTTGTCTGTTATTTGAATCGATACTATAACTCTTGTCGCGTTTTTGAGTAAAAACAAAATAAAAGCTATCGCCGTTGTTTTTTTTCATAAATCAAAAATATGATATGCAATTTTTACTTTTGCAAATGTGTAAGAAATGATCATATCCCCGTAAAAAAGGTTCATAGGTATATCTCTTATAAATTCCGTTAAACAAGTGGATTAACGAAACGGTTAACGAAATAAATCGATGATGGATTCGAACCCGGGTTCACTGAATTTCTAGACTAACGCACGGCTTTTCAGCCACCAAAAATCTTAAAAATCTGTGTGAATTAAATGTTTTGCAAATATTTTTTTTACAAGCAATAACCATTCTTTGACCACTTATCTTCATTCATACACTCATTCACACAACAAGGAGTGTCAATTATTTTTTTTGTGTTGTGTTGCTACCAATTACATTTTTTTCTTCAGCACGAAAAACTTTTTCGGTCTGTTGAGAAACCCTAATAACGAACCTTTCAAA
The DNA here is from genome assembly GCA_963576475.1 of Molanna angustata. Lineage (NCBI taxonomy): Eukaryota > Metazoa > Arthropoda > Insecta > Trichoptera > Molannidae > Molanna > Molanna angustata. Next base: position 9,395,862 of record OY754967.1, read on the forward strand.
GTATCAACGAGTCTATTTCACCACGTTTTTCCATTTCACCACTGACTAATTCATACCTTTCAGCATAAAATAATAGGTTTTTAGAGGAAAAAAAACCTTAGGTGTGGAACACCGAAGTATTATCCTAAAGGAGCTCTCAGAAGACCGATATCTTTTTGTAAACTCTCGATGCTATGGTAAAAATCCATTTTTACTGCGTGCCTCTCAGAAACAAACAATGATCAGGCCATTTCACCGGGAAGGTCAACCAAAAAGGGTGGTTTCTAAACTATTGATGAGTTGTACAACTATAGATATCCACTATCCCTTCAATTACCCACACTTGTTTAAAATAAGATTTTCTATCCGTGTCTTTTTTAAGTTGATAAAAAAACCCTTTTCCGTCACGTTATTTTCCAATAAACAAATTAAAATTGTTTATTGAAAAGAATTGTGTTATTATCTTCGCTTGCATTAATATAATATTTACTTTGTAAGATTTTAAATGGATTAGTGGCAAAAGAAGATATAGTGGATATAGAAACGAATCAGTTGAGATACTTGTACATAAAAAATACTTTATGCATGGATATATATTATTTATTTAATAATTTAAGGAAGGTTTAACCAAAAAAAGGAATGGCATAACCGTGTGTTTGGTATTTTGAAAGAAAAATACCTATTGTTGCGAGCTTAAAAAATCTGCGAGCATTTACCGAGTTGTATATGAATGAGAATAAAACGTACTCTTTACTCCTTACTACCCTCAAGGGGATAAAGTAGGGTATTTCATTTTATTTAATGTAGCTTCTCGGGCAACTAACAGGTACTATGTCAAATAATTATTTAACACGCACCCAATAACAAGTTGCCACATTCTGGAGACATACGACATTAATCTCACAGATCCAGACTGAATACACAATTAAAAACTGTGTCGCTACCGGGAATCGAACACGGGACCTTTGGATCAGCAGTCAGATACCTCACCAACTGAGCCACGAAGGCTGACAAAGCAATAACGAATACGCAATTTTCAAGGTTATTTTTTTTCTTGCAGATTATCAACTAGTATTATCGATTATTATCGATTGTAGACTAAACTACTTATTCGATTATTTTCAAATTTTACAAATTTGGTTATCTTATACGAAGCCATGGATATCTGATCAGTGCTCAGGAAACTTAAAATTTGATATTTTTATTTTCAAATTGGTAAAAAGGCACATAATCATCATCACTGGCACTGCAGTCCGCTACGGACCCTGGCATCCTCCAGAAATCATCTCCATCCCACCCTATCGACCCCCAGTCTTCTCCAATTTATCAGGTACATTTCTCTTATATTGCACAGCACCTCGTCCAGCTATCTTAATCTAGGTCTGCCTCTACTTCATCTGCCATCGGGACAGATGTCTAATACCTTTTATGAATACTGTCATCATCCATCGAGCAAACATGTCCAAGCCCACGTAGGCGCTGAATTTTTAAATTGGACTACATTCGTTTTGTTGTGCATTATACCGTATTCTCCAGGCCCCTCCATCTTTAGTTGGGCCAAGGATTTTCCTTAATATCTTCCTTTAAAAAAGACACCTCACTTTCACAAAATGGCGTTGAAGAATTATCAAGTTTTCGTAATAAATTAGCAAAATCAAAAACAATTTAACAAACTCATTTTATGAAAATGTTGAAAATTTTCCATACAAGATTTGAATGCTTTATGGAATGATTTGGTAGTGAGGAGTATAGTTTTGGCCACAACCCACTAATTTTGAGATGGCTCTTCAGCCGTAAAGAATGTTGTCAGCCATATTAGTTTACTGAGAAAGCGTTCTTGCAAGGACAGAAGTGCATGGCGTTTTCTCTGATTATGACGTGATATTATGTTTGTCTTTTTTCTTAATTATAAAAGCTGCGAAGTCAAGAACAACAATATAAAAGTACTAAATATTGTGACTTTGTCGTTGGAGTTGGTTTTATTAGCGTTCCTTGCCAATAGCCTGATTAACAAAAACTGAGACGGAGCTTACCTTATTTATTTTTTCGCTTTGTATTTTTTTCTCTCTCGACATTTTAAACCAAGTCATTAGCCGTGAATATATTTGCATCACTTACAAATTCAATTCTGGAAAAAAGGGTTTGGTAATTACCTTGTTTTCTGTCGTTTATTTTCGCATTTAATTACAATAACCTACTGAAAAAATCTCCTTTGAAGATCGATGCAAATGGAAAATAAATTCAGTCAAAAAGAAAGCGACAGAGATATATAAAAAAATACAAAAATGTTAGTTTACCTATAGTTTATTTAAAAATATCACAAACAGCTATCGGTCTGTCCAAGATCATCATCAGAATCAGGCCTGGATTTAAAATGTTGGTGGCCTGGGCTGTATTTTGATGATTGAATTGAATTATCATCTCATTTCGAATCTTTCGATTACTAAATTCCCCGAAGTCTCTATTTCATAAAATCATTAGTTTTAATAGTTCTTGAGATGTGGTGGAATTGGAGTCCATATCTGGAGACTGGAGAGCCACAAATGTCCATGCAAGGAGACGCTTATTCCGACTCCTATTATTCCGTAACTAACAAATAACACACAAATATCACTAATGGGATGTTATCCTAGTAAAGCAGGCTGTTATTCCGTAACTAACAAATAACACACAAATATCACTAATGGCATGTTATCCTAGTAAAGCAGGATGTTATTCTTTAACTAACAAATAACACACAAATATCACTAGTGGGATGTTATCCTAGTAAAGCAGGCTGTTATTCCGTAACTAACAAATAACACACAAATATCACTAGTGGGATGTTATCCTAGTAAAGCAGGCTGTTATTCCGTAACTAACAAATAACACACAAATATCACTAGTGGGATGTTATCCTAGTAAAGCAGGCTGTTATTCCGTAACTAACAAATAACACACAAATATCACTAGTGGGATGTTTTCCTAGTAAAGCAGGCTGTTATTCCGTAACTAACAAATAACACACAAATATCACTAGTGGGATGTTATCCTAGTAAAGCAGGCTGTTAGGTAGCTTCAGTTCAAAGAATTTTTCCATTAATGGCTGGCTATAATTTTATGGTGATGAAGATAACTTACTTGCTAAATGTTTATTTGCTAGTTATATTGTCACTGGTCACATAATATTTCATTTTTTTTAATCTTATTTATTTGACAGCAAACAGGTAATACAAAGTAACAAACAGGTAATATAAACTAAAGTAACTCCATAACATAACTTTAAGTAAAATAATGCAGTGCCCCAATTACATGTTACCTTATAATATATAGCAATATACATTAATTGTTCATTTTATTGATGAATTCACTGATTTTATTGGTTATTGATATTATCTTGATATTATGATGATTCTTAAGTGGGAAATATAAGGAAATGTATTGTGTTATGTATAACATTTCACAGCAAAGACACGGATATTTGTGACATTTATACCTACTTATTTCAGTGAAATTTGGGCCCATCCACGCCTTATTACGGACCTGGTCAGAGAAAATTAAGCAGATTATGACGCAAATGTGTAAATTTGAGGATACACCGGATTGTCATAATTGATTCTGGTTAGTTATTTGAAATTGCCTAAAGGCAATAAGTCCGTTGGTGTGCAATATATTTGTTAACATTAATATCTACTAAAAGATTAATAAATAAAACGAGCTGAAACTATTTTGTAAGACATGTATTTCTGCTGCATTTCAACATTACATAACTTTTCATTTATGCTTTCGCTCTAAATATTCTTCTTCCTCGTCAGTTTTCTTTATTACTCTTTTCTAGCAATGCTTATTATAGGGAAATGTAGCAATATCGTCTATTCTCTCAGCTTTTCTTGACAAAAATCAGACGTTTTTCTATACAGTAGGTATACATCTTATAAATTTCTAATAAGCAAACCTCATTTTTTTCAGAAGACGAAACACACGAAGCAAAATATTAATATAAGCATTATATGTGAAACCTATACACATCTTAACAGCGCCCAAGGAATTGAATTTATTTAAAGTGAAATATAATGTCGATGTGTTATAATGAGTTTAGAAATAAGTTTTATTTTCCTACTGCGTATTTCTTATACTTAATTTTTAAATGTTACTTTTACCCCAAACACAAGTGCCAACTACACTTTTAACGTACTCGAATACACGAATTGTTTTTATTTTGCATGATTTATTTATAAATGCCTTTTTTTATTTTCTGTACCTAAATAAATAATAAATTATTAAAAATGTTTGGGAATGAGTCTTAGAAACAGATTTTCTCGGACAGATACTGATCTAGTCAGGGTTTATAAGATTTGAGTTTTTATTATATATTATATTTCCACATATCTCAAGAACCATAAAAGATAGAACTCTGGAAATTTGTATAATTCTATAAAGAGACAATGTTTTAAATTTACTTTATGAAAAAGTTCGGGGTTACTCAAACCTTTTGAATTACAAAAAAAAATTAACACGCACCAAATAAAGCAATGACATGCACAATCTGGATACTTACATATATAGGTACGATATTTATCATCTCACAGATCCTGACTAAAAACATCATCAAAAACTCAATATGTTCTGTAAGACGTATATTCAAAGATTTACCCGTTGGACCTACCTACATAATATACCCGAACATGTATTTCATGTAAGCGAATTTGTCAAATTTATGTTTACTGTTATTTAAGTATTTGCCTAGTGTGTTGTCATTATAAGTGCGATGTTTTTTTATAGTTTTTTCTCAAAATATTTCCAATTTTATTTCTTTGTTTTCCCAATATGGTTTTATTATATCCATTGATTTAATTTTTATTTTTTGTTACTGTTTACCACCCCAAAGCTTAAATATGGAAATATTATTTTTATTTTGATCAGGTATATAAAGGAGAATCAACCATTTTTGAAGTGTCACATTATTTACAGCTAGATTTTAAATGACATTAAATTCTTTATTGAAACTATCTCTACTCAAAGGATAAGGCAAAAGACGATGAGTCAAAGAATGAAAGACTGATAATTTATGTGCTATATGACGACCACTAGTATTGTGATTAATATTTTCACTTTATGTTGGTTTTCAAAAAATATTAAAAATGAGTTTATTATTTATAATATTTATATTATGTTGTTAGATCTACAAAGTTTAACATATTTCCTACGATTTTCTTGGTAAACTGTATATATTTATTATTCTTGTTTATCTTATTTAAAAAAAATTCAATATGCATCTAGTGCCATTAAAAATACAAAACAGTCGATTTAACGAAAATAACAAATGAACTTTTTCTATCCCGATAATTTACTTAATTTTTGTTCAATTATTTTATTTATTGAAGACAAACATACAGCCAATTTAGTACAAAGGACAAGCAGACATTATATCCATAAGGGAATCCCCGAAAATAGGCGAAGAAGGACTACCCATGCCTTCTGTTTGAATATACATATTTTATTGTCAAATTGAAAATAGTTTTAGTTGAACAATTATTAAAAATATTTGTTTTTCTGTTGATGTTAGATTTAAACGTTTTCTTGTTAAATAAATAGAAATATCATATCATATATCATATTCAACGGAACACAAGGAAAAAGGCTAACTACATAAAAAAACAAGTATTGAATTATAATAACAACACAATAGGTATATTCTCAAATGTATGTTCGGGTAAATATGTAGGTCAAACGTGTATATCTTTAAATACACGTCTGAAAGAACATCTTGCGTTTTTCCGTTTGAAAAAAGACACTTCGAACTTTGCGACGTAATAAAAAAATGTTTCCCTCCACCAAGAATCAAACCCGGAACTTTTCGCTCAGGATTCAGATACTCTAACCAACTGAACCAGAAAGGCCCACAAAAATTGATTAATGCTTTCTCATAACATTGTTTACCAACTTTTGATTAACTTCCCTTGTCTGTCTGTACTGAAATTTTGCAATCCAACTAACTTCCCGAACAGTTAGGGCTCTAAAACTTTCTGAATGTATGTATTCCCGATGGCAATGAGTGTTGAAACTGTTTTGGTAGCCTGAATTATTTGATCAAATCAAAAGATTTTGTATTTCGTATAGATCGACTTATTCGTATTGAACAATCTTGAACAATCTTGACTTATTCGTTTACAACGCCTTGATATCTGCAAACTGTATATCTCTCGCCATTTTAACTTTAATAAAAATTTGAAATGGGTTTTCCGCATTTTTTTTATTCAATTGTTTTTTAAATTTTAAACTAAAGCCAATTTTTTGTTCTGAAATGAAAATTATTAAATTCTCCGCCGAACGCCAGTCGATTGATCTTTGTGTGTTTCAAAGTTTTGTGGCTTTTCAACCGCTGTAGAGATATTGGCGAGAATTTATACACCATTCGGCAACGTATGAATGTATTCCAATATATTCTGAGTTCACGAATACATTCTGTGTCAGGTGCTTCTAGAATTGTTGATTGCTGGGCCCAGTGCGGCATTGTGACACGTGTATACTGACATTGATCAATTACACCTTCAGTCTTGATAGATTTATAGCCAATATCTAATATACCATACAATGAGGATTTTTGTAAACATTTTCCGAATAATTTTCAACTTGGGATTACCAATGTATACAGCGATGTATGATAATCTAGACGAGAGGATACATTGGCAAAATTAAATGTCTGAAATAAATCAACTACCCAATCATATTATTTTATTTGCATGGAAACATTTTATGAAATTCACTCGACGGATCGTGTGTTTGAGTATGATAATGTTTGTGTTTGTATGTTAGTGTATGATCATGTTTGTGTCTGGCATCGACATTCAAATTGGTTGCTTTAGATTTAAAATATCGTACCTATTTTGTAATCAAATTAAGTAATTATATCATATTTTATATGATTTTTCATCTTTTCATTTTATTGTGACATTGATATTTTTCCGAAGTCGTATTTTAATACGAAAATCGTTTTTATTACTAAAAATTAGTCGATTTTTATATTTTTTTGAAAGAAATCAGTAAAATAGTAACCTTCATACAAAACAACCAAAATAATCTATAAAATAGTGATGCGACAAACACAGGCATCACTATTTTTTATTATAATCTAGTAATAATTATTATATTCACTCGCCTATTCTGAGACAACATAGATTTGGTAATGAGTTTGGCTCTGTTGATGTCTTTTGCTGTTCGATATATGAATATAAAGAGAGACTTTTAAAGATTGTATAAATTCTGGGTTCTTCTTCTATTTTATACATTCATTTTTTATTTTTGCTTTTGCTTAATCTTATCATCAAAACTCTTAGGTTAGTTCAAAATTCGGACGACGTGGTGAAGATTATTATTTATTGCAGACGACTTTGCAAATTGAAGAGTTAGATATTTTTTTTCTCGTGAGTTCCATCATCAGAACTCGATGAAATGTGTGATCATATCTGAAACACTCCGTTCGTATTAAAAAATGAATCACTAAAATCGGACAATGTTTTAAAGAATTCTTATCGTCGAATTGCAAATTGTAGAGTTTGATAAATTTCTCATTGATCCCATGATCGTATCTTGACGAAATTGTACCAATAGGGAAATACCTTCCTTTCTGTTGAAAAATGAAACATCGAAATTGGTCAAAGGTGGTAAAAATAAATCGCTGCACATTCATAAAAAAAGTTCACGTCGAATTGATAGGCTCCTCCGTTTTTAGAAGTTAGTTAAAAATAAAGTAATACCTACGTCTACTGGGGACCGATCCCAAGATTTCGATATTGGAATCGAACAAATCACCTATTTGCCTAAATGTGTATGAAAATATACAATTGATTATTTTCTATTATTTCCCCTAGCAAAATAATATTTTTCTTGTACTATAGTAGTGAGATTTGAATATATGCATGAATATTTGACATTTTCATTTATTAAAAGACATGAAGTTGTCACAATAATAATGCTTTACTTTAGCTGTTCCAGGTAAAGATAGGTACCACTAACATCCTTCATTTGTGGAAAAGCATTCGTGAAGCATGAAACCATAGCTGCTACAGACATGGACTCATTTATTACATAAGAGGATTTGTGCATTATACCACTGATGTTGTGAAACTGCAAGGCTTGATGCATCATAAATGATAAATTATTGTCTCTCTGTATGTAGAAAGTGTGAAACCCATATGCTAACTTTGAATATACTTATATTTTCCAACGATAAAAATGGTTTTATCATTAAACTAACTTTTTTATTTTATTAAAAGTTCACATCATAATTGTTACAAAGGTATTTTATGGTGTGGATAACTAACAGGTACCTTCCTATATAATTATAAATTAATAGAAATTAATTACTCCAGATGTAGATCCCATGCCATTAATGGTAGGCTGTTTGACTAAACTCATGCAAATCTCTGGACTCAAAATACTTTTTAATCGAAAGAAATTTCTATATGCGGTAATGTTGCCAATTGCACAGGGTGCAACGAGATTCTTATTACTTATTTAATTATTCAATTTTTGTTGATTACGAAGTACTTGTAATTGTTTAAATTGGATTTTCATAATTTGTTTTACACAATTCGTCATTCATTATTTATTACGACATATTGAAAATCGAAACATGGACTTCCTTTCCTGTTTCATCCTCCTTGATGCTACTTTCTTAAAACATAGTATGTTTAATTTTCATTTCTTTAATTTATGTTTAATGCCTTATTAATATAACTTTTTTATTAATTCTTTTGTTTCCTTTTTTACATGTTATTGTTTGTTTATTTTTCTATGATTCCTAATGATCATTCCCTTACTTTTAATATAATATGCATAATTTTTGGTATATTATAGAAGCTGTTATTTTTCCCTTATAAATAAAAAATAATAATTCATTGAGAATATGGTGTAAAAATACACTATAATATTTGTGAAATTATCTCTTTTTCTGAACAGTAATTTATCTTGTTTGATGGGAGATTTGATTAAATCAAATTCGGTTTAAAACAATCCCTTTCTTTACAATTTAATAAATACACTTTTTCAAGATTAATGGTACAGGATTATAAGATTAAGTTTCAGCTGTTATCTATAGGAGGTCTCCTAAAGACAACTTTTTAATGTTCTCCATTTACAATATTATTAATTCATATTTAATGAATCACCCTAACGTAGTAACAAAAGCCAAATAAATATCTAAACAATATGTATATATAATTTTAGTTAGGCGACATCTGTCTTAAGACTCACTTACTTATTTGACAACAAGTGTATTAAATATAAACACCAATTGGTTCTGAACAATACTAAAACAACTATCATTTTTTAATGACAACATCCATAGATGTCAGGTTTTCATTTTAAAGCGATATATATGAAAATGTTCTCCCCTATAAAAAAACAACAAATGTTTTAAATTAAAAACATATCATATATCATTGAATATTGCGAAGGTGTAATATTACTACGTTTTATTCAGATAATTTATTAATCAACTTTTTGGAAAGTTCTCAATACTTCTGTACCTCAAAATAAATAAATATATTTCGGTGCGATTAGATTGTTGGAATACCTATTATAATCATTTCATAACTCCGAGAAATTTGTTTATGCAACAAGACACAAAAGATAAGTATGGCGTCGTTTTGAAAGTTTCGCAGTATTATCTGAAACCTTCTTAACTCTGAACAGAAAAACTTTCGGGAATAGTCAAGTGTATGCGGTTATACGCTTCCAAAATTTTCTATTCCATCGTACATATATATCTTTGAGTGTATTCATATAAATAGTTAAGGGGTTATTTATTTCATAAGCATGAGGTAGATAATAATATGTGAACTGTAAGCCGCCAGAATGAGGTCGAGTCAAAATTTGCGATAAAATATTTAACGAACCAATTTTGTGTTATTAGTTCAGGCATTTTAACCCAAAATTTGGCTAAAAATAGCGATTCGCTTTTTCAATCGGAATATGTGCGTTAGATAAAAAGTTTAAAATTTTCAACTCTTCCCTTTTTTGCCCCTTTAATGTTCCGAATCGCGTTTTTTTCTTCAGTTTCAATTAAAACCGTACCCGGTATATATGTAAAAAGTTTGTAAAAAAAATAATTATTGAAATATAATTAATAATTCAGCATATTTATCACATTTTTTTAGCCTGACACTCCGTCAGGTATACTGGTACATGCTCGCACATACATTAGATTTTTAGATGTTCTTATTTTTCCAGGACGCGTGAGACAAACACACAGTCTAATTGATCTTATTTTTTTTTACTTTTTTTTACTTGTTTTATTTTTTTCCACTAACATAAACCCCCCCCCCGAAATTATTTTCTGGCTACGGCCTTGCTGCTGCCCAACTAGGTAACCCTGTTCAAGAGCTAGCAGTTTATAATTTTACCAAGCCAAATATTTGACATTTTAGTTTAACATAGTTATATATTTTGTCTTTTCCAAAAAAAAATATTACAGCGGACACCAGACATCACAACACAACAAATTACAATAAAACATAGTTTCTACTAATATCTTAAACACAAAAGTATAAACCGATTCAGTAAATTTTGATATTTTGAAAATTTGTTATTTGTTCTTCTCAACGAATTTATGTACCTACTCAGTATAATATATATAACAATATTATTTGACTTGTGTCACAAATCAAATAAAATACAAATTAAGTTTTCTTATTTGAAATTAATCTAATAAAGAAAAGAAATGTTTAAAAGTTTGTTTGTCTTATAATAAGATGCAATGTAAAGATATAGGTATGTGTGATAATTTTATATATTTTCTCAAATTTCATTGTTAAATGTTTAATTTTCTTGAAATTTCACAGTTTTCGGCTAAAATATGTATGACTTAAGTATAGAATATAATATCCTCTATTAAAAAGGGCATTTTATTACAATCTCCTTAATTTAACTTTGATATGTTATTATGAAAATTCACTCTCACCAACTATCATCCCCCTATCTCCGGCACAACAGCTCTTCATCTCCCCTTATATTTTATTTGGTGATATCATTTCTCGGATCTATTGGTTATGTTATTGGCAGACAGTGTAATTGGGGAACTAAAGTTAGTCCTTTGTATAATTATCTTCCTCAGTTTCTTATATGTTTATTGGACATGCGTATGCCCGATGTGTATATTTTAACTTTATCCTAGAAAATAGCGACTTTTATCTAATTTGAGGAACATCTGCGAAGGCACATCGCAGATGCACAAACTTTTGATTTGTTGATCGAAGGTCATCTGACGTTGCAATACATGGTGGGTCTGATTGCATTTCTATATACGTACAAGTCTATTTGATTATGTGAATAGATGGATAGATCGGAAGAACACAACATGTGTCAAATTAATAATTCCAATTTCAATTACAACTGTAAATTTTGCGTATGCAGGAGCGCACTCAAAAATACTTTAAAAACATGGAGTCCATTAAAAACTGTCATACAGAGAAAATTTGGAATGTTAACTAAACAAGAATTGTTCACAATTTAGTGATCTGTTTATCATTAATATGAAGTGTGGCCATATTATATGACCATCAAACAAACAGTGATGAGGAACATATACGAGTGTTGAGGCATCACACACGGAAGAGGTTTCATAATAATGGATAGAAAGCATCCTTATTGTAGATAACACATTAAAATTTCATATTTATTACCTTCGATGACAGTTAATTAAAACTTTTAATTTTTACTTTAAAAACCAGTAAAAGTAAAACGACATGGTACATTGTAGGTATCACTCATATGGACGCTACTCGCTAACCTTTAATGAAAGGTTTGCGTATTACATATATGCGATCATAAAATTAATATTAGATTTGAAAAAAATATATTTTTCCTTGCTTCAAAACGTGTCTTTAAAAATGGTAGTGTATTTTGTGTATTCAATTATTGTATTATTTCTTTTTTTACACGAATTTACGCAGTATGGTTTGATGTTCTTAAGATTATGTATAATGTTTTAATAAGAAAAACAACAATTTGGATTTTTTGTATCACAATTTTTTATTACCATTAATTGAAGTCGCATACAGGGACCGACTTATGACCTGTCATCGCCTGGTTTACGTGATCACTTTATGCGCTTGCGCAACGTTAACAAATTATGCCTTCCTATTGAGTTCCCTATCTTTTTATGAATGTTTTATATACTTATTTTAATCATGAAAAACTTTGTTTGAAAAAAACCTGAAAAAATATCACTGTCATCTTTTCGTCACTTTTTAGATGCCAAGGCTTTTTTTTCGAAAATTAGATTGATAGGAACTCAATAGAACGTTGTAAGCCCTGTAGCTGCCTTGAGTTCCTGG